>CM033641.1:255763604-255856720 GCA_019512145.1 Engystomops pustulosus | reverse complement strand
CTCATCTCCCACACCTGATAACCAGGCTGCCATCCTCCTCCTCACATGTGTGGTGCCCTTTATATACCTGAACTGTCCCTAATACTCCATATACCACACCTGAATAACAGGCTGCTTTAAGCCTCCTCCTCACAAAACACACCAACAAAAAAAACAACCATTGCGCCACTACAAGAAATCTAGACTGTACTGTCTGTCTCTATACTCTTACTACAACCTATAACAGGCTGCTGCAATCCTCCTCCCTCACAACTTATTCCCTGATATACTACTGTACTGTCCTCTAATACCATATACTACACCTGATAACCTGCGGCTGCATCCTTCCTCCTCACATGCCTGTGCCCTGTAATAACTGTACGGTCCTCTATACTCATATACCACACCTTATACATCGCTGCTGAAATCCTCCTCTCACAACGGATGCCCTGTTATACTATACTGTCCTCTAATATCATTACCACACCTATAACAGGCTGCTGTAATCCTACTCCTCACAGGCGAACGTATGCCCTGTATATACTGTACTGTCCTCCTAATACCTCATATACCACACCTGATACCATGCTGCTGCATCCCTCCGCCTCACACGTGGCCCTGTGATACTGTACGTCCTCTCATACGCATATACCATCGTCCTGATAACAGGCTGCTGCAGCATCCTCCTTCCTACACATCACGTGTGCCCTGTATATACTTAACTTCCTTCTAATACTCATATACACACCTGATACAGACTGCTGCATCCTCCCTCCTCCACACGTTTTCCCTGTATATACTGTAATTCCTCTAATACTTCTATACCACACCTATAACATTCTGCTGCATCCTCCTCCTTACACATGTGACCTGTATATAATGTACTGTCCTCTAATACTCATATATCACACATGCTACAGGCTGCTGTATCCATCCTCCTCACAAGTGTGCCCTGTATATACTGTACTTCCTCTAATACTCATATACCACACCTCTAATACTCATATACCACACCTGATAACAGGCTGCTGCATCCTCCTCACACGTGTGCCCTGTATATACTGTACGGTCCTCTAATACTCATATACCACACCTGATAACAGGCTGCTGCACTCCTCACACGTGTGCCCTGTATATACTGTACCTTCCTCTAATACTCATATACCACACCTGATAACAGGCTGCTGCATCCTCCTCCTCACACGTGTGCCCTGTATATACTGTACCTTCCTCTAATACTCATATACCACACCTGATAACAGGCTGCTGCATCCTCCTCCTCACACGTGTGCCCTGTATATACTGTACTGTCCTCTAAAACTCATATACCACACCTGATAACAGGCTGCTGTACCTCCTCCTCACACGTGTATACAGCGTATACTAAGGTACTGTCCTCTAATACTCATATATCACACCTGATACGCGAACATTCCTACAGTTCCGTCATGCGGCCTATCCTCTACTACACACCAGCTGCTGTATGTCCTCTACAGTTTCAATACTGTACTGTCCTCTAATCAATCATATATCTAACCTGATAACAGGCGACTACATGTCCCTCCTCACACGTGTGCCCCCTTTATACTACTGGATTCCTTACGCCGCTAATAACTCATATCTACACCTGATAACAGCTGCTGTATCCTCCTCCTCACACTGGTGCCCATGTATATATGTACTGTCCTCTAATACTATATCCTACAACCTGATAACAGGCTGCTAAGTCATCCTCCTCCACAGCCGGTGTAGCCCTTGTATATCTGTACTGTCCCTCTAATACTCATATACACACACTGATACAGGCTGCGGCTATCCTCCTCACCTACCTGTGCCCTGTATATACATGTACTGTGCGCTCTAATACTCATATACACCTTGATAACAGGCTGCTATCTCCTCCTCCTCACACTGTATATCAGCTATACTTACATTCCTCTAATACCATCTAACCACACTGATAACAGGCTGCTGTCTCTCCCTGGGGTGGCCTAGCCTCCGTGGCACATGACGGTGTCATGGGTGTTCCCTGTGTAAGGTATACTGGTCGCTCCTGAACAAAATACTACTCTTCCTACACACCTGTAATCACTGTCCTGTGTACATCCTCCTTCCTCACCGTTATCCGCTATCTGCTCGGTCTCTTCTCCTTATCTCACATCACCTGTCACAGATCGCTGCATTCCGCCTCTGTGCTAGCAATGCTCCCTGCTGGGATCAACGTTCACCTTGTATTGTCCTCCTGAATCCTCATATACTCCACCTACATAATACCCAGCTTCTCTCCTCCTCCTCGCTCACCACTTGTCCCTGTTATCTTGGCTTATGCATCAACTCTATCTCATATATCCCACACCGATAACAGGCTGCTGTATCCTCCTCCCACACTGTGTCCCGTTTTACTTACTGACTGTCCCTCTAATACCATAATATCACACCTGATACGATCTCCTGCTCATCCTCCTCACACGGTCTGTCCCTGTATATACCGTACTGTCCTCAATACTCTGGGGCCCAACCACCTATAACCAGGTTCGCTTCCATCCCCTCCTCCTCACACTTATGCCCTGTTATACTGTACTGTCCCTCTATACGCATATATCACACCTGATAAACACTGCTGCCTCCTCTCTCCTCACAGTGTGGGCACATGTATAATACTGTATGGGTCCGTCAATATCGATATACTACACCTGATAACAGCTGCTACATTCCTCCCTCCTCACATGTGCTATATACTGGTATCTGTCTTCCTCTAATACTCATAACCATCCAACCTGATTGAACAGCTGTGCATCCTCCTCCTCACAGTGTGCCCTGTATATACTGTACTGTCCTCTAATACTCATTATCCACACCTGATAACAGCTGGCTGTTCCTCCCCCCACGTATCACAAGTGTGTCATACGTACTGTCCTCGTAATACTCATACGATCCAACCCTGATAACAGGCTACTGCATCCTCCTCCTCACAACACGTTGCCTTATAGTACCTGTACTTCCTCTAATACTCATATATCACCACCTGATAACAGGCTTCTGCTATCCTCCTCCTCACACGTGGCCCTGTATATACTGTACTGCGCACTCTAATACGAACTACCACTTCTACCCTGATAACAGGCTGCTTTATCCTCCTCCACCACTGTGCCTGTATATACTGTACGGTCCTATATACTCATATATCAACCTGATAACACTGCTCGCATCCTCCTCCTCACCCGATGTAAGCCCATTATAACTGTATTCCTCTAATTCTCATATACAACACCTGATAACAGGCTGACTGCATACCTCCTCCCTCACATTGTGGCCCTGTAAGACTAACTGTCCCTCTAATACTCTATCACCACCTGATAACAGGCTGTACATCCTCCTCCCACACGTAATGCCCTGTATATACTGTACTGTCCCTCTAATACTCATATACTAACACCTTAACAGGCTGCTTGCACCTCCGCCTCCTCACATGTATACAGCACTTATACTACTGTACTTGTCTCTAAACCATATACCACAACCTGAGAACAGGCTGCACTCCTCCTCCTCACACGTGTAAAGCGTATACCTGTACTGTCCTCTAAGTACTCAATATATCACACACCTGATACAGGCTGCTGCATCACTCCTCCTCACATGTGGTGCCCTGTATATACTGTACTGCCTCCTCTAACTACTCATTACTCCCACACACATACAGCTGCTGCTATCCTCCTCCCTCACACGTGTCCCTGTATTCTATACTGTAACGTCTCCCCTAATCTCCATATACTACCCTGATATACAGGCTTGCTGCTCCTCCTCCTCACACCTGTGTGCCCTGTATATCTGTACTGTCCTCTATACTCATAACTCACACCGAGTAACAACCGCTGTATCCTCCTCCTCACACGTGGTTGCCAAAACAAAAAACTTATATACTGTACTGTCCCTCTAAAAACAATTTTACTTTTCCATATACCAACCTGATCCATGCTGCTGACTCCTCCACTCCCTCGTCACAGTTTGCCCTGGTGATATACTGTACGTCCTCTCATACTGCAGTATACCACACCTTATTACACGCTGCTGCATCCTCCTCTCTCGACGTGGTGCCCTGTATATAACTAGTAACTGTCCTCTACTATCCATATACAACACCTGATCAACAGGCTGCGTAACCTCTCCTCACACAGTGCCCTGTATAGACTTTACTGTCCTAATAACTCATCTATCACACCGTGATAACAGCTGCTGCAATCCTCCTCCACACAACGTGTCCCTGTATATACTTACTGTCTTATATACTCATATACTCACAACCTGATAACAGTCTCTGCAGCTCTCCCTCCTCACACGTGTTACCTGTATATTGTACGTCCTCTAATCTTCCATCACCACATGCCGAAAACAGGCTCGTGCATACCTCCTCCCACACGTGTGCCCTGTATTACTGTAACTTTCCTCTAGATACTCATATATCCCACATCCGATAACAGGCGTTGCTGTATCCTCTCCCACACGTGTTGCCCTCTGTTTAAGCTGACTGTCCTCTCAATACTCATATACAACCTGATAACAGCTGCTGACTCCGCCCCTCACATTGTGCCCCGGTAATAATACTGAGTCCTCTAATCTCATATACACAACCGAGCTGATCACAGGCTGCGTAGTCCTACCTCCTCACATGCTGTGCCCTGTCAGATACTGTAACTGTCCTCTAAACTCAATCATAACCACACTTATAACAGCTGCTTGTATCCTCCCTCCTTCCTCCACACAGTGTGCCCTGTATTTATATGTACTTCCTCTAATATCATATAACAACCTGATACATGCTGCTCGGAGAGAGAATGCATCCTCCTCCTCAAACTTGGTAAGCCTGTAATACTGGTACTGTCCCTCTAATACCATATATCCACACCTGATCAGCTGCTGCGATCCTCCTCCTCACACTGTGCCCGTATATCCTGTCCTGGTCCTCTATATCATACCACACACCTGATAACTCGACATCCTCCTCCTCACACCGTGTGCCTGTATATACTGACTTACTGTCCCTAATATCATATACACAACCTGATAACAGGCTGCTGTAATCCTCCTCCTCACCAGTGTGCCCTGTATAATACTTACTGTCCTCTAATACCTCTATATCAACACCAGATTAACAGGCTGCTCAGCCCCTCCTCCTCAACGTGGTGCCCGTATATACTGTACTGTCCTTCTTAACTTCTATCCACACCTGATAACACACATCCCCCTCCTCACACATATTCTTGTATATAGTGTACGGGTCCTCTAATACTCATATATCACCTTCCTGATACATGCTGCTGCATCCTCCTCCTCACACGTGTGCCCTGTATATACTGTACCGTCCTCTAATACTCATATACCACACCTGATAACAGGCTGCTGCATCCTCCTCCTCCTCACACGTTTGCCCTGTATATACTGTACTGTCCTCTAATACTCATATATCACACCTGTTAACAGGCTGCTGCATCCTCCTCCTTCTCACACAAAAAACTGGGAAAACTTAGCCTCAAGTATAAGCCTTGGGTGGAAAATGCAGCCTCTACTCTTTAATAAAATGTCCAGCAGTCTCCCCTCTTTAATGAAATGTCTGCAGAAGTCTCCCTCGTTAATAAAATTTCCAACAGTCTCCCCTCACTAATAAATTGTCCAGCAGCAGCCCTCCCTTACGTATAAAATGTCTGCAGCAGCCTCCCTCATTAATAAAAATGTTCGGATCACCCTTCGCATCATTAATGAAATGGCAGCAGCAGCTTCCCCGCAATTAATGAAACAGAGCCTCCCCTACGCAATGTCCCGAGCGGTGCTCCCTACCCTATAAGAGTCCCCCGAGGTGTCCCCCCCATTAATGAAATGCCCTCAGCAGTGCTCCCCCACCAATAAAATGTCCACAGCAGCTGCCCCCTAAAATGTCCCTAGCAGTGAACCTCTAATTAAATACCCCCAGCTCTGGTCCCCCATTAATTAGATGCACCCATCAGTGCTCCCCCTAATGAAATGCCCCAGGAGTGCTCTCCTACTATTGAAAAGCCCCAAGCAGTGCTCCAACCCTAATGAAATGTCCCTAGGGTGCTCCCCCCACTAATTAGATTTCCATAGCGGAGGGCCATGATGCGGCTATGTCGCCAGCTGATGACATCATAGCGGGTGTGCGCGGCAGAGAGCATAGACATGCCTATGCCTGCAGTGCCCGAAACTGAAAATAGAAGAAGAAGCCGGAGCCGCAGGGTGAAGTGGAGCGCTAGAGGTAAGAACGGATTTTTTTTCCCCCCAAGTTTACGTTTTTGGCCACGGGCTGGTCTTAGGCCGCAGCCCAGTGGTTGAAGATATATACATATACTCTGCAGTACTCTAATATTCACATGTGTGCAAACACCTGCTTTAAATTTTTTAACAAGTTCCGTGTCAAAGAACACCAAGATGTGCAAAAAGTCATGAAACATTGAACAGTTAGACATGTGCATTCAAATGTTTAAAGTACAGGCAGTCCCCGGGTTACGTACAAGGTTTGTTCTTAAGTTGAATTTGTATGTAAGTCGGAACTTTATATTTTATATGACTTTATAATTGTATACCCAGCAAAAATGTTTTGGCCTCTGTGACAATAGGATTTTATAAATGTTGAATTGTCATGAGAACCAGGATTAACAATAAAGCTTAATTACAGACACCTGTGATAACTGTTACAGATAATTATTGTAGCCCAAGGCTAAAGCACAGTAAATTACCAACATCCAAACCAAACTTGTTAAAAAACGTTATTTTTTGTAATATATAAATTAACTGCAGAGGCTACCGGGGCGAATACTAGCCTGGCCAGGAACTGGGAACTAAGGCTAGTCCACGCCCCAGAGTAGCCTCTGCAGTAACTTTACATATTACTAAAATAAAGTTTTTAACAACTTAGGTTCCAGGATTATTACATTACAGATTAGGGCAGAGGCAGGCAAGAGGAATAATAATTCCATTATTTATATAGAGCACACAGATTACGCAGTGCCAAATCAGACTCTGTCCCCATGGGGCTCACAATCTAATCAACTTACCAGTATGTTTTGGAGTGTGGGAGGAAACCCATGCAAACATGGAGAGAACATACAAACTGTTTGCAGATGTTGACTCTGGGACTTGAACCAAGGTCCCCAGCACTGCAAGGCTGTAATACTAACCACTAAGCCTCCATACCATCAGATCTACTTCGAATGGTAGATTCCGTATGGTAGGTTTCCTTTAAAGGTCACATTGAATTTACCAGTAAATGTTAGAGTACATGTCAAGTGCATCCAGACATTCCACTCACAAGCTAAATATCCCTTGAACTTTTATTCAGGATACTAGACCATAACATGTTGCATATAAATAAAAATATTATTGCTTCAAGGGGTTTTCCAGTTTAAATGGAAGGCTCCTGGGGGGCCATGGAACGGGAAATAGAAAATAATAAAAGTTACTTACCCTTCCATGGCTTCATTTCCTGCACTCTCCAGACAGGGCACAATGGTCACAGAAGCAGCATGTGATGGAAGCGGCAGTCAGTGACAGCCCGGCCTGGACTCAGCAAGGAGGAGCAGATACAGGAACACTATAAACAATACTTTTCAATGGATAAATTCACAGGGGAATTAATTGGCTTTCTGTTATAAGGTAAAGCATGTTAAAGTCTTATCCATTTTTCAAGGAGAACTCATAGTTTTTGAGAATCAGTCGAAAATACCTCTTAGCATCAGAGAGAAAAAAAGGATGTCACTGTGCAGATGTTATAGCATTTCCAATGTTTGAGGATTAATATTAATTTGACCTAAGTACAGTTGCTTTAGAGATCTGTGCTCTGCAGAGCTTGTACGCCACCTTCAGGCACTACATATAATCTCAGAGCAAACAGAGCATGTAATATCTCATATCTGAGACCATAAATATTTTCTCTTGTGAGTAAAAACCAATATATGTAACCAGTGCAAGGAAATTAGATAACTAGTAGCATATCTCCTTTACAGATGGTCCCCTACTTAAGAACACCCAACTTACAGACGACTCCTACTTACAAAGGCACCTCTGGATGTTGGTACAACATGTTGGTACTACAATGATCAGCTGTAACAGTTATCACTGGTGTCTGCAATGAAGCTTCAGTGTTAATCCTGGTTCTTATGACAATCCAAAAATTTTAAAATCCAATTGTCACAGAGACGAAAAATTGTTTGGTTGGGCTTACAATTATAAAATATACAGTTGAGACTTACATACATTTTTCATTTATTTCAGCACAAGAAAAAGTCTATGGAAAAACACAATGACATTTTTTTTTAATTAAAATGTGTTGCAGTTTGCAAACATACAGATACAGCTGAAATAAAGAACAGCGACACCATTTAGACATCATTACATGTCTGTGCACATTTTAGAGGGCACCCGAGCTTCTTGTGGAACCATTCAGGTGACTGCCCCCATTGCAATGAAAAATTTTCTTTGATATGGAAAAGATTCTTTTTAGCAATTTCCAGTAGGGATGGTAGAAGGTTCATGAGTTATACCGTATATACCGATAGATACAGTCAGGGCTGTGGAGTTGGTAAGCCAAACTTCCAACTTCTCAATTGCACTTACTTTGATTATGACTCCAATTCCAGCTCTACCAAAATGGTCACCGACTCCACAGTCCTGTTTGCCTGGTCACTCTAGCAGTTCTAAGACAACTGAAGGCCTTTCTTCCCAGGGAGTTATTCCTCTGTAGCGGAGGAGCTTCACTACTGCACATGTATGTAAAGTGCAGCCACATTTGTCTCAACTAAAAGCCTGGAGATGGAGTACAGTGAGTACAGCTGAGAAGTCCGGATTGCTCCCAGGTCCTCTCCTACCCCGCTGTGTGCTGACACTGGTTGTATCAGCCGGCGCTGGGAACTAGAGCAGAGCATTCCAGGGGAGCAGGAGAGAACCCAGTAGTGGTAAGTACTTGTCTCTTGTACTGTACTGCTCACAGGTGCTCTCCTGCTCTTGGAACAGCTCTGCTCTGTGATCAATCCAGCAGTATTAATACTGAATCTACAACAAGAGAAAGGACAAACAAACAAGAAGGAACAGTGTGAAAGGAGAAATAAAGAAAGGGGAGGGAGGGAAAGAGACAGGATGGATACCATGCAATTATAGGTACCCAGAACCCCACCTCGATGCCGAGTGGCACTCCTTATTATCTACGCATGGGGGTCAAACCTCAATTATACGTAAAAGTCCTTATTATCTACGCATGGGGGTCAAACCTCAATTATACGTAAAAGACCAATAGTATCCCCCAAACCAGGGGGAAGGGAGGGAAGACCCAATAGTATCCCCCAAACCAGGGGGAAGGGAGGGAAGACTCTAACAACAAAAATGGATAAAAACATAATAAATCTTTATTGATGAAATATATAAAACATAATATAGGTGAATTATATATGGAGTACAAGATGCGGGAAACAAACAGGCGGTGTACACAGACAGATTGCAGTCGTACTCAAGGACAGCACATGGAACACAATGCAGAGATCTAATCAGTAAATATAAATATGGGGACTGGAGAGAGTTGTATAAGATCCTAGAAATACCAAAATGAACTGCTGGATAAAGTGCATAAAGATGCCTGGGTGGCAAGTAAAGAAGTTTGTGAAGTATCTAGGATAATGTAACTGTCAGTCCTTACCAAGTAATTCAGTAGGGTGTTCCGGTGTCCGAGACGACTGCACGCCCCAACGCGCATTTCGGCTCTGACTGAGCCTTCGTCTGGGGGTGACGAAGGCTCAGTCAGAGCCGAAACGCGCTGAATTTATTATGTTTTTATCCTTTTTTGTTGTTAGAGTCTTCCCTCCCTTCCCCCTGGTTTGGGGGATAATCGCGCATGCGCAGATACTAACTCTCGCACAGCCGGCCGGCGATAGGTGCCGAGAGCTTGGTGACGTCACGGCTCTCGGCACGTGAAGGAGGACGAGTACAATGAAGGAGGTGTGCATATTTAAACATCGGAAGCCATCGCCCTTACGAAAATGACGTAGGGGTAGCACCGGAGGGCTATTTACATATGTAAGTTAATAGTCTTTTTAGCAAATCTAAAGTTTGCCGAGCCTAACTAAAGTATGTGCCGGCATAAGTATTAAATAGCCTACCGGGTGGTCTGCTCGCATGATTTCATCATGCGAGCAGTGGTAGGTTTCCTTTAAGGATATTAACACTTTAAGCCTCTCACAAGAATTTTTAAAAATGTAGGTTTTATTTGGAATGTTAAAATTTTGAAAATAAAGATTATTTAGTCCAAAAATGTACACATGCAGGATAAAATGAGAAAGCAAATCTCAGATTTTGTTGTGCAGTTTCTTATGAGTTCAGCAATACCCCACATGTTAATGTAAACTACTTTAGGGGAGCACAGCGGAGCGCAGAACAGAAGCGGGCATTCAACTTTTAGAGGGCAGATTTTGATGACGTTGTTTTCAGGTGCCATTATATATTTGAAAAGTTCCTGAGCTACAAGAATAGTGAAACTCCCCTATAAATGATCCTATTTTGGAAACTATACCACCCAGAGAATTTATCAAAGTTTATTTTTAGCTTTTTACATAGTTTGTTACCCAGTTTCTCCTGAATATCCCACAAGTGATTACAGACTGCTGTATGGGTGCACTGTGGGGTTTGTAAGGGAAGGAGCGTCTATTACATTTTGCTGGAACAGATTTCAGGCGCTATGTCGCATTGGCTGAGCCCTTAATATAGTAGGGCAGTAAAAACCCCCAAAGAGTGGATATTTTTTAAAAACTAGGTCACTCAAGGAGTGCAGTTACACTATAATTGGGGGTGTAATACCCTGTTGTTTAACCTTTTATTAGCTTTTTTTTTGGGGGGGGGGGGGGGGGGACGAAATAAATACTTTTAGTAATTGATTTTTTTAATGTTGTTATACACCAAATAGAATGGATAACATGTTACTTATGTTCTATGGGTCTGTACGGTTTTGTGATAATCCCATTTATATAGCTTTTTTATGTTCTACACAATAAAAACTCATTTGGAGAGAAAAATCTGTGGCGTAATATATTTATTATTATTAGGAGCAACCACCAAGGAAGAAGCCCTGGAGGCGAAACCCTGGGTCGGGCAGCTTGGTTGAGCTAGCGTCCCGCTATTAATTTTGATGCGCAATTTTACTTATGTTTGTGAGTATGTTTTTTTAATAAATTCTTAACCTGTTGAAACACACTACACCATCTGCATGTACAGTATGTTCCTTGCAGCAATATCGTCTGACAAGTACCAATTAAGAGACGAAAGGGGAACAAACGCGGTGGTGCTGGTCTGAACTGAGGCATAGTTTCATCAGAAGGATCTGTCATTGCTAATGCTGGATTTCATTGAATGGATATCTAACACTATAGGAGAAGGATTAGAGGAACTCTGGAGCTCCGGCTAGAAGGAAAATTGATTATTTTCTCTCAAAAAACTTCTTTATTTATTATTATGTTCATTGAGCTGTTTTATAGCTTATTTTTGAGAGGTGAGTTTTACTTTTTATTGGTATCATGCATAGGTAAATGTGACTTTTTGATTACTTTTTATGGTGTTTTTGTGTTTGGTTGGATGAAAAAAATCATAATTTTTGTTGTTTTTATTTATTTTTTTAAGGTGTTCATCATACGGGATCAGTAATATTTTTATTTTATTGGAAGGCTTTTATTGTGTTTGGGAGTTTTACGCTATATGGGGCATTTAGGGGAATTATATTTTTAAATTACAAGTTTTTTTAAAGAAACTTTTTCAAAAAAAAATGTTTATGCTTTTTTTTTAGAACTCAACAATGAAGAAACAGAAAATGCTGTATCCTGAGGCCGCATTCATTTGTTGCTTTTTTTGGATGCGTTTTAAATGCAATCCAAGGCCCCAACCGTGATCACATGTTGAGGTAACATTGGGGCAGATTTATCAAGCAGTCTGAATGTCAGAATATTTCCAGTTGCCCATGGCAACCAATCACAGCTCAGCTTTCATTTGACCAGTGCTGATGAATATTTTAAAGAGGAGCTGTGATTGGTTGCCATGGGCAATTGGAAATATTCTGACATTCAGACTGCTTGATAAATCTGCCCCATTGTGTTTTAACCGTGTTTAGCAGACGCAATGGAAATGCAATGTTACCTCAACGTGTGATCACAGTTGATGCCTTGGACGGCGTTTAAAACACATCCAAAACAGCAACGTGTGAAGGCAGCCTCAGGGTCAGACTAACCAGACTAGGCTATGGCCATGCAGATAGTAATCCCAATGGTATAGTCTATGTGAAATCGCATGTATATGCTGTGTATAGACTTAGGCTACCTGCATATGACATTAGCAAATAACTCTGCGCTGCAAACATGGGCAGGAATAGGACCTACTCTATAATTTGTGGCTCAGAGAGTACATTTATATACAGGGCAGTGGAAATCACGACCATGTGAATGAGCACATTGAAATACATGAGGTCATATGCTAGTTCAGGCCTGTTTCTTCCACCGGGTCTGTCCAAGACTAAGTGCTGTCACACAGGTGAATGGCTCGCTACTGTAACCAGAGCAGTTTGCACCTGTGTGACATTACATGACCATGGAAAGATTTGTGTCTGATGGATCTTCCTATTGGCAGCAAGCAGGGATATCTCTCGACAAATTAAAACATACAAATTATTTTACATAACCCTGCAGGTGGCACTTTGAGCGCCAAGTATAGCTGCATGTATTATAGCTCTGATACAGGCTACCTCAGTTTTTCTTCAAACTGTGCCTGTAGTGTTTTACTATGATATTGTAAGACCTAATTAAAGGTTTAAAACACAGCTAGATTATGGAAAGAGAATGTAGTGTGTTAAGTACTTTACAATGAGATCTACCAGGAAATTTACCATAAAAATCAACCGGCACTTACTCATAGATCCAGGCACTGTGACTGTGCCAGTATTTTTATATTTCATATCCATGTCCTCCTTTGTTCTAAAATAAATGTTTAAAATTATGTGTTACTAGAGTCCCTCCAGCTGTTTAGGCGCACACATGTGTAGAAGCACATCTCCCCCTCCCTCTCCCCTAAATGGTTGAGCAATTGGTGGAGCATGTACACTCCTTTTTATATGGTGCACTCATGGGGACTTGTAAGCCCCACTTCTTATCATAAGGGGATGACAAATACCAAAATGTTGTGTTTCATCTTTTAGGCTGCATTTAGACGAACGTATGCTCACATGGCTATGGTCGGGTGGACATACATCTGCCACGGTGGAAAGGAGGATGGGTGACACCCCTCTCCATAGAAATATGCGGCATACGTGCCGTGCACACGGGGGAAAGATAGGATATGTACCTTATCGCTCTGTGCGGCCATTGCCATCTATGGGGGACATATGTGCGGCCGTAAGCTGAATGCAGCCTTATGCTGTTGTCTTTGTCTAAAGATATAGTATGGTATGGTATGGTATGTATGGCTTCTGTCACATTGTATTCAAATCCACAACTCAGAGAAGTCCATACTTTTCATATTGTGTAGATCCTGTCTTCTTGCAGGAAACTGAATAATCTCCTTTGCATCATCTGATGTTCACTATTTTGTGTTCTTCTATTCCCTATTATATTGCAGAAGTATGTAAACTAACAAACATGGAAACAGTGTGAAGTTTAGGAGCATAAATGGCAGGGCTTTACTGGTAAAAGACGATTAAGGGAGGACTCTGCTTGGAGACAAAGACCTTACAGCCCAAAGCAATGTTAATTTAAACCCTCCTGAATTTCTAATTCCCTTTTTCCTTACTACCACTGGGGTTAGAACTGGGACATCCTTATAGACATTGGATGTAAAGCTGGTCCTACTCAGTCCATTGTAGTCAGAGATTTACCCATAAAGAAACCTGCTCCATTGTTGTAGCCCCTAGAATTCAAGGGGTCACCAGAAAGCCATACAAAGCAATGGCAAAGCAGGGGTGAGTTGTCTCTGGCTTTGCCATTTAGAATGCAGCTTTGCATTAGGGAGCTCCCAAATATACCTTTACTGTAGACTACAGAAATACCAAAATCCATCCCTAATAGTAGTAGATTAAAGCTTGTTGTCCCCATGAGTGTCTATGGAGTTACAGGTGCTTAGGGAAAAGAAACGCGTGTTAAATCCATTTCAAAGAAAGCAGCAACAGGTAAATGGTCCAACATTATCACAACAGACACAATTACCATGCAATATGTATGTTGCATTGACATTAATAAATGAAAGATTGTAAAGTTTTAATATAAAAAAACTACATTTCTAAAAGTTACACAAGAAAATCTTGACCTTTTTTTTATGGAGATACATTATAGAAATGGCTTCTGCTGGATTTATGCGACCCCCAACTGTTTGTAGAGTGCAGGGACAGAGTCATCCCATTCAGCCTGGAAGCAAATAGCAGCAACTGGGGAGCCAAGCCCGTACTTCTTACGGAAAGCAGACGCTTTAAATCTCTCTCGCCCGGCTGCAGTTCTGTCATTCACACGCAGTTCATCACACTTGAGAGGGGCTGTCTGTTCATATACAAGCCATGTGTATCTATGCAGGCCTGCAATAAACAAGAGTTGTAGTGTACTCATCAGAAATAACATCATCAGCTTCAGTAACAGACACACATATATGTCAAGTAATTATTAACATTTTAACACATACGTACAGCTAGTCTCAGGGTTATGTACAAGATACCGGTAGGTACTGTAGGTTTATTCTTAAGATGAATTTGTATGTAAGTAAAAAAAAACTGGTTTATTTTGTAAGTGTAACCACTAACAATAACTGACAATTATGACAATAGAATTTTTACAATTTTGGATGGTCATGGAACAAGGATTATCAATAACATTTAGACAAAAGGAAGGATCGTCCGGCGTCCAGGCAAAAGGAGATTTTGATTTTTCAATGTTAAAATTCCACTTTCCCCCCTCCCTCTGCGGACACACTGAAACCCCCCCTCCGGGAAAGAAGTATTTTACCTGTCCTGGTTCCCCCGGCGCAGCACCTGCAGCTGTCTTCGGCCTGGGCCCCCCGTACGCGCCGGCTCTGGTACAATTGATCCGGGGGCCCGAGTGGGCCCCTCCAGTACCCCGGGGCCCCGGCACTTGCCCGGGTTGGCCGGGTGCTGGCGCCGGGCCTGGGTCCAACATTATCACAACAGACACAATTACCATGCAATATGTATGTTGCATTGACATTAATAAATGAAAGATTGTAAAGTTTTAATATAAAAAAAACTACATTTCTAAAAGTTACACAAGAAAATCTTGACCTTTTTTTTATGGAGATACATTATTGAAATGGCTTCTGCTGGATTTATGCGACCCCCAACTGTTTGTAGAGTGCAGGGACAGAGTCATCCCATTCAGCCTGGAAGCAAATAGCAGCAACTGGGGAGCCGAGCCCGTACTTCTTACGGAAAGCAGACGCTTTAAATCTCTCTCGCCCGGCTGCAGTTCTGTCATTCACACGGAGTTCATCACACTTGAGAGGGGCTGTCTGTTCATATACAAGCCATGTGTATCTATGCAGACCTGCAATACACAAGAGTTGTAGTGTGCTCATCAGAAATAACATCATCAGCTTCAGTAACAGACACACATATATGTCAAGTAATTATTAACATTTTAACACATACGTACAGCTAGTCTCAGGGTTATGTACAAGATACCGGTAGGTACTGTAGGTTTATTCTTAAGATGAATTTGTATGTAAGTAAAAAAAAACTGGTTTATTTTGTAAGTGTAACCACTAACAATAACTGACAATTATGACAATAGAATTTTTACAATTTTGGATGGTCATGGAACAAGGATTATCAATAACATTTAGACAAAAGGAAGGATCGTCCGGCGTCCAGGCAAAAGGAGATTTTGATTTTTCAATGTTAAAATTCCACTTTATTAGAAAAACTTTTTCTAATAGGCTACCACCAAGGACGGCACATAGTCCGAAACGCGTCAGATTTCTTTTTGTTATGAGACGTCTTCATTATTTTTTAAAAAGTTTTTCTAATAAAGTGGAATTTTAACATTGAAAAATCAAAATCTCCTTTTGCCTGGACGCCGGACGATCCTTCCTTTTGTCTACATATTACTTCTGGTCCCCGCACAGCACGTCCGTGCATCGGCAAAGACAACAAGACGACTACACGACTACATAAAGTGGTGAGCGGAACTCCTTTTTTTCTTTTATGCACTTATCAATAACATTGCATTAGAGACACCTTTGTTAACTGTTGATAATTGCTTCCTGGACCTAAAGTTCACTAATAGGGGTCATAGTGTCGAGACAGCTCCTTTTGTACTAGGGGTCATCTTTATGTCAGGTGTCTAGCCCTCCAAAACAAAGGTCCTACCACATTTTCTGTAGTGATTATATTGAAATGAGTCTGTGGCTCCCGTGAATTCTAAAATTACCCCCCCACTCTGCAGTGTAACCCTGTGAATTGAGTCATCGGGGTGTTCCTGAGCTGTCCTGAGTCAGGCTGTAACACCCCCTTCCTCCTCTGTCCTCTGGTAAAATCTTCTCCCACACGTATCATTCACACCCCTTTGTGTGCTGCAGCTTAGCAGGGGCATGTTTACCAGAGGACAGAGGAGGAAGGGGGTGTTGCAGCCTGACGTAGGACAGCTCAGGAACACCCGGATGACTCAATTCACAGGGTTACATTCCAGAGTGGGGGGTTTATTTTAGAATTCACAGGAGCTGCTCATTTCAATATGTTCAGAGAAACTTACTACAGAAAACGCTGATCCTGGAGACTTAAATTACAGGAAGTCCCTGTAAGTTCTGTTCTAAAGTTGAATTTCTATGTTAGTCTGAACAGGTATATTTTGTGCATTTCATTACTCTTAGGTTGACCATTGCAGCTGGGGCCAAAGATCAGTAATTTACTATCATCAAGAGAGCTTTACCAGAGGTCACATTGGGCAGAGAGGTCCGGTTGTAACTAAGTGTCGGGTGTACTTAATTTGGGGACTGCCTGTTCTAATAAATATAAAAATAATTTCCATCTAGGACCTTTGCCAGGTCTGAGAATATGGGGTATGGGAATCAACAGTAGAATAGTGCTCCACAGGAAAGGGAACATGCTGATAAGTGGGATCCTCACTGATCAGGAGTACAGGGGTTCTCTTTTCCTGTATGAATAAAACAGCTCATCTATATAAGCACTACATACTTTCCAAGCTTAACTGCATATCTAAATGTGCATGGACCTGACCTGCTTTTTGCTACTGTTGTTCTGTAGCACAAATCTATATTGGTTATAGGTAAATAACATACTATTTAGCTATAATCTTTAGAGGAAGCCCTCAGTGTTCAAGAGCATCAGCTGTATTAAAAAACTGCCCACAAAAATATGTGTGTGTATATATATATATATGGTACGCTGTTAATCACTATATGTTGACGAGGTATGTAGGAGTCCTGTAAGAATTTACTCTGATTTTTACTCCTGATTTTAAATTCTTCTAAAAATTATATTAACCTATATATCAGCTTCTCTTGCCTTATTATATACAGCTCTCAGATGGGCGAACATATCACTAAACCGTTTTTTGAATGTAATGTTTAACTGAAACAGGTTCTTTCTGAACAAATCGGGTTGTACTGCTTAGCACAAGTTCTATCACTTACCTGTATCTTTTCCTGCTCCGGAGCCAACATATTCTGTAAGAGTATCGCCAGAGTCCAGATCATTTCCCCTAGCATTTACCACTATGTAGTGATGCCATTCTCTGCAGATAAAGGGATTTACAAAAAGTTTGAAAGAAGATGCTATTACATTGCCCAATTATCCAGCTCATTAAGAACATGTATTGGTAGAATTGCCCTGTGTAATTATTCTGATAATCCTCAAACCATTGTTGGCTGTGCAGTCTACATGGCTGACATGCAGCGTACAGTGGGCACGGGCTATGCAGTGAGCTAGATACCCACTGTTCATGGCAGTAGGAAAGAGAAGAACAGGCAAGCGGGGACCAACAAAGTCACCCAAGGGAGGAGGGGCAGCGCTGTGGATTTTTTTTGCCAGATGACACCATGGCATCCACATGGTCTTTTCCTGGCAAGGGGTCAGGTAGATTTTTATATTTGCTTACATGGGGATCAGTACCTACATAGCTATAGGAATCTGTCCTTTGTGTCAACCTGACAGATTTATTGCATTTACCATGTAGATGAAATTCTTTTGAAAGATGGGCAAGACAGGGGATCAGTATTTACTGATCAATCATCTAACTGAAACGTTACCTGGATATCTTAATACAACATTTATGTTTTACTCTGTACAATTACAGCATACAAATAAAGAACAGTTTAGGGTATATTCACATGAACGTGTACACAGCGACATGAGTTATGACGTTCCCTGAGTCACAAACAACAACTGTGCAATATTTGGTGATTGTAAATGCGACGGTGCAGATTCCTTTAGAGGACACACACTTACACACATAGGGGCATATTTATCTTATACTGCCGCTCGTGCGCCAGCCAATGTTAGCCCCGCCGCTGCATTTTCACATCGAGAGGCGGAGGCAGGGCTTGGTGTAGAAAAAACGCAGCCAGCGACTTTTCACATATGAAAAGTCGCCGGCAGCAGCGACTGTGCAGGCACGGGGACAATAGCGCCCCACACCGACCCACTCCCGGCCGGCCGCGCCCCCCCCTTCAATCCCCACTGGCTTGAAGGTGGCGGATTGGCGCAAATAATCGCAAGCAATACGCTAGCATTTACAATTATTTCAGGGCCTGATAAATATGCCTCATACACTTTATACATTAGATGAGATAACAAGGTGCACCTATACTGTCGATTTTGAAGTATCTGTTGTACAGGACACTGGCTTTGGGGATTTGTTAATATTAGGAAGAATCTAGTTTTTTTTCTGCTACATCTACTTGCATGCTCAAAACCAAAAGTGTTCAGGCTACGTTCACACCACTATGTATAAAGGTACCGCTGGATGGGCCTAGCCTTTGGCATAATGGGCTTCCAATGGCTTCTATAGTCAGTGGCGTAACTAGAAGCTGATGGTCCCCAGTGCAAAGTCTGTGCCAGGCCCCGACTATAATGTATGGTTTATAGTACTAATCTTCTCATATGGGAAAGCCCGGTTGCGACTGCACCCTCTGCACCACCTCAAGTTACGCCCCAGTCTATAGTTTTAACTGATATAATAATGCTCTGTCAAATCTGACTAAAATCTCCAGTGGAGGCAAATGTGGGTGTTTTTTTTTAATTAAAATTATATATATCCCAGAGTGTTTCTTTGTATAAGGTAAATAAAGGGTTTTTAATACAACATTTATGTTTTACTCTGTACAATTACAGCATACAAATAAAGAACAGTTTAGGGTATATTCAAATGAACGTGTACACAGCGACATGTCCTATATTTCCGCGTGCACAGTCACGGGGCAGTGAGATGGATGTGTGATCACCACACGGTGGCCAGACACAATTGACGGCAATGGGGACCAATATGGTGCTGCATCAATTGTGTGAATTACGTTCGTGTGAATAAGCCACTAGAGTGTATTCACTATTACGACAACTTTATAAAACTTTAGTTCACATTACCTGGCTCCCTGCCAGCAGCATGAGGTAATTCCTGAGTTGGAGCAGCAGCCTTGGTGCCTGTGTTTCCTTGATGAATTCCTTCTCTCCTCCCCACTACAGAACGTAGGATGAATGTGAGAAAGATTGAGACACAGGCACACAGAGGCTGCTGCAGCTGCCTCCCACCTCAGGACTATCCAAATGTTGCAGACAGGGAGCCAGGTAATGTGAAATAAAGTTTTATAAAGTAGTAGAACTATTCGAAATGCTGACAAAGGCATTCTTAAAATCAGAAGAGCATTAGAACTTGTCACCAGCAAATAATGACATTCCTTGTGTCGGGTTTGCTTTAAGTCTTTTATTGAAATCTGAAATTTAACATTCTTGCAAATTTTAATTCATGACTATTGTTTACTTGGAGAATTTATCAAAATAGTAGGATAAATAAGCAATAATTGTGGCACACGTGTCTGTACTTACAAATAATAGTGCCTCCCTATTGCTTCTTAACAATACTTGGAGGCAGTGAACAGTCTTCTCTTGCTTAAAAATGTCTCATCTACCATAAAGGATGGGGGCGGTCAGCAGACATAAGAATGGTGCAAGAAATGCGGCCTACAGTTATCCTACAGCAGTTTTCTATTAGATTATACATATGTAAAGGTCTGAGTTCATAAATTGAATGGCTAAACATTACTAATAGATTCAGCAAAGACATAAGGATTTTGTTATATAATATACTAGCTGTAGCTCCCAGTGTTTCCCAGTAAAGTAAATAACTGCTCTTATCTGTAACAAAATAGAATGGGTTAACAAAAAATATTTATATGTATCTATAGACTGTCTCAGACTGTCACTGACACTGTCTGCCTCGGGCTCTCTCATTCCAGTGACTGTCGGTCTTGGGCACTCTCGTTCCAGCAGCTGTCGGTCTCGGGCATTCTCGTTCCAGCGGCTGTCGGTCAGGGCATCTTGTTCCAGCCAGACTAGTAGGTCTCGGGCAATCTCGTGTCCACCGACTGTCGGGTTCGGCAATCTCTTCCACCGGGATGTCAAGGTTCTCGGGCGAATCTCGTTCCCACGACTGCGGTCTCGGCAATCCCCTTTCCAAGGACTGTCTGTCGTCTCGGGCACTCTCGATTCCGACCGAACTGTCGGTCTCAGGGCACTCTCCTTCCAGCGAAGTCGGTAGTCGGGTCACTCTCCTTCGACGACTGTCGGTCTCGGGCACCTCCTATGCAGGACAATGTCGTGTCTCGGCACTCCCTAAGTTCAGGACTGGTCGCGTACCTCCGGGCACTCCCTTCAGAGTGACTGTCGGTTCGGGCAACTATACGTAGCGAGAGAAGAGGACTGTCGGTCTCGGGCACTCCCCTTTCAGTGACTGTCGGTCTCGGGCACTCTACGTACAGAGACTGTCGGTCTCGGGCACTCCCCTTTCAGTGACTGTCGGTCTCGGGCACTCCCCTTTCAGTGACTGTCGGTCTCGGGCACTCTGATTCCAGCAACTGTCGGTCTCGGGCACTCTGATTCCAGCAACAGTCGGTCTCGGGCATTCTCATTCCAGCGACTGTCGGTCTCAGGCATTCTCATTCCAATGACTGTATGTGTCTCTGACACTTTTTCTATGGAGAAATTTATCAGAAGTGTCTGAGAACAGAACTGCTCTAGTTGCCCATGACATAGCTGTTTATAAAATTACAGCTGATCTCTGATTGGTTTCCATGGGCAACTGGAACAGTTTTACCTCAGACACTTCTGATAAATCTGCCCCTATCTCTGTATCCCTACCCAGCTTATCTCACACATAAGTGTCTTATACTCATTGCCTATTGTAACCAATCACAGCTCAGAGATCTGTTGCAGAACAGTAACTAATCACGGCTCAGCTTCCAAATGCCAAAGCAGCAGCAGCAGACAATGGGTCCTGTATATGGTGGTTAATAAGTGGATTTTGGAAAGTGGGGGGTGAAAATTTCAGGTCAAAACTGAGTCTATGACGTTCCCTGAGTCACAGACAACAACTGTGCAAAATTTGGTGATTGTAAATGCAGCGGTGCAGATTCCTTTAGTGGACATACACTCACACACATAGGGGCATATTTATCATATACTGCCGCTCCTGCGCCAGCCAATGTTAGCCCCGCCGCTGCATTTTCGCATCGAGAGGCGGAGGCAGGGCTTGGTGTAGAAAAAACGCAGCCAGCGACTTTTCACATATGAAAAGTCGCCGGCAGCAGCGAGTGTGCAGGCACGGGGACAACAGCGCCCCGCACCGGCCCACTCTCGGCCGGCCGCGCCCCCCCTTCACGCCCCACTGGCTTGAAGGTGGCGGATTGGGGAAAATAATCGCAAGCAATAAGCTAGCATTTACGATTATTTCAGGGCCTGATAAATATGCCCCATACCCTTTATACATTAGATGAGATAACAAGGTGCACCTATACTGTCGATTTTGAAGTATCTGTTGTACAGGACACTGGCTTTGGGGATCTGTTAATATTAGGAAGAATCTAGTTTCTTTTCTGCTACATCTACTTGCATGCTCAAAACTAAAAGTGTTCAGGCTACGTTCACACCACTATGTATAAAGGTACCGCTGGATGGGCCTAGCCTTTGGCATAATGGGCTTACAATGGCTTCTATAGTCAGTGGCGTAACTAGAAGCTGATGGGCCCCAGTGCAAAGTCTGTGCCAGGACCCCGACTATAATGTATGGTTTATAGTACTAATCTTCTCATATGGGAAAGTGAGACCTTATGGGCCCCCAAAGCCTCTTGGGCCCGGGTGCGACCGCACCCTCTGCACCCCCTCAAGTTACGCCCCAGTCTATAGTTTTAACTGATATAATAATGCTCTGTACCCCACTTTGCTGTCAAATCTGACTAAAATCTCCAGTGGAGGCAAATGTGGGTGTTTTTTTTAAATTAAAATTATATATATATCCCAGAGTGTTTCTTTGTATAAGGTAAATAAAGGGTTTTAAGGAGTTTAGAGAAACATATAGCATTTCTAAAAGTCATCGACCCATCTGTCATCGACAATTTCTGTATTAAAGTAATTTTACTTAAAATTAATGTAAACATATATTTTGAAAATCTTACGCAAGAGAGCGATCATTCTTGCTTGGAACATCAGGATCTGTTAATATGATAGTGTATAGTTTCTTGGGATCCATGCCCTCCCATTCAAGTTTTGGTTTCTTTTTAATCTAAAAGATAAAAAATATGAAAAATCCTAAAAATTTAGCTTGAAGCAAACCTGTCACCAGGAATATAATTTTTGTCTGGTGACAGCCTATGCCAGTGATGGCGAACCTTTTAGAGCCCGAGTGCCCAAACTTCAACCAAAAGCCGCTTATTTATTTCAAAGTGCCAGCACAGCAATTTAAGCAACAATTTATTTCTCCTCGTTCTTTGACAACTTTCAATCGTTCAGCCTCTTAAAGACACCAACACAGTTGAAAGGAGGAGGGTCAATTCGCCTATCATTGTAGGAAGATTCTGTAGGAAGATTCTTTGAGTCCTGTCTGGTGAACTTCATGCTGGGGTGATGGCCTGGGTGCCCACAGAGAGGTCTCTGAGTGCCGCCTCTGGCACCAGTGCCATAGGTTCGCCACCACTGGCCTATGCTATGATTTAAAATGCCCTTGTTAGCATTCTGAATCATTTCAATACTTTATATAAGTTTAATTCACATTACCTTTCTCCCTGCTAGCAGCATGTGGTGAGTCTAGGGGGTGGAAGTGTAGGAAAGGGGCCACTGCAGCCTGCATGTGCCTGTGTCTCCTGATGTATTCTTCCTCTACATCACACTATCCCACTCCCGTCTGCTCAATCCACATGAGAGGAAGTGGATAGTAGTGAGGGTTGAACAAATGTGGAGGAGAGGTGTTAGGAAAACTTACGTCTGGAATACTGTACACCAAACTACCACACAGTCTGAGTGCAGGCTGACAGAACAGAGTAAGAGGGCGAACTAACCCTGCGCTGTTCTACCAACTGGACCCTACCAAGGCAGAAACCCCCTTGAAGGTAGGGAGCCTCTGCCGCAGGAACCTCCTAACTACCCTGCAAGGCCCTGGGAGGGGAGAGGAACCCAAATAGGTCTGTCAGCCACAGTGAGGTGATACGGACAGAAAACTGCAATGTGGGCGTTAGGACAGTATTCAGACAGAGGGAAAAACAGGACGAACAAGGATGAAACAAGCGGGGTTCAAGACAGCATAAGAAACCAAAGCAGACACGAGGAAAGAGAACTAAAGACGTAAAGATACTGAACATAGAAAGGTAAGCAAAACCGCCGGGTCACACCAGAGGCTACGTCAAGGTCAAACCACAAGACAAGGAAGAGTAACCTAGATGGTGAACACAATACCAGGGTGAAGCAAACAATGCTACAGGAGACCAGGAATCCAGCTAGGCTGTAAGTTCCAGAAGGACAAACACTGGCACAGGTGGAAGGTCCAGATCCAATTTATTAAAATCTGAGATCCGCCCCCAGAATCCCATAGGAGCAGGAACCCAGGATGATTCAGAAGACAGACAGCTAAGATTTCCCTAAAGCGCACGCGTCTTAGATGCCCGCTGCCCCGTGCGTGCAGCAGGATTAACTCACTGCGGAGCCAGCGCGGAGACGTGCAGAAACTCGGGGAGGACCGCTAGCATTGTCAGCATGGAGGATAGAAGGACCAGCAGACGCGGTGTCCCTTCCAGCGGACCTGACAAGAGGAGACTGACACAGGCACACAGAGGGTGAAGCTGCTCCCTCCCAGGGACTCACCAAATACTGCTGGCAGGGAGCCAGGTTATGTAAAATAAACTTATATAAACTACTAAAATTATTCAGAATATTGACCAAGGCATTTTTAAAATCAGCATAGCATAGGCTATTGGAATCTGTCACCAGCTAAAAATGCCATTCCTTGTGACAGATTCACTTTACAGTCTTAGCAAAAGACCAACTTGTTTAAAACCTTATAATTGATCACCAATCCTTGGATCATGTGATCAATATGAAATTATTGTGTGTGTGACTACAACCATAGCATTTAGATGAAGGATACATCCTCTCTTCATCTTTCTAGGTACAGCATTGTACATTGTAGAGCATCTGCACTCAGTATTGTAGTTTAGCCTCAATTATTTACATTGGGGCCACGTGACAAGTATCTGAAAAGACAAAGGACTATGTGGAGGAAGTAGTATTGTCAGGGAGCTATGACCTTGATGGTACCAGGTGAATGGCTTGAGAAGTGGAATTCACCAGAGCAACCCCTTTTTTGCCAGGGATTGCCTGGCTATTAATAAAAAAAGTATTGTAATATCTCTTTACTCTGCATTTAAAGTCAAGTTACACATTTCCTTAGTTCACTATACTCATGGAGCAGTTATACTGGTTAGAATAGAGATTGTAAGGGAGACAGTACAGGGGAATACAGAGATATAGCACAGGATCAGGGTAAGGGGCTGTATGTATGTACTTGGACCAGGTGGGGAGCCCCAATCTGTATACAGACAGTGCCTATAAGTAGCCTTTATCAGCCACTGTGCACATTTGGGGCCATTGAATAGCTACAATGGTGATGTACAGTAAATTGGCATAAAGTCATTGGTCCAGGGAATATTCAGATTGTCAGCTCAAAGGGGTTGTCAAGAAAAATAACATTTTACAGAAAGAGGTCCTACAAGCCTGCAGGGAAATAAGAAAACAGTTACTTACAGAAGTTTTGTTGCTGACAAATACCACCAGAGCAGTGACCCTCACCAGACATTGCCTGAGTGGCCTCACCTTTTATGTCCTATTCTAGAGCAGCTTAGACAAGGTGCAAAAATAATCGAAAAGTGAGGGATCAACAAGTAACTATTTATTATGTAAATGGACCCTATAAAACCAGAGATTGTATAGGCCAGAAGCTACATTATGATATTGTACTTATTATCCCCATAATTCATTCACAATATGCATTTTTAGGTAGTGTGTAGCAGATTGGTTATTATTTTTTTTCACGCTTTAGAATATTGTCCGAGGTTTTTTCATTCTGATCTTTTTCATTTTCAGAGAGTGTATTGCTGAATGAGGGAGAATTGCTGCTGAATACTTATTTGGTCCTATTCGAAATAAAACAACTGAAGGGTAAGCCATAAATGCCTGATGATCTGCATCCAGGTGCAGTAAAGTATTCAAGCTCGCAGAACTAGAACCACATATTGATGTTTTGATAGCTCTCTATGACATTGTTTTGTATAACTGTAGGTACACTTTATATCCCGATCCTTGTTTCCTCCCAGGGTGGTGAATGGAGCCGGGAATGACCCTATAGAAATATGATAAGCATAATATGTGGGTATCTTAAAGGGCACCTGCGGCACATACTGCACCCTTCGCACACATGCACATTTCCTCTCCAAATGGAACCTATTGCTTGCAGCTCTGTCACAGTATCAAATTGTATTGGTGATTTGAGGGCACAAATACAGTTTCAAGCTCGTTGGGTGGCATCCTGCTTCTTCCTGGGTCCCTTCTCCCAAGTATCCCAATGGATGCAATCCACTACTGTGTTGGGACCACACTTACTCTAAGGCCCCACACAATTGGATGAGTTTACACGACTCTTGGTTACATCTGCAGTACACCTTTTAACCAGTAAAGTAATGACCAGCAATGGATGTAATAGCAACATAATCATAGTCTACAATTAAGAGCAACATTTCTTGTGTATTAACATGTTGTAATTCGGTGAAGTTAGAGGCAACTGTGCCATACGTGTAGTGGGGCACATGAGGTACCTACCTGACTAGGTTTTAGGACTTTCCCCAGCTTGTCTATGCATACAGTCTCATGCGTCACCGTCAGAGGAACCTTAGGTCTTTCATCCACATCGCTAAGGTGTAGCGGTCCGTCCCACTCGCTGACATCAAACACCATAATGTAACCTGGGTCCTGTGCAAACTTATGCACCACTGGAGCTGGCACTGCCAGGGGGTACTGTATAAGAGCAATCAGGCAGCGTCCTGCCCACTGCTGCCACTAGCCAATGACTGATGCTCCAGGAATTCCAGCTGGATAGTGATTGGTAGTTGCAGATGCCAGAATGGTTTTGAAGCGGGTTTCGGCTCTCAGTCATATCTTTCCTGTGTTTGGCTTGGAAGCTGGCACTGGATTTGTTGTTACGAGCCCCGGTGCCTGCAGGCTGAGCCTCACAGTCCGGTGTCAGATTCTCTTGTACAAACTTGTGGAGGGGAGGGAAGAGCTCCGGGACGCTGCCTGCGAGAAAATGAAATCTACTCCCATGTGAAATTAAATACTTTTCTCGCTAAACTTACCAGTTGCATTTAACCCCTTAATTCCAGCTTCCGAAAATAAACATTAGTCTACATTCACATCTGCATCAAGTCAGGCACCAAAATGTTTAATGAAGGGCGGGGATGAGAGATGTAATAATTTGAAACATGGCTTTTTCTCTGTGTTTATTGGCGCAGGGCGAGCTGGGTGGCGTTATAGAGAGATGCCACCCACACACTAAACTTGTCCTGGTCTTTAGGGCTGACATGCGTTTACCTGGAGGCTCTGGTGAATTATGGTTGACAGTGAGTTTTGCTCTCCATCCTCATGCAGAAAATAACTAAAGAAGGCTCCATGTGGCTTGTCAGAATCCTAAGTAATGCAAGCAGCCAGAAGCAGTGCTCTCAGGACATGCACTGCTCCTCCATTCTCCTTCCCCTCTGCCCCCTCCTTTCTGACTGCAGTGGAGGAGAAATTCACCCACTGCTTATGCCCCAGCTCACCTATGATGAACTCATAGCCATGTGCCTGGTATCTACTCCCTCCTCTGAAGCAAGAGCGAGCAGCCTTGCTGTTCTCACCTACAACTGACACAATATTCCATAACTTCTCCTGTACTGATCCACACCCTTGGTATCTGTTCACCTACTCACCGTTTTGCTGTACAAGAGATTTCAGCCGGTACATGGAGACCCTATGTCATGGATAACATATCCAAAGAATCAAAGATTCGGCATTCCAGCCTGCAGAATTATAACCATAATGTACCTGCAACACCCTCGCCGATGCAATGGCGAAGGAGTGTTTGCGAATACGTCCCACCTGCATGTAATCACATTACACTACATGGTCCTTATAGGACATAGGGGATATTGCAGTGGTGAATCCTGCCTGGCAAGGCAGAAGTTAAGTATTTTGTATGATGCAAGATGCTATTGTCCAATGATCTGTGTTACATCCTGTCCTTTGTAAGCTGAGATGTGATTGGAGGAGCAGCCACCACCTGACCAAAGGGAGGTAATAAAACCCCTGGCCAGGAATGTTCTGGAGGAATCCTAGAGAAGTTCTTTCAGAGAGATTCTAGTGTAGGAGAATCCTAGAGATCAGTGAGTGAGTAATCTCGGTCTAGCCCATACCAGAGCAGGAAGAGCCTAGCCCCTGCCTCTGAAGAGTGGAGCAAGAAGACTAGAGTTAGTGTAGTGAGGAAAAGGGGTATCATCTTACCTTTAAAGGTGATACCTGAAGCCCTACAGGACAAGCTGAAGCTTCCTATCAGGACACAGCTGCCTCCCAGCCTGCCCTATACATCCAGGCTGGTGAACTATCTCCTGAGGCTCCCTCTAAAAGCATCTCAGCACTCCATCTACCTGTTAAAGGCACGTTGCTGCGGTTCCTGCCGGTTCAAATAAAGAACTGTAAGTTGTTTTCTTCAACTTCTGTCTCCGTCTGGTCCCTGCTAATACGGCTGCCTTCAATACTGGCACCCTGTCCATCACACAGAGACTCACACTCGGGACATTAAGGGGTTGCCCGAGGGAGATCCGCTATAACAGCCTCTCCCTCATCATTTCTTGCCAACACCACCCTGCTGGAGACCTGCCAGGCTGTAGGACAGCCCTCCGGTTCCCCCGTACCAAGCACCGTGACACAAGCGTGCTTAGGCCGCAACCGCCAGCCACTCCGGTACTGCGGGCCCCGGCTGACTCCAGGCCCCGAGAAAAGGCTAGGCCCCGGTGGGGGATGTTGCATACCGTATATACTCGTGTATAAGCCGACTCAAGTATAAGCCGTGGCCCCTAATTTTACCACAAAAACCTGGGAAAACCTATTGACTCAAGTATAAGCTGAGGGTGGGAAATGCATTGGTCACAGCCTCCCCATTATATCGCCTGCCGGACCCTGCCACATAGTATACAGCCAGCACCTGCCCCCCAATATATAGCCTGCCAGACCATATCCCCCAGTATATAGCCAGCCCCCTTCCCCAGTATATAACCAGCCCCCTTCCCCAGTATACAGCCAGCCCCCTGCCCCAGTATATAGCCAGTAGCAGGGAACGCCGGAAAGGTGATTTTCGATATTTTTTTTAACTCAAGTATAAGCCGAGTTTGGGGTTTCAGCACATTTTTTGTGCTGAAAAACTAGGCTTATACTCGAGTATATATGGTAAATAATTGTAAAAACATGAACACCACTGGCAACGATCAACGTATTTCGGCTTTTGCTTTAGTCATGATCATCGTTGTCAGTCATTAGTTGCGTTTAAGATGAAAAGAGGGTCTGTGGCTGATTTAATTTCTGCATCTGATCAATTACAGGCTTCTAGCTGTTTTGGGTTGCCGCATGAACAGTTTTATTAACAGTTCTCCCCTCCGTTGTAGCAGGAATATTGACATACAACCCAAGTTATCCAGAAACATCTCTCTGCATCATGGCCATTTCTGAAATGTCAGCCATGATCGCTGCAAAAACCAATAAGCCAGAGGACCCCCGTAAGCATTCAAGAGATACCCCCATGGCAGTGGCGTAACTAGGAGAGGCAGGGCCCCATAGCAGACTTCTATATCGAGTTTCACTTTCCTTTAAAAAGTATACATACACTATTTACATACATACAGCTTATACACCATATACACCCATGCATCATATATGCAGACATACAGCATATACACATCACACATACACATGCATACACATTTAGAGAATATAAACATCACAAATATAGCATATTCACATCCAATCTCCCAGATGCCAGGGCCCCCTGACACTGTGGGCTCTTTAGCAGCTGCTATGGCTGCTACCCTTGTTGTTACGCGCCTGCCCCATGACTAGTACATTATCCACAGAAACGGGAAGCCTAGCTACTCATTGATGGTTTTTTGCTCGGCTTTTATAACCCACACATTTCTTTATCACTTACAGTTTTCTTCGGTAATCATAGGAAATGTGTTACCTCCTTGGTTACTCTTTGAATGTTTTATATTATGTGGGCATTTGCCTCCCAATTGGATATTCAATTTCCTGCAGGATCTTTGAAACTTTATGTCCATTGCTGTAGTTGGTTGCACATTATGTAACTGGTCTCACAACTGTTACCCACTACTACTATTAACTGATAGCTTACCCTAGCCTTAAAACACACTGAAGCTCCTAAACCCATGAACTAGAATACTGTATCTAGTATACAGAGGGAAGTCTTGGCCTTCCTCAGGTTCCAGGGCATGGGGACAGAGCAACAATTACTGAATCTCTTATGATTACCTCACTGATTCGAATATTTGTATTGATATAAAGATAAACTTAGTAAATTACCATATTTAGTGTCACGGGTGGTCCCGTGATCCATATCGCCGATCACGGGGTCACCCGTGCCTCTCGCTCCCCGCCTGCGCGCCGCAAGCGCAACTTACGGGTCCCGGCTCCTGTCCTGGCCTCTTCAGTTCCGGCTGCCGCTGCTCCCTCGTCCTCAGCCGCGCGCGTCCCCGGCTCCTAGGGCGCGCGCACCAACTTCTGCAGATTTAAAGGGCCAGCGCGCCGCTAATTGGTGCTGGCCATTTCAGGTAATCTATTTATTCCTGCCTCTTCCTGTGATCCCTGCCGGATCTTTGTGCCCTGTGCCTTGGAGAAAGCTTTGTTTATGCCGTGTGCTGTTTATGTGATTTCCCGTTGTGACCCTGGTTCTGCTTTTGACTTTGCTCCTTTGCCGCCTGCCTTGACCTATTGCTACGTCTCTGACTCCGATCCTGTGCAGAGAGCACAGAGCACAGCAGTGTGAGGTCTGATTACACATCTCTCCAGGGACAATACCTAACACTGGCTGCAGAGAGCACAGAACACAGCAGTGTGAGGACAGTACCTAAAGCAGGCTGCTCCAGTCAGCTGAGAGACTTGTATGTATAAGACCTTGTTACCTGGTACGATGGTGATGGGCCTCACAGTTTGGCCTTGCTGGACGTTCAGTACGATCCCCACCTGATTCATTGCATTCACCGTATTTTGGACTGGCCGGACATTTCGGACAGGGAACCCCTGGGACAAGGAGCAAAGTAGTTCAGCGGATGTGACAGGCGGAGGACAGACAGCAGGGTCAGAGTGACGGCTCTTACTTGTGCAGTGATGAAGATGGGCTGCGCGGCCATGGAGTTGGGGGTGGCATGGTTGGCATTCTGCATCACTTGCATGGGGCGCAGCATCGGCTGGGTAACCATTGTGCCCAGGCCCTGTGCCGCGTTCTGGGTCAGGATGAGCGGCTGAGGGCTCTGCTGTACGATGGGGGTCGGACCTGTTAAAGGAGAAGAGATGCGCAGAGTCAGAGGAAGCCGCAGAGCCAGGGGAGCTGCACACAGCTCGGATCCAGGCATCTTACCGCTGTTGTTAGCAATCAGGGTGACCACCGTTTTCTTGGTGTGGTCCGTGTTCTGAGTGATGGTGTTGGTCACGCTGGTCGCTGTGGTAAAGTGACTCCCTAGGGTGGGCTGCACTACTGGCAGGGCCATGGTGGTGGGCTGGAGGTTGATGGACACTGCAATATGAAGTGACAGATCAGACCACATCTCGTGCAGAGGTTCCTGTCCTGCTCCGCGTGGGCCGGCTCTGGCGATTACCTGTGTTGGGTTTATCCAGGTAGCTGTAGTCCTCCACCACCGAGTCCTCGATGACGTCGCTGATCTTCTGCCACGGCTCCAGCTCCTCCTCCTCACACTCCATAAACAGGTCCGTGTCCATGGCGGCTGCAAGCAGAACACACGGCAGGTCACTACTCGCCCCAGTATATAACAGAACCGCGCACGGCCCAAGGGGGACAAACTGTGCCCCAGGATGTTTATCTTTGCAGAGGAGTTTAATCCTTTCCCTGCCCAGGACGTCTCTCATATGTTCTCACAGGGGGCTGTAACATCGGCTCTGTGGCACCTAGAAACTCACAGGGAACCAGAGATAGTCACGTTTAAGTGATAATTTGGGGTGCAATCTTTACATATAAAAATCGCCCCAGACAGCACTTTAATAGTTAATATCTTTGGTTAGAGTCATTAAAGATTCTCCTCTTTCATGGAAAAAAATAAAATAAAAGTAGTCCTACTAGTTTCTAGGTGCCACAGAGCCAGAAATCTAGCCCCCTTACAGATTTTTAGCCATTAGGCTGCACACAGGAGCTGCTGCACCTCACAGATAGTGGACATATTCACTTGATATGTAACTACATTCTGATAAGGAATAATATCAACTAATGTTCATGTTTTTAACCCTCTCCTATCCAGAACAGTAAGAACACGCTTCTGTGTAGTCCCAGGGGTTGGGCTTTGGTTTGGATGTCCCAGCACTAGACTTCACCACCCAGACTTACACATCTAATTGGACATGAGTGGAGATGCTATGAGTAGTGTTCAGGTGTGTGTCCTGAACTAAAAACAGGGAAGGTAATAGCGCAAGTAAAAAAAACTACTAAGCATCAACTACCACTAAGTATAAGGGGTTTTTAATATTATAAAAATGGTAATCGGCGTAGAGACATATATGAAGTCTTGCATGAACAATATACACAGATATTAAAGTGTGACGGGTATAGAGGTCATAGGCTGGGAAGAGGGGAGATGAGCACCAAGAGGGCCCCAAGTGCTAACCGTATACATAGTAAAGAGCAGAGATACAAATGTGGGAGGTTCTATCCGATACAATTGTTTATAAATGCAGAAACACTTGTAACGAGGTTTGTAAATATAATTGGATACAATGTTGCAGGTGAAGTCCTGAGATTTCCCACCAGTGTCAGCAGATGTCTGATCTGTCTCCTCAGAAGATATATACATAAAAGCCATATAGGACGTTATACCGTATAAACTAGAGTATAAGCCGACCCAAGTATAAGCCGAGCCCCCCCCCCCAATTTTACCACAAAAACCTGGTAAAACTTATATTTTTTTTTACTCAAGTATAAGCCGAGTTTGGGGTTTCAGCACATTTTTTGTGCTGAAAAACTAGGCTTATACTCGAGTATATATGGTAAATAATATTTGTACAAGTGGCTTATGGGTAACGCATGGTTTATGCTAAGATTTATATACATTACCGGTCGGAAGATCAAGTCCTGAACGACCAACCTGCACACAAACACAACTGCAGCACAATTCTGAAGACTTGCTGTGCCTAGCGGAGCACCACTCAGTAATTGTGAACAGGATCCCTATATGCTGCGCATGCGACAGACGCCGAGCGAGAGCTCCATGAGCAGGACATCGCCATCTAGAACGTATATAAGCTGACCTGCTCTATTGACAGCAAAACCGCGAGTGACACGCACAATACGGCATTACCCATCAGCCACTTGTACAAATATTATATACATACAGGACATAAATACCATATAGGACGTTATATCTCCTGATGAGACAGATCAGACATCTGCTGACACTGGTGGGAAATCTCAGGACTTCACCTGCAACATTGTATCCAATTATATTTACAACCATTGTTAGAAATTGCATATAAATGCTGGAACAATTGTATCGGATAGAACCTCCCACATTTTATCTCTGCTCTTTACTATATCTGTCTTTTTGGGTACGGTTAGCACTTGGGGCCCTCTTGGTGCTCATCTACCCTGTTGCCAGCCTATGACCTCTATACCCGTCACACTTTAATATCTGTGTATATTGTTAATGTAAGACTTCATATAGGTCTCCACTGTCAATCTATATACGTGGATTACCATTTTTATTAATTTTATGAAAATTTAAAACCTTACAATTTGTGGTAGTTGACGCTTAGTAGTTTTTTTGGTTTTTTTTTACTTACACTATAACTTTGGTTTGGATGTATTTAAAAAAAAAAAAAAAAAAACATGTGACCTGTCTGTGCTGCTCACTCCTCAGCTCTCAACCCCCACCTTTGTGCTCCTTTACAGCTCCTCCCTCTGCCACTGATGTCACCAGGCTGTGAACTCTGTATAGGAGCAGGAGGGAGGAGCTGTACAGGAGCACAAAGGTGGGGGCTGAGAGCTGAGGAGTGAGCATTTTGAAATGCAGCCAAACCAAAGCCCAACCCCTGGAACTACACAGAGGATTCTGTCAGGTCGGAAATAACACACAATAATATTGTAAAGTGAAGTCAGATGTGTCCTGCAGCTGTAATGGACGTCTGCAACCAGTCTCAAAAATAAGGTCTATGGTGACAGGTTCCCTTTAATGTTTTCATTTTTTGGTACATACACATGTGGGGTAGGTATGATCTCCTCACATCTTACTGGTTTTATATTTTCTTTATACAAGTATTCTGGATATTTTAGAGGAAATTCAGAATTTTCATGTAGGTTTTTGCATTTTATTACTGTTTGCTGCAAAGTTGCATGACGGTGTTAGAGTCTATGAATAAAAAATATATATTTTTGCATACACAGTAGGCTTTTTACTTTGTGTGTAATACATTTTTAAACGTGTGGATTGAATCCAGATATGGCCTGTTTTTTGTTTTAGCATTTTTGGTTACAAGAGTCATTTCTTAATGTTGTGTATTGTGGTACCGTATTTTTTGGACAATAAAGGTGCAGAAAAAATCCTTTGATTTTCTCAGAAATCCTAGGTGCGCCTTATAGTCTAGTGCGCCTTATATACGAACCTTACTTACAGACAACAGCTGCCTTGCACTGTGCACAGGTCTGCCACCTGCTGGTCATTCATCCTTATAATCAGGTGCGCCTTATAGTCCAGTGCGCCTTATAGTCCGAAAAATACTATATATATAAATCTGCTCACCTTGTGTTATTTATGAATCCCTATTTGTGCATAACCCTCCACTTTCATGTGAGTTTTATGTAAAAACTTATGTTTTCAAGGCATCATTTGTTTAATAATTTGTGTTTGTCACAAAATTACATGAGGGTGGCACAGGCTGGCAACTGTTAAGACAAATGTAACTGCCCGGTTGTCTGCTTTAATCAAATATACAGGTTTTTTTTTTTTGGGGGGGGGGGGGGCTTTACTTTTTAATTCTTTTTTATTTCTATATTTTACAGGTCTAAAAATTTCCAGCTAAAAAGCAGATGATATTTAGCGATCTTGGTTTTAGTGATTTTATGATGATTTATTCATGTGGACCTATGACTGAGGCCTCTCTGAATCTACACAGGTCCATCTATTACATTTATGAAGATGTAAAGTTAAGTCTTTTCTGTTTGGGGAACATTTTTTCCCATCAAAGTCGTATTTTATGTATTTTTCATAAAATGTTACAGTTTAAATCAAAAATTGCATGAGGGCGCTTATGTGTATAAATTCTAGAATGCAATTTTGAAAATGGGGCGAGCGTCTGCTTTCAGAAAATATGTCGTTTGCTCTGGTTTAGGATAAATCTTTTTACCGTAATTTCAGTTTTATTTGTAAAATGTCAAAATTGTATTAAAAAAAAATAAAATAAAAAAATAAAGGTCCATAGATTCCTGGCAGCGAAAGGGTTAACCCCTAGACTGCTGCAGTCAATTACAAATACCGCAATTAAAGGTGCACTTCCATCTGGGCCGTTACACTTCATGTAATTCATCTGCCGCATACGTACATTTCTTTAACTGGATGTTCTTAATAAAACAGAAACCCCATGTGAAGATAACTTCCCATAAATGTAGCCGTATTGTCCTTTATAACCAAGATGGCTGTTCTTGGATACAACCCCCCCACACTTGCCCAATTGAGACGCCGGACCCCCTGGTTCAGCAATCATTGTCACAGGATGGCTGTAGGACCTGCAGTAACTCCCGGACATTTCATGTGCAAAACTATTTCTTCTTTCCAGCAGCGGTGGTCGTATCCAAGGACAACAAAATGTTTCTATGGGACCATATGACAACATTTATGGGAAATTATCTTCAAACAGGTACATTTAAAAAAAAAAACATCCCATTGAAAAAAAACGTATGGATAGGGCAGATGAATGAAATTGATGAAATAAATACATGTCAATGTCCACATGAGAGCATCCCTTTGAGTAAATGCCCCTGGTTTATTTTTCTCTAAGATCTGGGCACCGTAACTGTGGTAATCTTTTTTATATTTGTTATCCATTCTTCTAAAATCAACAGTTAAAAATTATACTAATGAGCCTGTGGGGTGTTTCCAGAGCCCCTCAGTGCTGAAGCATCACAGGCTGTTACAATGAGCAGAGCATGACCCCCCTGCCTGTGTAATCTAAAAGCAGCAGGAAAGGCAGGGGGAGGAGAGACCTGCTCTGCTCAGTGTAACAACCTGCGAAGATACAGCACTGAGGGGTTCTGGTAACACCCCCATAGCACTTCTTGTCCATTAGCATAATTATAAAAGTTGCTTTTAGGAGGCCATAGATAAATATAAGGAGAATCCCACAGTCCAGTGCCTGGATCAATGAGCAAGTGTCCCTGGTTTATCAGAATGAATTTTGGCCAATTTTCTTTAACCCCTTCTCAAAGTGTGACATAATAGTACTGCACGGGGGGCAGTAACTTGTCAACCCGTGCAGTACTATTACGTCATGCTCCTGGAGCCGGTACCAGAGGCTTTCCATATGGATCTAAACCCCCTGCGGTGCTTTACCAGGATCGGATTCAGTCCATGGCAACCCCGAGGTCTGATGAGTGCCCCAGGGCTGCCCAACGTCCCATCACATTGGGCTCCGCCTCCAGACAATACACTAGTAGTAGTAGTATACATTCGTATCGCAGTGCAGGGATGTGGACTTGATCAAGCAATCCGAGCATCCTTCAAAAAAGATCTTGCCACAAATTGGGTAGTAAACTTTGCAAATGTATACAATTTTTGTAAAATACATTCATTTAGAAAAATAAATAAAAATAAACAAATACTAAAAATAATAATAAATAATTTTAGCACCGGACCTCTGTTCTGTTTTATCCCATGTCAAACACTTAAAGGGTTAAACTTTGGTTGGGAGGTTTTTTGTAACGCAGGTTGAGGGATGTAGTTTCTATAAAGGGTTAATTCACGGGGTTTTACTACTGGCGATTGTCGTTTAAAAATCGGACCTAAACTTTCAAGTCTCTTAACATCCTCGAAGAGTGATGGCGCAATAAAAAATTCCAGCATAAAGCAAACATTCGGGAAATGTTAGTTATCGACTTATTTGGGAGCCAGGACTCTCTGCCTGCAAAGCAAAAAAAAAAAAAAGAGAGCTGGGCCTAGTACACGGCCGTACAGAAGTCCTGCGCAGCATTGTACCAGGGAATACAGTACAGCTACATCTCCAGAGCAAGCACCTAGCGGGACAGTGAAAAGTTACAGCAGGATTGTAAACCAAGCACACACACACTGGTGAGCACCCCCTCTGACAGGATCCCTTTTCTTTTTAAAGCTTTACAAATTATGTAAATAAGGCTCAGGGGCTCCATAATGGAGCCTGGAGCCCCTTAGGCTCATCTGCATAATTTAAAAAATATATATATACCATATATACTCAAGTATAAGCCTAGTTTTTCAGCACAGGCTTATACTTGGATTGGCTTATACTCGAGTATATATACGGTATATTTATAAATAAATAAAAGAAGAGCAGATCCTGCCAGAGGGGGCACACACCAGTATGTACCTATACTTGGTTTACGATCCTCCATCCTGGTGGTAGATGTCCTTTAAATAAAGTTTTTTTAAAAAAAAAATTAAATACATTTGACTTTTTCCTCATAATTTTGTCGATGTAATATAGGAAAAAAAAAAAAAAAAAAGAAAAAAAAAAAAAAAAGGTTATTGCTGCCTCCATAAAACCTTGGCTAAGAGGAGATTAATGTTTTTATACTGTACTGTAAAAGGCATTAAAAAAATTTTAATTTGCAAGTTTTATTTCTTTAATAAAAATTGATCCCCAAGTCACATGAGCCCCAAATTATTACAGAATACAATGTGATCTTATCACATGAGAAATGATGTCCTTGCACTGAGGCATTAAAAATTATAGTTCTCAGAGTAAGTGACACAAAAACATACGAGTTACCTACTAAATGGCTCAATTATTCGCTAAAGTAGCAAAATCTCCTTAATCGCACAGAATAATTGCATCACACACACACGGCCAGTGCTATGGGTTGGCAAAGTGAGCAATTCCCCAGGGAATCTCTTCTTTCAAATGGATCTAGAATTGTGTCTCTAGGTGCCAGGGATCCAGAGATATTCAGGTTTAAAGTGAGAAAATCAGGTGCCATTTTTATATATAAAAATCACTCCCGACGGCAGATTAACAGTTAATATCTGTATACAGGCGGTCCCCTACTTAAGGACACCCGACTTACAGACAACCCATAGTTACAGACAAACCCCTCTGACCTCTGGGGAAGCTTTCTGAATGCTTTACTATAGTCCCAGACTGCACTGATCAGCTGTAAGGTGTCTGTAATTAAGCTTTATTTATGATCCTTGGTCCCATTACAGCAAAAAATGTTTAAACTCCAATTGTCACTGGGGCCAAAAATTTTTTTGTCTGGATCTACAATTATAAAATATACAGTTTCGACTTGCATACAAATTCAACTTAAGAACAAACCTCCAGACCCTATATTGTACGTAACCCGGGGACTGTCTGTACTACATTCTGATAAGGAATAATATCAACTAATGTTCATGTTATTAACCCTCTCCTATCCAGAACTATCCAAGAACACTTTCTCTCTTATTGCCTTTTATTTCATGATTGACTGATCCGATGAACATTCCATCCTCTTCACCTAATGTGGCGACATTAACAGAACGTGTCCATAAAGTTATACGTAACACCAAAAAACACTCACATGTTCCGGAATAAAGTTTGTATTTCACAATCTCCATTATTTACACCCATGTTGTGACTCAAAGTCTTATGAATGGCGGAGATTCTGTTATTGTGCGGCTAATACAATGGCTTAGGTTCTGCATATATAGTTATTATTTGTGTCACCACTGTGTAAGGAGCAGACAGTGATACATCTGTGTGACGCTCATACAGTCTGGCGCCCCCTGTGGATGTGACGTTCCCTTTGCTGCATATTTTGGTGAATATCCGCATGTGGGGTCTGTGTCATCTCCTCACATCTCACTGTTCTCTTTATACAAGTATCTGGATTTGTACATATTTTAGAGCAAATTTAGAGTTTCCATGCAAATTTTTGAATTTTATTGCCGTTTACAATACAAAGTTGCATGAAGGTGGCAGAGTATGAATTTAAAAAATGTGATTTTGACAGAATAGGAGCTTTTTATTTTGTCTGTGATAAATTTTGAAATTACTAAGATATTGTGGGAATGCGCACATGTACGTGAATATAGATGAAACGTGATAAATTGTTATGATTTTGTACTAAATGTTTGTTAATATTTATGGATGTGAAATATTTAATAAAGGATTTAAAAATAATAATAAATATGCCACGGTTTTTGGGAGTGTAAATTCTTGATGTTGTGCATTGTGGTCACTTTGTGTTATTATTTTTAAATCCATGTTTGTGCGTAAACCTCCACTTTGATGAGTTTTATGTAAAAACGGACGTTATCAAGGCATTTTCAATGCACTTTTTGTTTAATAATTTGTGTTTGTCACAAAGTTACATGAGGGTGGTCAAATGTTAATTGCCAAATGCATTGCCTGGTTGTTATTTTTCGGACTATAAGGCGCACCATCAATAAAAGCCTTCTAAAATGTCTAGGTTCATATATAAGGCGCACCAGACTATAAGGATGACTGACCAGCAGGTGGCAGACCTCTGCACAGTACAAGGCAGCTGTTGTCTGTAAGTACGGTTCATTCCATCACATCTTCAGACTCAATGGACTTCCCCAGCACATCGTCTCTGACCGTGGGGTTCAGTTTGTCTCGAAATTCTGGCGTTCTCTCTGCAACCAACTTCAGGTGAAATTGGACTTCTCTTCCGCTTATCACCCCCAGTCTAATGGACAAGTGGAAAGAGTTAATCAGACCTTGGGCTGCTTTCTACGCCATTTTGTTTCTGCCCGTCAGGACAATTGGTCCACTCTGTTACCGTGGGCAGAGTTCTCCTATAACTCCTTGGACTCTACATCCGCGGGTTCCGCCCCATTTTTTGTTAATTACGGATTGCATCCCTGCCCTCCTCTACCCCTGCCCGTGCCATCGGAAGTTCCTGCTGTTGAGGAATTGGTGCGGGACTTTAAGACCATTTGGGAACAGACTCGTCTTTCCTTACTACAGGATTCGGCTTGAATCAAGTCCCAGGCCGATAAAAGACACAGACCTTCTCCTGTCTTCAATCCTGGTGATAAAGTCTGGTTGTCCTCCAAGTATGTCCGATTTAAGATTCCTGGCTACAAGCTTGGTCCTCGTTTCCTGGGTCCCTTCGAGGTGCTGAATCGCATCAATCCAGTCTGCTACAAGCTGCGTCTCCCTCCCACCATGCGCATCCCGAACTCCTTCCATGTCTCCTTGCTTAAGCCTGTTATCTTGAACCGCTTCTCCCGACAACTCTCCCCTCCTGCTCCTGTGGCCGACTCCTCTGACATCTATGAGGTTAAGGAAATCCTGGATATGAAGACAGTGAGGGGTAAGCGGTTCTTCTTGGTTGACCGTAAGGGGTTCGTGCATGAGGAGAGATCTTAGGAACCCGAGGACAATATCTTGGACCAGGACCTCTTGCAGAGATTTCTTCAGCCCAGGAAGAGGGGGAGGCCGAAGGGGGGGGTACTGTCACGGGTGGTCCCGCGGTGTCACCCGTGCCTCTCGCTCCCCGCCAGCGCCGCAAGCGCAACTTACGGGTCCCGGCTCCTGTCCTGGCCTCTTCAGTTCCGGCTGCCGCTGCTCCTTCGTCCTCGGCTGTGCACGCGCGTCCCCGGCTCCTAGGGCGTGCACACACCAACTTCTGCAGATTTAAAGGGCCAGTGCGCCGCTAATTGCCGCTGGCCATTTCAGGTAATCTATTTATTCCTGCCTCTTCCTGTGATCCCTGCCGGATCTTTGTGCCCTGTGCCTTGGAGAAAGCTTTGTTTATGCCGTGTGCTGTTTATGTGATTTCCCGTTGTGACCCTGGTTCTGCTTTTGACTTCGCTCCTTTGCCGCCTGCCTTGACCTATTGCTACGTCTCTGACTCCGATCTTGTGCTGCCCGTCATGACTTCCTGTCTGTCGCCGACTATGAGACTGCCTGCCGTTTCTGTACCTTGACCTTGGCTGCCATTGCGGACAAGTTACACCTGTGGAACGACCTGGTGGTACTATGCCACAGCAAGACCAACCTGCTTTGCGGCGGGCTCTGGTGAAAACCGGGTACCACTTAGACTCCAGTCCCAGGTTGTGGCTTGTGTCATCGTCCGCAGTGGTCCAGAGGATCCACAACCTCGAATCCTGACATTTAGATAACAAATAGGTTAGGGAAATTAGAAGACACCTTAAAGGGAAACTGTCATCAGGAATGTTTGGTGTACAGACTATTTCCCATTGGCCAAGCCCTTTCCGGTGAGGCCATGCCTCCTTATTTGGACAAGTTGTAAAAGTGCTAGAAAAGTCTAAAAGCCTTGACAAATTTTTTTTTTCTGCAAATCCACCAGAATTCTGGCGCAAGTGTGTTAATAAATTCCATCCAAACTTGTTTTTTAATTAACAATTCTGCTTCAAACTATACCTTGCTCCCTGCCAGCAAAATACATAGAGTGCAATTATCATTATTACTTGCTCTGCTAGGTCTTTTTCTTTCCTCCCTCATCCCTTATGCATCAGGTAGCTGAACCCCTGCTCGAGCCAATCTCTGTCATCTATTGTCTGCAGGAAGGAGGGGGGAGAGGGAGAGAGGAAGAGCAAAAGCTATCAGAGCAGAGAGAAGATGAAGATGATGATGACACCAGGGACCCTGCGACTTGACGCAGTTTACTTGCAGATAGCCAGGTATATTTTTATATACTTTTAAAAGGTAGTGGAACTAGTAATGTTAACTATAAAAGTAAATTGAGAAATAGTATCAAAAAACATATGACAATCTGGTGAAAATGTGCAATCCAGATAACAGGTTCCCTTTAAAGGGACTTTGTCATTAAAGGCCTCTGCAGGCATGTTCCTTATGGAATAGATATACTGGTTTTGCTTTTAAAAGTTCTTCTTGATGTTAAATGTATTTAGAGAACAATTGTAACCATGAAAGTCGATAAAGAGAATTATCATATTTATCAACTTGAAACAAATCATATAAAAACATATATCTCGTAATAACCCTTTATTATTCTGTAGCTCTTAGTAAAGCGTAATACAAAATCAATGATATTATGATCACTAATAATAAGAGGAGCAGAGAGCGAGGCACAATAAGAAAAGGAACAGTAAGGGCAGCACAATAAGGAGAGAAGCAGAGAGGAGGGCACAATAAGAAGAGGAGCAGAGAGGGGGCACAATAACGGGGAGCATAGAGGGAGGCACAGGAAGAAGAGGAGCAGCGAAGAGGGCACAGTAAGAAGAGGAGAAGAGTGGGAGGCACAATAAGAAGAGGAGCAGAGAGGGAGATTTCTCCTGCACAGAATAGTGAGCTACAAGATGTCCCCTGCTCTGTCCATCTATCCCAGTCTCTCTCCTCTCCTCATGTTGCTCCCCCTCCCCTTTTCAGTATCAGTATCAGTTCTGTGGAGATAAGCTATTAACCCTTAGTGCTCACACAGCACAGACTATAGAATTCATGTACTTATGATTTGAGTATATACGGTATGTGGACTGTTGCAGTTTACTTTAATTCTTTTTGCTGTCATTTTGGTTTTATTTGTAAACGTCAAAATTGTAAAAATTACTCTGGCCTATAACCCGACAAAATATCCAGAAATGCCTGGCAGTGAAAGGGTTAATACCCCTCTATCATCTATCTGTCTTGTTATGTCTCTAATTTGTCATTTATATATTTTTCTTTTTCTCTGTCTATCAATCAGTCTTCTATCTTTCTTCTACTGTATTTATCCCTCATATCTATCTACTGTACAGTATATGTAATCTACTTTATAGTTCTGCATCTAAATATCTCAATCAACTTTGATAATAATATTAATAATTCCTTTATATAGCAAACACAGATTACGCAGAGCTACACAGAGCTTGCCAAATCAGTCCCTGTCCCCAACCTACCAGTATGTTTTGGAGTGTCGGAGGAAGCTGGACGACCAGAAAAACCCCAGTCAAACACAGAGAGAACATACAAACTCTTTGAAAATGTTGACCTAGGACTTTAACCAGGTCCCCAGCGCTGCAAAGATAAGAGGTGCAGAGAGGGGGGCACAATAGAAGAGAGCAGTGAGGGGGACACAATAGAGGACATGAGAGGGGGACACAATAAGAAGAGGAGCAGAAGGGGTATCCAATAAGAGGTGGAGCGAAGGCGGACAAATAGAGGAGGGAGCAGAAGCGGGACACAATAGAAGAGGATAGTGAGAGGGGGCACAATAAGAAGAGGAGCAGAGCGGGGACACAATAAGAAGAGGAGCAGAGCGGGGACACAATAAGAGGGGGAGCAGAGCGGGGACACAATAAGAAGAGGATCAGGTAGAGGTGGCACAAAAAGAAGAGAGCAGCAGCGGTGGACACAATAAGAATAGGAGCAGAGGGGGGCGGGGCACAATCAGAAGAGGAGAGTTGAGAGGGGCACAATAAGAGAGTAGCGAGCGCGAGTGACACATACAGAAGAGTGCGCAGAGAGGAGGGCATGGCCCGGCGCAGCACCCGGACCCGTGCGACAGCCGGTCAAGTGAGGGGTCCCAGCAACCCAAAGGGGCCCAACACGATCTATTATTGCCCTGGGCCCTTGCCCCACCACCTCTTCTGTCATGCGCGCGTCCCGCGCCTCGCGTCAGGCACTCCATGGTCCTGCCCGGCCTGCGCTCCATGGTCCTGCCCGGCCTGCGCTCCTCGGTCCTCCCCAGCCTGCGCGCCCCGGTCCTCCCCGGCCTGCGCTCCTCGGTCCTCCCCGGCCTGCGCGACTCGGTCCTCCCCGGCCTGCGTGCCTCGGTCCTCCCCAGCCTGCGGGCCTCGGTCCTGCCCGGCCTGCGCGCTTCCCGTTCTGCCAGGCCTGCACACCTCTTGTCCGACCTTCTCCTATGCGGTCTCCTTCCTGACCCTGCCACCACGTCTGACTGGGGTGAGTATAATTGCTATATATGTAGATGCATGTATATGTGTTTGTGTGTATATGTGCTGAATATGTGTTTTTTGTGTATATGTGTGTTGTGTATATACTGGATGTGTGTGTGTATATATGCTGTATATCTGTGTGTATGTATTGTATATACTGGATGTGTGTGTGTATATATGCTGTATATCTGTGTGTATGTATTGTATATACTGGATGCGTGTGTATATCTGTGCGTATGTGCTGTGGATATATTGGATGTGTGTGTATATATGCTGTACACTGTATCTGTGTGTATGTTGTATATGTTGTAAATTTGATGTGTATATACTGTTTGTGATTGTGTAAAAACATGCATGTGTTTTTAAAGAAATGGTCTGCTATGCAGCTCAGCCTCTGCTGGTTACGCTCCTGATCAGTAAATTGAATTACATCAGCAACGGCATCCTTGTTGCCGATGTAATTGAAATATGATTGTCCCTTACTGTGTCTGAGCTCAGGTGGCAGGGTTATGCCGCCACAGGAGTTCACTGTTAAGGGGCCCACTGAGGCTCTATCGCCCAGGGGCCCACTGAAACCTGGAGCCGGCCCTGAGGAGGGCGATAATAAGAAGAGGAGCAGAGAGGTGGGCACAATAAGAGGAGGAGCAGAGAGCGAGGCACAATAAGAAAAGGAGCAGTGAGGGGGGGCACAATAAGGAGAGAAGAAGAGAGGGGGCACAATAGCGGGGAATAAAGAGGGAGGCACAGGAAGAAGAGGAGCAGAGACGGAGGCACAATAAGAAGAGGAGCAGAGGAGGAGGTCATGTGACAGTGTGTGTAGCAGAGCTCGATGTGTCCAAGACAGTGAATGGAGATTTCTGCTGCACAGAATAGTGAGGTACAAGATCTCCCCTGCTCCATATCTGTCCCTCTATCCCAGTCTTTCTCCTCTCCTCAGGTTGCTCACCCCTCCCCCCTTTTCAGTATCAGTATCAGTTCTGTGGAGATAAGCTATTAACCCTTAGTGCTCACACAGCACAGCTTCATGTACTTATGATTTCTCCCACTTCTTACATGTTCCCTGCTCCTCCATGTACTGGAAGCTGCACCTAAGATGCCATAACTACCTTTAAAGATACTGAGCAGTGCTATTCCAGCATAGAATAAAACTAACAGAGTGCACTGAAAAGTGTGATAACACAGGGAGTACACAGGAAGGGATCAGGAAGCAAGATGGGAGTAATAGTGTAGCAAAAGTGTCACACAGTAACGCTCAGAGCCTCTCTCCGGCAATACCAAAGTAAAATGGTGCCACTAGAGAGCGGAAACAAGACTTTTTAAAATTAAAAACACTGCAATTGTCCAGTCTGTGGGACGGATCCGATTGGCCGGGTGACATTGGCAGGGGGTTCTTCTGCCTCGGTCACCAGAGTTTCATCACAATATATCCATGTGATGTGACATGGTGCCATCGGATGTAAACATAGCGCTCGTTGCGGGCTAACATGTGCTAAATGCGGGAACTTGCGCTGCATTAGTACTCCGCAGAGCAAGATCGGGTTGATGTATGTAGCAGACCTGAGTGAATGAATGGTTGTAGCAGTGCTGTGTGTGAGTGAATGTTTGCAGCAGAGCTGTTTGAGTAAACGGAGGTAAAAGTGCTGTGTGTGTATGGATGTAGCAAAGCTGTGCTGTGCTTGTGTGTGACTAACAAAGAATTTTTAATTGGTATCAAATATATTTAACCTTTTAATGGATGACTAAATCTAGGGTGCATCTTATAGTAAGGTGTGTGTTATAGTCCGAAAAAATATGGTATATTTCTGTAAATAATATTAACATTAGTATCATTCAATACTACTATCATTAGAACTTCATGACTAAGCAGAAAATTTCTTATCTCTTCCTTTTTGCAGGAAATTCCTTCTCCTGTGCCATCCACTCACTTTATTTTGTGATTTATGTTTCTGTAACAGCTTTTAAGTTACTGTATAAATCCAAACAATGAACAATATGTGTGAACATAGACTTATATGAATTTACCTCCTGCTAATACACTTTCATTATAGGAGTTCCTGGATTATTTATCTAAAGCCTCATCAGAATTTAACTATAATTCATAGGTTTTGGGCAGGAATCTTGAGGTCACCTTACATTTATTGTTGCTAAGTTATAAGCAGCTATGACAAAGAGTAATTTGAGGATTTGTTTCACCATGAATATAAATACGCCCATCTGTATTTAGGAAGGGGGCCAAGATACTATGGATTATTTCATGCTTGTGTTTACTTGGCAGAATAGTCATACAATTGTGAAGTAGTGATTGACATAGCAGAAATGCAATCTCATCGTGAGATGGGAAACTTTCCATTCCAAACAAAGTGAAGCTTTTTAACCAGTTCAAGACCAGGACAGGCACTTTTAAAGTACGGTAGTAACACGCAGTTCTTCCCTGTCAGTATAGTGACATACAACATACAGTATACATATTTTATTGATATAAATGAGACAAAAAGGTAATACTTTTTCATTTATTATTTGTATTCATTGTGTCGCAATAAGGTCATAACAGACCTTTATTTCATTTCATTGCTGAGTTCCTTGTAATTAGCATAGTAATTAGGACAGAACATTTTACAGCCTCCAAGGCAGACTGCTCTGGGTCTAGAAGGACCTGCAAGAACTCCTGCACTCAGTGGTCCTGTGATCTGAGATGAACAAGCAAAAAGTAGAAAGTAGAAGCTATTAATTTCATCAGGAAGCCAGGAATGGAAATAAATTCCTGGATCTGCAATGTTGTTTTTAACCTCATCACAAATTTAGTTATGTTAATTATGTTTTAATACCAATTTTATAAAAGCTAAAAAACATATTGCCACAATTAGACACTTTTTTATACTTCAGTATAGAGAGCTATGTAAGGAGGCAATTTTTGCAGTACCAGCTGGTGGATTCATTCATCCAGTTATGTGAGCTGATCGACTTTTTGATCAAAAAATGTTGCTGGTTGCAAAAATCATAAAAAAAGCAGTAATCCATATATTTGGAAGCTTTATGTATTGTAGTTTTGGGATAATCATTTATTTAAAAATGTTTTTGTATGTGGGGATATGTAACTGTTTTAAAGGTTATTTCTACTAAAAATGCTGTAGAATATTTCACACCTTTCTGCCGTGTGTATGGCCTTTTAGGAAGGCCGGTCCATAGGGGAGGATATTGGAGGAGCGCGCTTTTTCTAAATGGGTGAACTTTAAATCAATTATACAATAATATTTTAAATTGCGTTTTCCATAAACATTCCAGGGTTACCCAATCCCCTTGTATTAGTTTTTGCATCTGCACTATGGAAGACGAATGTATTATTCGATGCGCCCACAATGTACTCTCATTGTATGATATAAAACCCTTCCATTTTTGCCATTTAGGTAAAAGTTATCTGCTACAAACCTGCCTCCAGTTCACACACCCCGGTTCACCCCCAGAGTGCTGCTGATGAGATCCTTGCCCGCGCTACCCTCTCAGAGTAGGCACTAACAGACACCTTGGACGCCAGCATCAGAGCAGGCTGTCAGCATTCCTGGGCCACCCAAAACTTACTGCTCAGAATCTGCGAGCCGACCACCAGAGCTTGCGACTGCAGACATTATGGAGCCAAGCCCCAGACAGAACTGTCAGATCCTGCGGCTACCGCTCCGAGCAGGCTAGTCCAGACTCAATGCGAGCCCAGCCTAGAGCAGCCCTGTTAGATTCCTGAAGCCACCCCCCAGAACCAACTTGTCAGGACTCCTGCGGTACCCACCCTAGAGAATTCGCTGTACCAGACTTCTGAGGCCACTACAGGCCAAGCCTAGCTGTCAGACTCCTGCAGGCCAGCCCCCTAGCAAGCAGAGCCCTGGGTCAGATTCCTGGCCGCCACCCCCCAGCAGCACAGGGCTGATGTCAGATCCTGCCGCAGCCACCCCAGAACAGCGCTGATCGATCCTAGGGACCCAACCCCCAGACAGAAAATACTGTTCGAGGAATCCTGCGGCACCCATGAGCAGGAATCTGTAAGACATCTGGCCCGGCCATTGCCCAGAAAAATACTGCTCAGACTAACTGGACCCACCCCAGAACTGCTAAGTCAGACTCTGAGCGGCATCCCCCAAGAGCAGGCATGTCGATCCTGGCGCCACCCCCAGAACAGGCCTGTTCAGCATCCTCGCCGCCACCCCAGAACATACTGCTCCAGATCTGCAGCAGCACCCCCAGAGCTTCCGCCTGTCAGACATTTGGCGACCCAGCCCAGAACATACGTCAGACTCCTGGGCACCACCAGAACTTGTCTGTTCAGCACTCCTCGGGCCATCCCACAGAGAAGGCTGTCAGTCCTCAGGGCCTCAACCCCCAGAGAAGCGCTTTGCTCAAGATTCATTCTCAGCCCCACGCTTCGATCCTGCTCCCTACACCCGATTCATTTCGTTCCTCGCTTCTCAATTTCCTACTCGAGTCACCCATCCTATACGTAATAATTCCTTCCTCATCCCTCACTCTCCCCGTTCCCCATCCTTTCTGTCCACAGTTTGTTTCTTTTTTCTCTGGGCCACCCACAGAACATACTGTCGACTCCGGGGCCACCCGAGAGCAGGCTTGTCAGACATCTAGGGCCAACCCCAGGATTCCAGGATGACAGACTCCTGCGGCGACCACTCCTAGAGCAGCGCAGTCAAACCCTGCGGCGATGACCCAGAGCAGGCTGTCATACTCATGGGAGCATTTCCCCCCAAAAACTAGAGCTATTTAAAAACTTCCCTGTTTATCCACCCTAGAGTAGGGCTGTAAGACTCCTGTTTACACCCTCCATAGCAGGTGGTAAGCCTCCTGTGGCTGACTCCCGTGAGCAGGCCGGGTTTAAGACTACCATAGCTGGGAGCTAGTAAGGCTATCTGTGCAACCAAAAAGCAAGCTGCTGGATGACACCAGCTTCATCCCCAAGAGCAGGCGTTTCATATGTGACAACTAGCTTTGTCACCCCAAAAGAAGGCAGTAAGACTCCAGGGCTGACTAGCACCACAGTATCGAGATTGCCTAAGTCTCTTGGCGCAACCCTAGATAGAGAGTTTTAAGAGCTCCTGGGTCACATCAACAGGTGGGGAAGAGATGAGACAACTTGGCCCACCCCCAGAGTTTAGAAGATAGCCCGCCGCCAAGTGACGTGTAAAATGTAATAGTTGCAGAGTGTTGCTTGAGTGCCCGAGTGTCGGGCGTTTTTTTTCGGGCATGTATGGTGTCATGGCACTTTGCTCAAATTTGCTAATTGAATAAAGGTTATTTCTACTAAAATGGAAATATTCACCTTTTACTAGGTGATGGCATAAGAGACGGCTTTGTAGGGGGGTATATGGAGGAGAGGCCGCTTTTTTTAAGGCTTGATTGCAACTTTAATCATGAAACATTACCCAGAGGTTTTAACCCAATCACCATGATTAGCTTTTGCATTGACAATATGGAGCGGAATAGAATATGCGATGGCACAATAGTACTCTATTGTATGAATAAAAAACCATTCCATGTTATGCCATTAGCGTTAAAAGTGTGCTATATTTCTGCCTCCAGTTTTTTTTTCACACCCCTGCGCTGCTCACCCCAATGAATGATGCCTTGTCAGATTCCTGACGCCGGACCCTTACAGCTCAGAGCTTGCTGCTCAGACTTCCTGGCCGCAAGCCCCCAGAGCAGCTGTCAGATTCCTGGCCTACCCTAGAGCACGCTGGTCAGACTCCTGGGCACAAGCCCTATGAGCTAGCTGACTTAGATTCTGCCAGCCACCCCAGAACATAACTAGTCTAGACTCCTGCACGCCACCCCAGAGCGTGCTGTACAGATTACGCCGGCCACCCCCAGACATATGTCAGGAATACATAGGCGCCACCCCAGAGCAGGACAGCCAGACATCTGCCGGCCAAACCCCCAGCCATTAGATGACAGAGCAGACTCTAGCGCCACTCCCTAGAGCAAGTAGGCAGCGCAACCCCTGGGCGTAGCAACCCAGAGCAGGTCACTGCATGTTAGATAACCCAGTGGCACTTCCCCACCAGTAACAGGCTTATTAAAACCATCGTTTTATCCTCTAAGGATGCTCTAAAGACTCCGTGTCACTCTCATCGCCAGGCGTAAGCCTCCTGGTGCTCGCGTGGGCAGGTAGCTGTGAGTAAGCAACCATAGGGCCCGAGCACTGGTAAAGGACTCTGGTGCAGACCCAAAAAGAGCAAGCTGTGAGACAACAACATCCCAAGCCACAACTCAGACCCCCGAGGACTGATGGACCACTGCTTGTCACCCAAATGAGCCTCAGTAAGCGTAGGAGTGAATACTCAGGGGCTGAACCCACATTCGAGTTGTAAGGCTCTTGGGCAACCCTTAAGTAAGGAGTTTAGACTCCGGGGTTCACATCCACAGTGGGACTTTGCGTCAGACAACTGCCACCCCCCAGGTTTGGATGGAGCGCTAAGTGAGTGGATGAGAATTGCTATATTTGAGAGAGTGATGATCTACCGCTGTTTGCAGAGTTGCATCATGTATGTATAGTTCATGCAGTCACCTTTGCTCAAATTTTTGCAATTGATTAAAGGTTATTCTAACTAAAATGCGCTAGAATGATTTCACCCTCATTCTCGAGTGATGGCTAGGAGGACGGCTGTAGGGGTATATGGAGGCGAAAGCCCGCTTATTTTAAAAGTAGGCCTAATACATTTAATGATTTCAATTGAGCGAATATCCTGGTTTCCTAATTACCGGCAAGGTTTAACCCATATCACCTATTGATTAGTATTTGCATGCCAATATAGGAGCGGAATATCTATGTCGATGACACAAGTACTCTATGTAATGATAAAAACCATGGTTTCCATTTTTGCCCATTAGCGTAAAAGTGTGCTCACACCACTGCTCGTACCCTGGCGTTCACCCGGCCGTGCGGTCGATTCATCCACCCCAGAGTGGTGCTTCCGATCCTGCCCGCTACCGCAATGAACTTGGGGTCATGACTCCTGGGCCATGCCCCGAGCCTGGCCTGTCAGACATTCTAGGGCCAGCCCCCAGAAGCAGTCCTGTCAGATCCTGTCACAGAGCTATGGCGCACTCCCGCCTAGAGCAGAAAATTTCTATGCTAACACCACGAGCGACTGTTCAGACTCCTGGGCCACCTGAAGACCAGCCTGTTAATTCATGGAGCCCCATGCATACGCCACCCCCAGAACATGTGGTCAAGACTCCTGGGCCCACCCCGAGAGCTGTCAGCCTCGCGCCGCAGGATTGTCCGATTCCTGCGAGACCACCCCCAGTAACATACGGTCAAACTCCTGTTGGCCACCCCAGAGCAGGGACTGTCAGACATACTGGGCCACCCCAATTAGGATGACAGGACTACATTGGACCACTCTAAGCATGCCTCAAACCCTGGGGCGAGACCCAGAGCAGGTCCCGGTTTCATACCATCGGCCACCCCCAAAACAGGCTATTTCAAAACTCCGTTTTATCCCAGATAAGGGCTGAAGACTCCTGTTTCACCTCCATAGCGCTGTAGACTCCTTGGTGACTCCCGTGCAGCAGGCGTTGGTTAAGACTACCCATAGTGGGCAGCTGCCAAGAGCTTCTGTGGGCAAGCCCAAAAGCAAGCGCTGAGACACCAGACGTCATCCCCAAGAGAGAGCTTGAACACTGCTTGTCACCCCAAAGCAGAGGCTGTTGTATAAGACCCCACGGTGACGAGACCCACAGTTTCGAGAGAAGTCTCTTTAGCACAACCCTTATAGAGAGGTTCTTGTAAGACTCCTGGGTCAATACCAATGGGGCGCGTGTGAAGACAACTTGGCCACACGCCCCAGGTGTTTAGATTAGACGACAAAGTGGTTGTATAAATTGTTAATATTGGCAGAGTTGTATGCGTGAGTTGCAGTAGTTGCATGGTATGGTTGCATGTCACCTTGCTCACAATTTTGCCTAAATATGATAAACGGTTATTTCTACTTAAAAGCGTGTAGAATATCACCTATTAATAGGTGATGCGACTATGACGGCTGCTAGGGGTATATGGAGCGAGCCGCCTTTTTTTAAAGTGAACTTTTCAATATCAATATATATGCTTCCATAAAAATTACAATGGTTTATGCCATAACTACCATCATCACCTGTATTAGTGATGTGCATATGCACATAGTGAGGGATGGTGAGTCATTCGATGGCACAATGTACTCTTATATGTTATATAAAACCATTCCATTTTATAAGCCATCTTAGAGCGTAAAAATGTGCATGTCCCTAACCTGTCTCCAGGCAACCCCCTGTTCACCCAGAGTGTCGTCAGAGTCCTGGGCCCTCGGATAGTGCTGTCTAGGACTCGCCTGGAGCCAGCCCCAGACGCAGGCGTCATCCCTGGGCCACCCCCAGAAACATACTGTGCAGACATGCCTGGGCACCCGCCCAAGCTTGCTGGTTCAGACATTGAGGCATCAGCCCCAGAGCCAGATGTCAGATTCCATGAGTTACCCTCAGAGCAGCTGATCAGACTCCTGGGACACGCCCTAGAGCAGCCTGTAGATACCTGAGCCACCGCCCAGCAAACACTACTGTCAGATCTCCCTAGGCCACCACAGAGATTGCTGTCAGACTCCTGCCTGGCCGACCCCAGAGCAAGCTGTCAGATTTCCTGCTGGCCACCCACCCCAGAACATATGTCAGACTCCTTGCACGGCCACCCAGGAGCTGGAACTGCATCATGACATTTCACATGCCAGCCCAGAGCAGACCTGTCAGATTCCTGGCGATACCATCAGAGCCAGAGATGTCAGACTCCTGGGCCAGAACCCTTAGAGCCAGACCTTGTTAGATTACCTAGGGCCAGCCCCCAGAACACGACTGTCGACTCCTGCGAGCCACACCAGCGAGCTATGCTGTCAGACTCCTGGCTACCCCAGAGCAGGGCTCTGTCAGGATTCCTGCCCACCCCCAGAACATACCTGCCAGACTCAGGGGCCACCAGAGCAGGATGCTACAGACAATTAATGAGCGCCAACCAGCATGTAGGGAATGACCCGTACTCTCCTGGGCCACTCACATAGAGCAGGGCAGTCAAAACCCTGCCAGAGACCCAGAGCAGCGCTGTCACACCCATGGCATCCCCAAACAGGCTTTTAAAACTCCTGTTTTATCCCTGAGTAGGCTTGTAAGACTCCTGCTTTCACCTCCATAGCCAGGCTGTAGCCTCATGGATGACCCGTGACAGGCAATTAAGAATAACCATAGTGGGGCTGCTATGTAAGGTTCTGTGGCAACCCAAAAGCAAGCTGATGAGACCCAGCGTAACATCCCCATAGAGCAGGCTGTGACACGCCTTTGTCACCACACAAATGAAGAGCTTGTAACGACTACCTAGGAGTGACTGACCCACAGTTCGATGATGTTGTAAGGTCTCTTGAGGCAACCTTAGTAGGAAGTTTATAAGACTCCTGGGTCACATCCACAGTGGGGCTGTGAGACAACATAAGGCCACCCCCCTAGTTTTAAGATTTAGCCCGCAAAGTGAGCCGCTGCTATACATTGTAATAGTTTTAATGCCAAGAAAAGTGTTATGAGCCTTGATTCTGCAGAGTATGACATGGTTATGGTATGTCATGTCACTTTGCTCAAATTTTTTGCAGCTAAATGATTAAGCGTTATCTTTCTACTAAAATGGTAGAATATTCCTATTCTGTGTTGCAGCAGGCGGCTGTCAAGGCGTATATGGAGGCAGATGAGCCACTTTTGTTTTTTTAAAAGGTGAATTTATCATACAATTATTAATAATTGAATTTTTTCCAAATAAACATTACCCCAGCGGTTAAACCCAATCACCTTGAGATTAGTTTTGCCATTGAACACTATGGATGGCGAAGGGGAATGGATATTCGATGGCACAATGAACTCTATTGTATGATTAAAGAACTCATTTACATTTATGCATTATAGCGTAAAAGTGGTGCCGTACAAACATGCCTCAGTTCACACCCCTGGTGCACGCCCCAGCAGTGTTTTGCCTGATACTAGATTCCTAGGCCGCACCCTCGGAGTATGCGCCTGTCGAGACTCCTTGGCAGCCCCAGCACATGGCTAGTCGTGATCCTGGGCAACCACCCCCAGAACATACCTGGTAAGATTCCGGGGCCACCCCAGAACATACTGTCAGATTTCCTGCGGCCAACCCCAGATGGCTGGCAGTCAGAACATTTGCAGCGCCAGCACGAGGAGCAAGACTCATCAGAATTCATGGGAACTACCATCAGAGCAGTGCTGGTCAGACTCCTGCACAGGCCAGCCCATAGAGAGCCTGTTAGATTCTCTGCGACGCCAACCCCCAGAAACAAATGTCAGACTACCTGAGCGGCCACCCTAGAGCTGCACAGTCAGATCTCACTAGCACAGGCCCATACCCAGAACAGAGCCGGCCCCTGTCAGATCCTAGGGCCACCCCAGAACAGACTGTTAGAATACCTGAGGCAACCCCAGCGCAGGCTTTATGTCAGACATGCGGAGCAACCCGCCAGTTACAGAGATGACTACAGACTCCTGGGCCACTCCTAAGCAGGGCAGTCAAACCCTGGGCCGAGACCCAGAGCGAGGACTGTAATACTCATGGCCCATCCCCAAAACAGCACTTTAAACTACCTGTTTTATACCTAGAGTAAGACTCACTTTCCCTCGTATCGCAAGCGCTTTTGTAAGACTCCGTTCACTCCATCGCAGGCCTGTAGCCTCCTATGGTGACTCCGTGAGCCAGGCGCAGGCGTAAGACTACCATAGTGCGGAGCTTGTAAGGCTTCATGATTGGCCAACCCCAAAAGCATAAGCTGTGAGACACAGCGTCATCCCCAAGAGCAGGCCTTGACACTGCTTGTCCCCCCAAAAAGAAGGCTGATCTGGAAGACTCCAGGGTGACTGACCCACAGTTCGAAAGATGCCTAAGTCTCTGTGGGCGCAACCCTTAGTAGAGTTTTAAGACTCCTGGGTCACATCCACAGTGGGGCCTGTGAGAAAACTTAGGCCAACCCCCCAGGTTTAGATATTGTAGGCAAAGTGAGTGTCTTAAATGTATAGTTTGCAGAGTTGTATGCCCTTCGAATTTCGCAGAGTTGCATGGCTATGCTTGTTCATGTCACTTTGCCCTCAATTTTGGTGCTATAAATTGATTAAAGGTTATTCTACTAAAATGGGTTAGAATGTAGCCTTAGAATAGTTCACCCATACTGGTGTGGATAGGACCAGGACTGGCGTCTTGTTAGGGGATATAATGGAGGAGAGCCGCTTCTTAAAAAGTGTGAACTTTAATCAAATAACAATAAATTTAAATTGCGGTTCATAAACATACAGAGCGTTTAACCCATCACCTTGTATAATAGTTTTTGCACATTGCCTATGAGAGGGAATCAGTATAGTTCATGATAGGCACAATTCTAACTCTTATAATTGTATGAAAAAAACAATTCATTTTATAGCCATTTAGATCGTAAAAGTGTGCTACAACCTGCTACATGTTCACACCACTACGTTCACCCCCCAGATGTGCATGTGTACGATTCCTGGGCTAACCCTCAGAACCGAGTAGCGCAGTCAAGAAGCACTCCTGCCGGCCAGCCTTCAGAGCAGGGAGCTAGGCTGCTCAGATTCTAAGGCCACCGCCCAGAACCTACTGTCAGATCTCCTAAGACCCGGCCACCCATGAGCTGTAGCGTACAGACATTCATAGGGCCAGCCCCAGAGCCCAGCACTGTCAGATTCCTGGGCGGCTACATCAGAGCAGGATGTCAGGACTCCTTGGGCCGAGCCTAGAGCAGCCTGTCTGTTTAGATTCCTGTATAGAGACTACCCCCAGACATACTGCTCAGACTCCTGGGCCACCCCCAGAGACTAGTCTTGGTGTCAGACTCCTGGGCCAGACCCCCAGAGCAAGGACCTCGTCACGATTCCTGAGGCCCACGCCCCAGAACAACTGTCCAGACGTCCTAGAGGGCCACCCCAGAGTGGCTGTCGAGCTTTGAAAGGCCACGACCCCTCCCTCACCAGAGCAGACGGTCAGATCATAACCATGAGGCTACTCCTCAGAGCCAGGCCCATTCAGACTCCTGCTCAGCACCCTTAGGAGCAGCCTTGTTAGAGTAACTGCACGCCCAACCCCGAACATACATGTCAGACCTCATGGCAACACCCAAGAGCGTTGCTGGCAGACTGCCCCTTGGCCATCCCCGAGAGCAGGCTGTCAGATTCCTTAGCATCGAGCCACCCCAAGAACACTACTGTCAGACTCCGGCGCCAAGTCCCAGGAGCTTTTGCTTCTCAGGACTCCTGGCGCCAGCCCCCAGAAGCCATGCTTTTGTCGATTCCTGGCCTACCCCAGCAGAACATACTATAGATCTCCTGACGGCCACCCCAGAGAGGCTATGTCAGACATCCATGCCGGGACAACCCCAGATATAGCGATGACAGACTCCCTGGGCCACTCCTAGAGCAGAGCAGGCCAGATCAAACCCCTGGGCGAGACCCGAGCAGGCGGTTGTAATACTCATGAGGCCTCCCCCAAACAGGCTTTATTTAAAACTATGTTTTATACCCTAGAGTAGGCCCTGTAAGTGTAGACTACCTGTCTTCACCTCCATAGCAGGCCTGTAAAGCCTCCTTGGCGACTCCGTGAGCAGGCCGAGCGGGCGTAAAAGACTACCAATAGTGGGAGCTGCTAAGGCGGCTGTGGCAAACCCCCAAAAGACAAGCTGTGAGACACCAGCCGTCATACCCCAAGAGCAGGCTGCTGACACTGCTTTGTCACCCCAAAGAAGGCATTGTAAGACTCCAGCCGCCCGCATGACTGACCACAGTTCGGAGATGTAAGACTATCTTGCGGCGCATAACCCATAGTAGGCAGTTTTTAAGACTCGGACTCCGTCACTCCACAGTCGGGCCCTGCGTGTGACCACAACTTGCGCCCACCCCAGGTTTTAGATTAGCCGCAAAGTGCAGTGATAAATTGTAATAAGTTTGCAGAGTTGTATGCTGAGTCTGAAGAGTTGCAGCGTATGTCGTTTTAGTCAATGTTGTCTACTTTGCTCAATTTTTTGCTTAAATGAGTCAAAGAGTTATTTCTACTAAAATGGCTAGAATATTCACCTATTAACTAGGGTGATACGACTAGGCACGGCGTATAGCACGGGGTATATGCAGAGGAACCAGGCCGCCCGCACCTTTTTTAAAAAGGTGAACTGTAATCAATTTACAATGAATTTAAATTGGTTTTCATAACATTACCAGGGGTTAACCCCATCACCTTGTAATTAGACTCTTTGCCAATATGTTTTTACACTATGGAGGGATAAGTATTATTCAAAGGCCAATTGTACTCTATTGTCCTTGCATAAACCATTCCATTTCTATGCCCATTTAGCGTTAAAGTGTGCCTACAACACTGCCCTCCGTCACAACCCTGGTTCACCCCCAGATGTGTGCTTGTCAGATCCTGGGCTACCCGCGAGAGTAGAGTCTGTCAGAGCTCCTGGGGCCAGCCCAGAGCAGGAACTTGTAGATACCCTGGGCCACCCCCAGGAATCCATCGAACCAGCAACATATATGTCAGACTCCCTGGGCCACCCCAGACGCTGCCTGTAAGGACTCCGAGGCCAGCTCCCAGACAGGCCAGGACTGTCGATTGACTGGCGCCACCCCAGAACATACTGTTCAGACTCCCTGCGCCCCCAAGAGCTGGCTGTCAGACAGTTTGAAGGCCGATGCCCCTAGAGCAGTATCTGTCAGATTCCTGGCGCCACCCCAGAGCGGGCTCGTCAGACATTGGCCCAAGCCAGAGCAGACTGTCGAGTACCTTGGGGCCCACCCCAGAGGCAGCAAGATAGTCAGACTACCTGGGCCCCCCCAGAGCTGTGCTGTCAGACATTTTGGGCCAGCCCAGAGCAGACTCGTCAGCATACCTAGGGCCATACCCTCAGAAGCAGGAACATGTCAGAAATTTTCCCTGCAGACCAGACCCTAGAGACAGCTGTTAGATTCCTGAGCCACCCCCCAGAACATTACATTGTCAGACTCCTGGGCCCAACCCCAGAGGTTGCTGTCAGCACTTCCTGCGGCCATCCCAGCAGCAGGCTGTCAGGCATATCCTGGGCCACCCCAGAAACATACTGTCAGACTCCGCGCCAGCCCCAGAGCTTGCCCTGGCAGACTCCTGCGGCCGTCCCACAGAGCAGGCTGCTGTCAGATTACCTGGCCCCACACCCCCAGCAGAGAACATAAAACTGTCAGATCCTGGGCCACCCAGAGCTTGCGATGATCAGACTGCCTAAGAAGCCAGCCCACCATGGCAGGGCGTCAGATCCTGACCGGCCAGCCCCCAGAGCAGCGCTACCCTGTCAGATTCAATGTCGCACCCCCAGAACAACTCTACGAATCCTGCGGCCACCCAGAGCTGGCCGTCAGACCTTATGCAGCCATGCCCCAGAGACCCAGACTGTCAGATTCCTGGCGCTACCTCAGCAGAGCTAGTCAGACTCCTGAGCCAGCCCCTAGAGACAGCCCTGTTAGATTCCTGCAGCCACCCCCAGAACATACCTGACAGACTCCTTGCACCCCAGAGCTTCAGACAGCAGACTCCTGGCGCCATCCCCAGATGCAAGGCTGTAACATGATGCCTGGGCCCACCCCAAGAACTACTGTCAGACTACCTGGCACCGCCACCCCAGAGCTTGCTGTCAGACCCCGGGCCCCAAGGACCCCCAGAGCAGGTTCTGTCGATTCCTGGAGCCACCCCCCAGAAACATACTTGTCAGACTCCTGGGCCACACCCAGGCAGGCCCTGTCAGACATTGGACCCGCTCCCAGAGCCCAGACTGTCAGATTCATGGGCTACCTCATGAGCAGGGCTGTAAGACTCCTGGGCCAGCCCCGAAGAGCAGCCTAAGTTAGATTCATAGCTAGCCACCCCAAGAACATACTAGTCAGACTCCTAAGCCACCAGAGATTGCTGTCAGATCTCCGGGCCATCCCAGAATCACAGGCCTTCAGATTTACCTAGGCGACACCCCCAGAACATACTGTCAGACCCTGCGGCCCACCCAGAGCTTGCAACTGTCAGACTCCGGCCCAGCCCAGAGCAGCGCTGCGTGTCAGATTCCTGGCGCCACCCCCCAGACATTACTAAGTAAGACTCCTGCGATCGCCACCCCTAGAGCCGGGCGGTCAGACATTTGGGCCAGCCCCCAGGAGACAGACTGTCAGATCCTGGGGCATAATCCCTCAGAGCAGGCTGTCAGACTCTCGAGCCCAGTCCTAGAGCAGCCTGTTATGATCCTGCCCACGCCACCCCCATGAACATACTGTCAGACTCCTGGCAGCCAGCCCCAAGAGCTTGCTGTCAGCACTCTCTGGCCCACCCCAGAGCTATGCCCCGTTTAGTCATGACAATTTAGGGACAGCCCCAGAGCATAGACTGTCAGATATCCTAGCGGCTACCCTACAGAGCAGGCCCCTGTCCGATCCCGCGCCAGCCCTAGGCCAGCCCTGTTAGAATCCATGAGCCACCCCCCAGAAACATACTGTCATGACCCTGCCGGCCACCCAGAGCCAAGCCCGAGCCTGATCAGATTACCTCGGCCCACCTCCCAGAACATACTGTTCAGACTGCCTGAGACCACCCCCAGAGCTTGCGTCAGACTCCTAGGGCCAGCCCCCAGAGCAGGCTGTCAGATCCTGCCCGCGCCACCCCCCAGAACATACTTCCTAGACTCCGCTAGGGCCACCCAGAAGCAGCCTGTCAGAAATCTGCCGAGCCAATCCCCAGCTCATTCAGGATGACAGGACTCATAGCAGGCCCACTCCTAGAGCAGGCAGTCAAACCCCTGCGGCGAGACCAGAGCAGGCTGTCATACTCCATGGGCATCACCCCAAAAAACATGGCTTAAAACTCCTGCTTTTATCCCTAGTAGTAAGGCTGTAATGACTGCCTGCTTATAACCTCCATAGCAGGAACTTTGTAAGCCTCCTTGGTGACTCCGTGAGCAGCGTGCCGTAAGAATACACCATAGGGGAGTGTAAGGCTTCTGTGCACCCAAGCAAGCCCTGACTGACAGACACCAGACCCGTCGAATCCCCATAGAGACAGGCTGTGACACAGACTTTGCACCCCAAAAGATAGACTAGTAAGGACTCAGGAGTTGACTGACCCACAGATTCGAGATGTAGTCTCTTGGGCACACTTAGCTAGAAGAGTTTTTAGACTCTGGGTCAATCCACAGGCGGGTGGAGACAACTTAGGCCACCCCCAGAGTTTAGATTAGCGCCAAGTGAGTTGACTATATAAATTGCTGCACGATCAGACCGGACGGGTGGACAGGAGTGGTAGAAGAGGTCCATCTCACTACACCCTTAACTTCCTTTTTCTAACGACATTATCCGCGTAACGCTCACCCCCTTATCTTCCATCCTTCATTCCTTTTCCCCTACATTCATACCCTGACACGCCTTCCCCTTCGCCACCACCTTGCACCACAAACCTCCCTCCCACATTCAATCTGCCCGTCTTCCAATTCCACTTCACCCCTCCCTAATCAACTTCTCCATGAGTCTCTCTCTCCTCTTTAGGTACCACTCCACCTCGCGTCTTTCTCTCCATCCTATCGCCTTCATGTAGCCTTCCAACCGCCACCCGATTCTTTCTCGAGCCCCGTACTTCTCCCAGCCTTTCCTTTTTCAAGTTCGGCCATGATGCTTGTTATTTCATTTTCTCCACTTCTCGTTCGCGTGCCTCTTCTCCTTTGGTTTTTTTTTTTTTTTTTTTTTTTGTTTTTTTTTTGTGTTGTTTCTTTTGTTTTTTGGGTTTGAGAGAGAAGTGCATTGGATGTTGTCATGTCACTTTGCTAAATTTTTGCTAAATTGCATAAAGGTTATTCACTTAAAATGGTTTTTTAGAAGAGGATTAACCTATTCTGGGTGATGCTTAGGCCGGCTGTTTGTTAGGGGTTGTAGGGGTTGTAGGGGTTTGTAGGGGTTATATGGAGGAGGCCGCTTTTTTTAAAAGGTGAACTTAATCAATTAAATGAATTTAAATTGGGTTTCCATAAACATTACAGGGTTTAACCAATCACCTGGTATAGTTTTGCATTGCACTATGGAGGGGAATGTATTATGGCTGGCACAATTGTTATATATTGTAGATACAAACAATTCCATTTTATGGCATTTAGCGTAAAAGTGTGTGCTACAACCCTTGCTCCAGTCACACCCCATGTTCACCACCAGAGTGTTCTGCTGCAGATTTTTTCCCTGGTGCTAAATACATAAGAGCAGAGCGAGGTAAAGAAGAATGCGGATAAGCTAAACGAAGATTAAAGGCAGGATGGAAAGACTCGTAATGGTGTGGGGAAAAAATTCAAGAAACAAGAAGGGAGTCAAGCAATGTGGGAAAAAAAAGGCAGGGAGTGTGTAAGAAATGTGGCAAGAAAAAGAGCAAGAAAATGTAAGGTTTGCAGTGGATATCTCTCAGAGAAGGCTGTAAGAATCAGTGGGCACATGCCCTAGAAAAGCAGCATGCTGATCCTGACCACCACCCAGAAACATACTGTCAGACTCCGGGCCACCCCAGAGCTGCTGTCAGAATCCTGGGCCAGGGCCCCCGAGCAGAGAACTGTCATGATTCCTGGGCCACCCCCAGAACATGACTCAGGCTCCTGGGGCCCCCCAGAGCTGGCTGTCAGACATTTTGGCCCAGCCCCAGAGAAGACTGTCAGATTTCTGGGATACCCTCAGAGAAGGCTGTTCAGACTCGGGCCGCCTTTAGAGTCAGCTGGTTAGATTCGGGCCACCCCTAGTTGACGAACATACTGTTCCGACTCTGGGACACCCCAGAGATTGATGTCAGAACTAAGTGGGCCAACCAAGAGCAGGCTTTGTAAGAATTCATGGGCCAAACCCAGAACATTATGTAGACGCCCTGTGGCCACCCCAGAGCAGGCTGTAGACTATGGCGGCAACAGATTAGGATGACAGGACTCGGGGCCACCTAGCAGCGGCAGTCAAACCCGTGGGAAGACCCGAGCCAGTGCTGTCATATCCATGGGCCATCCCCCAAAAACAGGCTGTATTAAAACCTCATTTTATCACTAGAGTAGGCTGTATAAGACTCCGTGTTCACCTCCATAGCAGGCTTGTAAGCCTCCTTGGTGGACTCCGTTGAGAAGGCTAATAAGACTGACCCATAGTGGGAGGAAGCTTGTAAGGACTTCTGTTGGCAACCCAAAAAGCAAGTGTGAGACAGCCAGCGTCATCACCCAAGAGCAGGCTGTGACAATCTGCTTTGTACCCAAAAGGAAGGCTTGTAAGACTCCAGGGGTGACTGACCCACAGTTCGAGTGTATGTAAGTCTCTGGGCAACCCTTATAGAGTTTTAAGATATCCTGGGTCACATCCACAGGGGGGCTTGTGGAGCAAATTGGCACCCCGTTTAGATTAGCGCAAAGTGCGAGTATTTAAATTGTAATATTTTGCAGAGTTATTGCTGGTTGCGGGCCCATGGTATGTTGTCATGTCACATTTGCTCAAATTTGTATTGATGTTTAAAGGTTATTTTCCTAAAATGTAGATAGAATATTCACTATTTGGTGATGGATAGGGTTAGGGCGACTGTTAGGGGTATAGGAGGAGGCCGCCTTTTTTTAAAAGTGAATTTTAATCAAGTACAATGAATTTAAAAGGTGTGCCAAAAAACATTACCGGGTTTAACCCAATCACCTTGTTAGTTTGCATTGCACTATGGCGGGAGGTATTATTCAATGGCACATGTAATCTATTGTATGATTAATAAACCATTCCATTTGATGCCATTGAGGGTATACTAAGTGGGCTACAACTGCTCCAGTTCACACCCCTGGTTCACCCCAGAGTGTGATGTCAGATTCTTGGTACCCTCGGAGTAGAGTAGGAGTGTGTCAGGAATCCTGGGGCAGCCCCAGAGCAGGCGTTTCAGATTCCTGGGCCACCCCCAGAGAAACATAAGTCAGACTCCATGGGCCACCCCAGAGGCGTCAGACTTGGGCCAGCCCCAGAGCAGGCTGTTGTTCAGATTCCGGGCCACTCCAAGAAAATTACTGCTCAGACTCCTGGGGCGGGCCACCCCCAAAGAGCTGGCTTTTGTCAGACATTTGGGCAGCACCAGGCAGACTGTCAGATTCATGGGCCACCCAGAGCTCGGCTTGTGTCAGAAATTTGGCCCCGCCCCAGAGCAGACTGTCAGATCGGGGCCACCCCCAGAGCAGACTGTCAGACTCCTGGGCCACCCCAGAGCTGGCTGTCAACATTGGGGCCAAAGCCCCAGAGCAGGACTGTCAGATTCTGGGCTACCCTCAGAGCAGGATGTCAGACTACTGGGCCCAGCCATAGAGCAGCCTGTTAGATCTCTGAGTCCACCACAAAAGGAAAACCATAGGGAAGAAGATACTACAAGGGGAACAAACAAAAGCTACGCCTCGACTCGGTAAGAAGACAAGGAGGTAAATCAAACAAGAGACAGGAACGGAAGAGGAATGGGCAAATAAAACAAGCAGAAAAGAAGGGAGAATAATGGGATTAAATGAACCAAAAATTTGCAGCTGGCTGTAAGAATTGGGACAACGAAACAACAGCAGGATGCTCAGATTAATGGGCCACAACAAAGAACAGACGGTAGAATAATGGGAAATCCAAAGAGAATGCTGCAGAATACCTAGGCAGCCCCAGAGCGGTCTGTCAGTTCCTGGGCCCGCCCCAGAGCAGGCTGTAGAGGATTCCATGGGGCCACCCCCAGAACATACTGTCAGACTCCTGGGCCACCCCAGAGCTGGCTGTCAGAATTGGGCCCAGCCCAGAAGCAGACTGTCAGATTCCTGGGCTACACCTCAGAGCAGGTCTGTCAGACTCCTGGTGCCCAGCACTAGCCAGAAGGCAGCCTGTTAGATTCATGAGCCACTCCCTCCAGAAACATACTGTCAGACCATGGGCCAACCCCAGAGGCTGCTGTCAGACTCCTGGGCCATCCCCAGAGCAGGCTGTCGAGTCCGGGCCACCCCCAGAAACATACTGTCAGACTCCTGGGCCATCCCAGAGCCGCGCTGCTCAGACTCTTGGGCCAGCCCCAGAGCAGGGCTGTCAGATTCCTGGGCCACCCACAGAACTATTACTGTCAGGATCCTGGCCACCGAGAGCAGGCTGTCAGACATCGGGGGACAACCCCGCTTAGGATGACGACTCCTAGGGGCCACTCATAGAACAGGGCAGTCAAACCCCTGGGAGGGAGACCCAGAGCAGGCTGTAATACTCATGGGGCCATCCCCAAAAACAGGCTTTAAAAACTCCTGTGTTATCCCAGAGTAGTGCTGTTAAGTAAAGACTCCTGTTTAACCTCCATACAGGCTGGAAGCCTCCTTGGGACTCTCGCTGGAGCAGGCGGGTAAGACAACCCATAGTGGCGCTGTAAGGTTTCTGTGGACAACCCAAAAGAAAGCTGGGAGACTGAGGGACACCACGTATCCCCAAGAGCAGGCGGTGACAAGCTTTGTCACCCCCAAAAGAAGGCTCTGTTAAAGAATAAGGGTGATCTGACCAACAGTTCCCGATGTAAGTCTCCTGGGCAACCCTTATTTAGGGAGTTTTAATCCTGGGTTCACATCCACCAGTGGGTCTGTGAGACAATCTTGGCCACCCCCAGGTTTGATTAGCGCAAAGTGAGTGTATAAATTGTAATAATTTTGCCGGTTGTATGCTTTGAGTTGGCCAGAGTGAATGGTATGTCTTTGTCATGCAAGTTGCTTTTTCAGTAATAAAGTTGTTGAATAAATTGTATTTTTTGAAAGGTTATTTATAAGTAAAATGTAGGAATATTCACCTATTCTGAGGGTGTGATGGCTTTAGGACGACTGTTAGGGGCATATGGAAGAGGCCGCTCTTTTTAAAAAAGGTGAAATTTAATCAATTTACATGAAGTTTAAATTGGTTTCCAAAACATACCAGGGTTTAACACAATCACCTGTGTATAGTTTTGCATTGATTGAATATGGAGGGAAATGTATTATTCGCTGGCACAATGTACTCTAGTGTTGATTAAAAACCATTCCCATTTTATGCATTTAGCGTAAAAGGTTGCTACAACCTGCTCCAGTTCACACCCATGGTTTCACCCCAGAGGTGCGGTCAGATTCCTGGTAACCCTACGGAAGTAGGCGTCAGAATCGGGGCAGACCCTAGAGAGGCTGTCAGAATTCCTGGGCCACCCCCAGAACATACTGTCAGATCCTGGGCCACCCCACGAGGCTGGCTGATCAGACATTTGAGCCAGCCCCAGAGCAGACTGCTCAGATTCCTGAGCCACCCCCAGAACATTTACTTGTCAGACTCCTGGGCCACCACAGGAAGATTGCGGTCAGGGACTCCTGGGCCAGCACCAGAGCATGGCTGTCAGAGATTCGGGCCACCCCCAGAACATTACTGTCAGGACTCCGGGCCACCGACCATAGCAGAGCAGGCTGGCAGAATTTCTTGCGGCCAACCCAGATTAGGAGACAGAACCTGAGCCAACTCCATATGAGCAGCAAGTCAAACCCCTGGGCAGACCAGACAGGCTGTCATACTCATGGGCCATCCCCCAAAACGGCTTAAAATCGTTTTATCCCCTAGAGTAGGCAGAGTGGTAAGACTCCTGTGTACCTCCATAGCGGCTGTAAGCCTCTTGGTGACTCCGTGGCAGGCGGTGTTCTAGACTACCCATAGTGGGAGACGGTAGTTGCTGTGGCAACACAAAACAAGCTGGAGACACCAGCGTCATCCCCAAGAGCAGCTGTGACACTGCTTGTCACCAAAAAAGAAGGCTGTAAGATCCAGGGTGACTCTGACCACAGTTCCAAGATGTAAGTCTCTTGGGAAACCCTTAGTGGAGTTTTAAGACTCCTGGTCACATCCACCGTGGGGCGTGAGACAAGAGGACAATCTTCCTTGGCCACCCCCAGGTTTAGATTAGCGCAAAGTTGAGTGTATAAATTGTAATATTTTGCAGAGTTGTATGCTTGAGTTTGCAGAGTTGCATGGTATGTTGTCATGTCACTTTGCTCAAATTTTTGCTAAATTGATTAAAGGTTATTTCTACTAAAATGGTAGAATATTCACCTATTCTGGTGATGGCTAGGACGGCTGTAGGGGTATATGGAGGAGGCCGCTTTTTTTAAAAGGTGAACTTTAATCAATTTACAATGAATTTAAATTGGTTTTCCATAAACATTACCAGGGTTTAACCCAATCACCTTGTATTAGTTTTGCATTGCACTATGGAGGGAATGTATTATTCGATGGCACAATGTACTCTATTGTATGATAAAAACCATTCCATTTTATGCCATTTAGCGTAAAAGTGTGCTACATTCTGCTCCAGTTCACACCCCTGGTTCACCCCCAGAGTGTGCTGTCAGATTCCTGGGCTACCCTCAGAGCTTGCTGTCAGACTCCTGGGCCAGCCCCAGAGCAGGCTGTCAGATTCCTGGGCCACCCCCAGAACATACTGTCAGACTCCTGGGCCACCCCAGAGCAGGCTGTCAGACATCTGGGCCAACCCCAGATTAGGATGACAGACTCCTGGACCACTCCTAGAGCAGGCAGTCAAACCCCTGGGCGAGACCCAGAGCAGGCTGTCATACCCATGGGCCATCCCCCAAAACAGGCTTTAAAACTCCTGTTTTATCCCTAGAGTAGGCTGTAAGACTCCTGTTTCACCTCCATAGCAGGCTGTAAGCCTCCTTGGTGACTCCGTATGCAGGCGGTAAGACTACCCATAGTGGGAGCTGTAAGGCTTCTGTGGCAACCCAAAAGCAAGCTGTGAGACACCAGCGTCATCCCCAAGAGCAGGCTGTGACACTGCTTTGTCACCCCAAAAGAAGGCTGTAAGACTCCAGGGTGACTGACCCACAGTTCGAGATGTAATTCTCTTGGGCAACCCTTAGTAGGAGTTTTAAGACTCCTGGGTCACATCCACAGTGGGGCTGTGAGACAACTTGGCCACCCCCAGGTTTAGATTAGCGCAAAGTGAGTGTATAAATTGTAATAGTTTGCAGAGTTGTATGCTTGAGTTTGCAGAGTTGCATGGTATGTTGTCATGTCACTTTGCTCAAATTTTTGCTAAATTGATTTAAGGTTATTTCTACTAAAATGGTAGAATATTCACCTATTCTGGTGATGGCTAGGACGGCTGTAGGGGTATATGAAGGAGGCCGCTTTTTTTAAAAGGTGAACTTTAATCAATTTACAATGAATTTAAATTGGTTTTCCATAAACATTACCAGGGTTTAACCCAATCACCTTGTATTAGTTTTGCATTGCACTATGGAGGGAATGTATTATTCGATGGCACAATGTACTCTATTGTATGCTAAAAACCATTCCATTTTATGCCATTTAGCGTAAAAGTGTGCTACAACCTGCTCCAGTTCACACCCCTGGTTCACCCCCAGAGTGTGCTGTCAGATTCCTGGCCTACCCTCAGAGTAGGCTGTCAGACTCCTGGGCCAGCCTCAGAGCAGGCTGTCAGATTCCTGGGCCAACCCCAGAACATACTGTCAGACTCCTGGGCCATCCCCAGAGCTGGCTGTCAGACATTTGGGCCAGCCCCAGAGCAGACTGTCAGATTCCTGGGCTACCCTCAGAGCAGGCTGTCAGACTCCTGGGCCAGCCCTAGAGCAGCCTGTTAGATTACTGAGCCACCCCCAGAACATACTGTCAGACTCCTGGGCCACCCCAGAGCTTGCTGTCAGACTCCTGGGCCAGCCCAGAGCAGGCTGTCAGATTCCTGGGCCACCCCCAGAACATACTGTCAGACTACTGGGCCACCCCAGAGCAGGCTGTCAGACATCTGGGCCAACCCCAGATTAGGATGACAGACTCCTGGGCCACTCCTAGAGCAGGCAGTCAAACCCCTGGGCGAGACCCAGAGCAGGCTGTCATACTCATGGGCCATCCCCCAAAACAGGCTTTAAAACTCCTGTTTTATCCCTAGAGTAGGCTGTAAGACTCCTGTTTCACCTCCATAGCAGGCTGTAAGCCTCCTTGGTGACTCCGTGAGCAGGCGGTAAGACTACCCATAGTGGGAGCTGTAAGGTTTCTGTGGCAACCCAAAAGCAAGCTGTGAGACACCAGCGTCATCCCCAAGAGCAGGCTGTGACACTGCTTTGTCACCCCAAAAGAAGGCTGTAAGACTCCAGGGTGACTGACCCACAGTTCGAGATGTAAGTCTCTTGGGCAACCCTTAGTAGGAGTTTTAAGACTCCTGGGTCACATCCACTATCTATGCGAAACCTGTCACTCCGCTGTATTCATAAAAATGGTGGTGGAAGGTTCCCTTTAAGGACACTTAAGTGAGCAAAGTCAGAAACTAACTTGGCGGAGAGAAATAACCTGGCCCCCCTGTCGTTGGATTTGCGCCCTGCTATGAATCTAAAGACTGCCTGGACCCGCAACATTGCAGGATGGACTGCCCGGGGCTTTGGAATGCTGTCAATGTCCGGAGGCAAAGAAATGGAGATGTTCCTAGCTGTTTAAATTATATCCTGTAACACATCTGTAAAACTCTAGTGTGCATTAGCCACAAAGAAAGCAAAAAATAAATTCTCCTTCAATGCAAAGCCCCAGTTCACACCTGCATTTGGCCCATCCCTCTCATAAAAAATGCCTGTCTTATGCACAACGTAGATTAGTTGTCTGTTATTTGAGTACACGGCGACCAATTTTAATTATCTGAACTAATGGAATCTAATATAAAGGGGTCCAAAGGACAATAACGGAATCCATTAAAATCCCACTCATATCAATGTACATTTTATTGGATATTTTGTGACAAACTTAAAGCAAAGATCCCCAATGAATGCATAACTGGCCTTAGTTACAAGACATGGGGCCAAACTGTCATTAGTAACATTTGTCTGCGCCCTGGTATAACAATGGGGGGTGACCTGGTCAGAGACATGCCTGCGACCTATAGCTCAGCAGTGGAGGGGGATTTCGAGATTTGATAACTATTCACTCAGTCATCCATTTTAAAGAACGAACATCACTTTCAAAAAGTTACCAAATGTTTGGATTTAGAAATGTTTAATTCCCCGTTCAATATTCTCGGGATGATCTTCCAACATAATCAGTGAGAAGAACAATCATGGCACATCCATATTCCCCAAATAAAGCTGTATGTTCGAAAATGTGTGAACGAAACATATTTTATATGATTTGAATATATGGGACTTTCCCGCTAAGCACAGACTTTACCTCCAGTTATTCACACTTACGCAATGGGAATGAGGGGGAAGCCTATAATAGGTGTATAGTGGTAATTCAGAGTAAATGTGGCTACTTAGGATTCCATCAGTCAGTGAGTGCAGACATGTCTGAACTAATAACTTACCCGGCCATGTGTCTACAACATGTGAAAAAGTGGAGACTACAACCTTAGCTAGTCCTGGCGTGCACGTCACAGCCCGCTGATGATGGGATGGCGGCCCCCGCATATCTGTGCAGGTGCAGCCGGAGATGGCTCCTACTTCACAGCTTCCCCCAGTACAAGACACAGAGGAGCAGGTAGCAGACCGCCAGGGGCCCCATCACATGGCGAGTTCCTCGCCTCTTCCAGGACGGGGGGCGTATCTCAGGGCAGTGCCCGTCTCTCCATGCACTCCTTACACGGTGGGAAGACGCGTGGGGACGCGGGCAGGAGCCTATTCCATGCAGGTGACAAAACGCAAACTTACTGCTCTTCCTGTGTGCGCCGCAACACAGGCCACTCCACTCTGCGACCAGGTATGAGCGCCCCTCCTCCCCCCAATATATGGCAAATGAGCTCAGGTCGTGCCGGTATCGGTGCGGCTCCGTGAAGCTCTACTCGCTCCTGGACTACCCCCATAGTCCGCCTCCGCAGCCTGTGTTCTGGACCATAGTACATAAGACTACGGACTGTCAGCGGGGGTACACGGCCACCTATATCACTGGACTCAGTACCAGCGCAAGTCTGGACCTCAGTCACACAGATTTCTTCTTATATCAGATTTTGTACTTGTGATTTCCTTTGCGCCACACAAGCTGGATCTGCTGCATCACTAAGATGACTTTCCACGGAAGAGGTCCTAAAGGCTTTTCTTTGTGAATTGGATTATTTTAAAATGTAGAACCAACTATTTATGGTCCAGTGGTACTGACACCCAGTGGTCAATGTGAACTTGGATCGGCGCCTTCAGTATACCAAAATTGTACTGCCTCCTCCCCCATCCCACAACATTACCTTCCATCTTACACAACAACCTATTAAAGCACTATCATACAGGTTTATGGATTAAAAACCAATTACACTTACAAGCTGATCTGTGCTCCCTTTGTCAGGATCCACTCTTTTCTTACATTTTGTTTGCCCTTTGGTTTTACTATTTGTTCAAAACTTGCAAAGGAGCTGAGGGTTCCGCGCTCCAATAGAAGTTAATGGACGCTTGAGAACTCGGCTCTTTGCCAGTATTTTGGATATCCTGATGGTAGATTCCTTTAAGGAACTTCTACCACCAGGATGACCGGATTGTAAACCCACAGCACCTGACTACTGGTGTGTGTCCCCCTTGACCAGTTCAGTGTTTCTTTTCGCTTATTGGGCTGCCCTGGTTTGACCAAAAAAAAATGCTTTAAATTATGCCAGAGCTTGAGGACTCAAGTTCCAATGTGTAAATGGAGTCCTTGGAGACAACCCCAGGCTCATTAGCATAATTCTAATTTTTTTTTCTAAAAACCAGGCATGAGAAGTTAAAGGAAGAGGCATATACTGCCAGAGGGAGTCAACAACCAGTATGTCAGTGGTGCTGGTGACAATCCTTCATCCTGGTGGTAGATGCCTTTAATAAGATCCTCTCCAGCCGACAACCCACGAAATAAAATCACTAGCACGCCCACTACTAATTGTACACGCAGTACATGCAGTCACAGTTCTTTATTGTATAAAAAAAATCAACTCCGTACTTGCGTTTCCAAGGGTGTGGGCCAACTTTTTAATAATTATCTCACCATTAGTCAAGTCTCTGCCAGGTATATGATACCTGTGTCTTTGCTAGTGACATTCGGCTCTGCATGTGAACAACGGGAGTGGCTTCCTGCTCCCTTTTGCCCAATAAATTGTTGTTAAAGTGGGTGGAGTGGGTGTTACTGAGGCCTGAGGCTCCCTATTATACATTATATGGAAAGCTGTTCAGGAACGTAGAAGAGCCGGCCTCTCTTAGTGAGTGGGCCTAATGATCCGCCTTACTAACAGAGCCGGACTCCTATCATTATCCTGTGAGTTGCCTCCAATCTGCATCCTATGCTGATGCATCTCCACACAACTTCACTGTTTCACTGTTCAGACATCTACAGAGTGCGACGAGAGTCGGCCACACGAAAAAGGAAGCAATCAGGGATGTGATCATTGGTGAACACTCAGAAATTATTAAAGCAGTAAAGTGGCACAGGCAATTTATGTACAAGAGTGGGCCCACCCTTTAACCATGTGTATGCTTCTCTCTTCTTCCCCGCATGTTCCTGTGGCAATAGTGCAGCCAGAGGCACATTGGGACATTTACCTAAGGTTGCCATATTCAGGATTTGACTTCATTAATATCTCTATTTTCTAATGAAGGGAACTCATTGGGGGAGCTTCCAAACATTCCTTAAAAGCAGCCTAAGACATATTCCACGTTATTGAGCTTTGCCCTCGCCCACTTCCCATCAAAGTCAGGAGAGAAGAAATGCTGGTCACTGCAGATAGAGAAAAAGGCCGATGGCTGTTCTCTGGTGTAAACAACGTCTAGCGTATCCAATATGTATATTGAGCTCAATCTGCCTGATGAGCCTCCATGAGATGTAACATTATCCTACTTATTTGTTTTTTCTTACACCTATTTGGTTTCTTCCTTATTGTTTTGGAGAAACATTAAACCAGAGAGAAAACATAAGTAACTTACTGCAACATTTCTCACTTGCAGAATTAAGCGCAAACACTGAAATAGGTAATTGTTTGTTCATTTCCTGGTTATGCTTAGTTTAATAACTGATCAAATTGCATATTGCTATTTCCATGCCCAGAGTTACACTATGCGTCTGCGTGTGGTCCCATTGATACTGCAATGTCAATTTTAGGTAGTCATCACTATCAAAAGTACAAACTCATTCACAAGAGGAAAAAAAAGATGTTGCCCATAGACAAAATTATTAAAAGGATAACTCTGTATTCAAACATAGGAAAAACTCATCCAAGGCATGAAGGACAAGTTAAAAAACAATAAAAAACCTACAGGAGTCAAAATGTTTGGCACAACCAGGTAAGGTCAACAAACAAAAAACACCTCCCTCCATACAGTGGAACTGGCCCTAGTATGATCACATTCAAGTAGAAGGATAATATAAAGCCCAAGCTGTCTAATGACATGAACAGATAAGATAAACGCCATAAACAAGCATAAGTGCGGCTATAGGATAAATGGTAAGTATACAGTTACGGTCGGGTCAGCAGGCAGGGCACAGTACAATAGTCAACAGGGGTGGCTCGCAGTAGGGAGACTCCCACGAGTTCCGTCCGCCAAGTGGAGACTTCCTCAGGTGGTGAAAGTGCCTCAAGTAAGGCCATGCTCCTTAAGTACCCACCTGTTTACTCTACAAACAGATGTATCTCCAATCAATGGTGCCGTTGTGTCAGCGCGAAACCCAGATGTCATCAAAACCGGAAGTGACGTCAGCCTGCTGACAGAATCGCGATACCAGTTGCTATGTGATGAAAAGGCGTTGGTTATACCACTAGTCGATCTGCGGTATTGGAAAGGTAACAAAGAGTTGAATTAACGTAACTGGGTGAGAGAAAATATATTAAAAACAGTCGTTTGTTCAATAGATGGCGCACGCCGAATAGTAACCCTTGATTTAGTTATGGAAACGGGCGAACACGTATTCAATATCCCTCTCGGGTACCACCAAGAGTTTATACAATAAGAGTGAAATTAGTACTTATGTAAACAAGTATCAACAAGATTTATATTCATGGATTTTTGTTTTTCCTTTTTTTTTCCCCCTTCAGAGCATTCATTCCATATTGCTAGAAAAAAAGTGTCAAAAGTACAAAAGCTTTTCAACAATCTGTCTGAGACCCCACTCACCACTGCCGTTGTGGGACGCATATATGGCTGCTAAGATTGCACCAGTGTTGGCCAATGTACAGCGCATTAAACGTGGAAAATATAGAACATGCCTCCTATATTTCTGTGTTGTATGGCTGTTGTACCGCGCAGTTCCGATGTCTGGGCTATAGCAAAGGTGGCATGTCCATGTCCATGGAATGTAGCCAATACAAGAGAGCTACAGTTATGCAACCAATTGGATATTTACACTTAGATATAGGACAATGAAATAACCTAGTATGTGTATGACTCAACTTACACAAGGAGCCGCAAGTGTCAACCCCTCTTCCACATATACCAGTGATGGGCGAACGCTTTTAGAGATAAGGGCCCAAACGAAACAAGCAGCCCACATTATTGACGGATGGTTGCCGAACCTATAATCCATAATAAATTCACCCCCCTAACAAATAGCCATGGGAGTTCACCTGCCAATTTAACTGAAGCTAGGGAAGCTTCAATTTGCCGGATTGGCTGTTTCAGCCATTACTCCGCAAAATTGTCAAGGTCAGACATGCAACCTGTGACCGCAAGGAACGTGGGATCGCTCATTGAGAATTGCTCCTGTTTGCCAAAATTTAATTCGTATTGGCCTTTTGAGGACACCAATTAACAGTTTGAAAGAGAGGGCACATTGGACTTTTTGTTGTAGTTTCTTTCAGACAGTAGGAGCCTCCCAATATATCCAGTCTTTTCACACATGTTCTCACTCTTCCTGCAGTACAATGGTATACTGAATTTCGTGAAACATGACAAATGTCTTCAAGTCTGTGTGTGAACTCTGTGGCGGGTCGGTGGCTTGAGTGCCCACAGAGAGGGCTCCGGTACTACCTCTGGACACCTGTGCCATAGGTCTGCCATCAGCTGACATAGACTGTAGCTCTTGTGAGCAGGGGACCTTCACCCTTTTCACATGGCCTGTTGTGCTCTGCCATGTTTTATTATATTTTATAAGTCCCCCTATGTTTTTAAACGCTACAATATGATGGCCGCTATATAAATAAGACTTATTATTGTTAAATGGCAGCATGCCTTGAAATGTCTGGCCTGACATGTTTCCCAAAGTACACTATATTTGTGTCAGCAGACTTGTTTTCAACAGGAAAAATTTTTTCGTGAGGCCTCAAGGGGAAGTGTTAATATATCTTACCAGGTAGTCCCATAGAAAGTAACAACCATAATATACATATGATATCTGCGTGATATTTTGGTGTTATTCAATTCATTCAATTCAAGTCTTGGAGTGCATTTTCTTCTAAACGCATATAACCCCAATCTAGTTATGTATTTATGGATGGGACTGTATGTGTTTAGCTGTGTTTGGTTTTCTATACAGAGCTCCAATTTGGCCGAGGCTTGGCTCTGCCATCTACATATTTGCGTTGGTGCTTATCTAATGTACTAAACGTTGTTCTGATGCTGGTATACAGTCGAGCACTGCCTTTAAATTAATGCATGGCAGGCGCCAATATCATACATGAGTACATCTTTTTAAGATTCACCCTTGTTTGAGTGATTATCGAGATATTGCCCTGGCAACAAATATTGATTCTCATCTGCTTGATTTCTCATAGAACCATCATTCCCCCTACAAATCATCTTCAGGACCACAACACACGCCTTAGCCAGATATTCATAGATAACTGCTACAGATATCGGCGCTGCCTGAACGTAGGAAAATAACTGCTTTAAGCTTTAACAAAATAGAATAAGTTAACAAAAGCATTTTTACTATGTCTCTGACTCGGTCTCTTTCTGAGTTCCTCTGACGTTCTCTTTCAATGTCGACTATGTCAGACCATCCCTTTCAGTTAATGTCTCTGTCCTTTCCAGTGACTCTCTAACCGTCTTTTTTTTTAGTGACTGTTCTGACGATCCATTCAGGTGACTATCTTCTGACTCTCTCTGTCTTGACTATCTCTTCAGCGGACGGTCCTCTGCAAAGCTAATGGACTGTGGCAAAAAGCAACCAATCACGTGTTGAGTTTCTAACTGCCACAGCAGCAGACAATAGCTCCGGTATTGTTGGTTAATAAGTGGATTTTAGAAGTGGGCTGGAAATTTTCAAGCTCAATACCGAGTCTAGAACGTCCTGAGTCCCAGAGAAGGCTGTGCAGAATATGGTGACTTTAAACGCGCTGGTGCAGAATTTACCGGTCATACATCCATACATACATACATACACTCAGCTTATACTACATGTAAGGGCTCATGAGTTTGTTACAGATAATTGTACAAGTAATAGGGAGTTAGATAGAGTATAACTGTGTCCTATTTATTGCTTGTTTTTACCATACATTAGAGTAGTATATTCTATTTCTTCCTGGGAGACCAGGGCACAGTCAAGTGTTCAATTTTATGGAAAGACTTGAGGCTGTTGTAATAGCTTCAGTGCCAACTTTGCTTACTGCTTTGTGTCGTCCACAGGCGATGAATTACCAACATGGGACAGGAACTTATTTACCCATTGTCACCCACACCTACAACCCTAACCTCACTAACTCACAGAGCTATGAGTATATATGACCACAGCACATTTAATACTGCAGTCTACCATCAAATCGCATTCCCATCATTAAGGGGTTATCTAATGTAAGGACAGTTTCTGATGTGTTTTTCCGTACTAGGTTGTGTATTAATTCAAAGATTTGGGGGGGAGGATGGGCTGTGTAACTTTAATTCAGGTCAGGGTTTAGTATGTATAATTAATTAGATGGTGATGCAGTGAGACACTGTACTTGTTTTATATATGGGGTAACCGTTAGTCATGATGGTAGATATGGAGAGGCACAGTGTATCCATACAGCCATGGGGGGAATTTTTTCAATCTGGGCATGGAGGTGGCTAATGCAAAATAACCGAAATTTCTGCAGTGCAAGACATGGCTATATATTTACTACGTTCAGCGCCAGAAAATTGGCATTGAAGCACAATAAATAACTGCCCCCATAGTTGTTGTTCCTGGGTCACTTTAATTTGGCAGGGATTAATCATCTCCCTTTAGTACTTTACTTTGCATGCCGGGGTAGGTAAATTTACCGTACTATTTATGTGGTACCTTTGGATTGAGTGCTGTTTTAATTCTAAACAGTATTTGTGTATGAAACTTGACCATATAATTGACCCAGAGCCTCCATCCAGCCCACTATCTTTTTTTGTGGTTTTTAGTATTGTAAGTTGTGTGTTGTGATGTATGTATTAATAAGGACGGAGTAATTTTATGGGATTGGCATTACGGTTTTGGTAATTTTTTGATCCTGTCACTTTATATGGTACTAGATTTATTTTTGGTTATAGTGATGGTGGTGTGGGTACTTCTAAGTGGTATTCAATTGATTATTACATAGACAATGCCTAACCTTCTAGATTGCCACACAGCTCACAGCATATGCAGTGTTATAACAGAGTCCTGCCTTCGATGTGGCTCCTGCATACAAAGTGGGTATATAAAAGAACAGTACTGTGCAAAAACGGACGAGTTGTACTGTAGCACAGTTCTCATATAAGCAGAATAATAGTAGTAAATACTGTAGTAATAACACCCAAACTGTGTGACAGGTGGAGTTTCAGTTTGTCCTGTTCTGAGGTATGGCGCAAATTTAATATTTGGGACTGACAGGGCTCCTTGTGGCCACATTCCTGAATCTTTGGTTCTAAACACAGCCCTGATCACATTGTGTCATATGGTATTAAATAGCTACTCAGTTGAAGTGAATGAGCAGAACTGCAATACCCCCCACCTAAGCTAAGACACAATTTGATATCATCCATGAAAGAAAAATGAGGCATGTATTTCAATCCCAGAAACCCCCTTTTCATCTAATTGTTTATTACAACTTTTGATAAGATCTGGGATCACTTGACTTAAAGCAAATCTACAGTTTATATTTATGCATATTGAACCAAACATACTGGGGAATTTGTAGTGTACACTGATTGCAGAAACATATCTTGTCTATCATCGATCCAAACAGTGAAAAAACACGAAAAAACTATTATCAAATGAGCGTCTGTTGCTCCCTGTGGCTGCCCCCGGCGCTCCCCTCTTACACTTAATATTGCACTGCTCCAGCCTTGTCCTGCCCGCATTAAGTGAGCTTAACGTCAACACTGTGTTTGTCCCTGGACGCATCTAATCGATCTCTGCACATCCCCCAGCTGCGTGTGTATAAGTCAGCCGGCTCAGATGATTATTCACTGTCTGGATAGTTTCACGGCAGCTCTTGTGGTAGTGTGGAGGTAAAGTTTGTACGCACAACCAGTCTGCACCACTTCCTTCAAGGGTACTGAAATTTTATAATGTTTTTTTTAGCAAAACCACTCGGTTCAGGAGTATAGAAGATATTTTCTGTTACTCAGTGTAGCGTACGCATCTCAAGGTATTTTGGTTACTGCATAAAAACTAAATGGTAGATTCCTTTAAGATGGACCCCATCACCTCTGTGATATTTACATTCTACCACTGACCTAAACAAGTAGTACTTAATATAAATGTTTATGATTTTGCAATGAAAAAACAATTCATTCGTCATCAATATCTGCAACTGCAGAAGTGATTTCAGATTAGTGGAGATTTTGTAGTGGAAAGTAATTGTAAAAGATTGAGCGTTTTCCTCTACGCCACATCTTGCGTGGAAAATAAAATATAGATCATGACACTTTTGTGTGTCCCCCTTTTTTACAAGGGAGAGTGAAATCTGCATCAAATCAGCTTATATTATGTAGATTTCATGGGGATATTTGTTATGAAATCATGATCAGGTTAAAAAAGGGGATTAAAACTTATGCAAAAAAACCAATGTAAATCTGCCTCAAAAATGCACTACAAATGACAAAAATCCGATAAAAAACGCAATAAAAGCTAGTGTATGTGAGCAGACTTGCATGAAGATTCTCCACATGACAATTATCAAAGTGTGGCAGATACTATATTGGTATCTATGGTCATATGCTTTGCCCTTTTGTGCTGTTGATGAATATTTTGTGAATAATGTGTGCTAGTGTTTCTTTTTTGTTGTTGTTGGGTTTTCTGCTCTTTAGATTTAATCTTGGGTTTTCCTACTTTTTGAAGTTGGTTGTTTATACGACTTTGTTTAAAAAGTTGCATAAAAGGTCACCACATTTGGAGCAACCTATTCTAATCTTTTTCCATGCCAGCAGAAACGGAGTTTATTGCACCAAAATTTGCAACTTTTGCCTACATTTCCTAATATGTGACTTTAAATCATCATCATCTTGATTCCTAAGATGATTCAAGGCACACTACTCACGGCAGCAACTTAGTTGCAAAGATCCACAAATCCACCAATGTGCAAGGAAATTTGAACTGTGCAAAAAAAAAGGATAAAAATAAGGATTGTGATAAACTCCTACTGGTATCCTCCAATATGAATAATTATTTATGTTGCACTTTTGCCAGCGAGGGCACCAATACTAATATACACCCGAAGGATGCAGAAGGATGATTAAACATAGAAAAAGTGATTGGGCTTTAAAAAAAAAAAAAAACTGCTAAAAGTTGTGGACAAGTGCAGTGCCCTGGGGCTGTATTAGGGTACCATGGGTACCAGATGTGGTTAGAGTTGTGGGGCCTCCGCTGGTCTCAGTTTTTAAATACCTAGAGCAGTCCTGTACCTCTGCTGTGTCATATCCACTCAAGATTAAGGCAAATGTAAAAAAAAAACAAAGCACCACACGTCAATAAAAACAAATTACAAGAATGTATAATACTACTCACCCACACTGTCACCGGACCACATTCTAATCACATGCTGCGGGGTCTAACAACTAGAAGATTATTGAATGACTTCAGTTCTGATGAGACAAAAAGACGGGCGTAAGTACATCTAACACATCTACAGATGACTTCTGTGCTTCATTACAACTCCACTTAGTTTGGCCTCAGATGTCCTTAAAGGGAACCTACCACCACAATCACCTATAAAGGTAGATCGGGTGGTAGTGGATCAATGGGACGTGAGGATAGCCCTTTAAGGGCTAATCCACGTCCCCGCACTTTGTTAGTAACCTTTATTAGACTTTTCTGCAATTTTATTATGCGGCTATGGGGCGTGGAGTAGCCGCATCTGAGGTTACTGGCAGGCTACTCCACGCCCGATAGCCTCTTTATCTCCTACTCACCATCTTCGGCACGCAGCTGCACGTAGCTGCGCGCCCTCGTCCGCCGATCCTGCGTCTCGCATGCACAGAACAGCAGGCCCGCGCACTGCACGGTCACTGCTCCGAAGCACCAGGGCTGCACCAGGCGAGCCTACTGTTCTCGGCGCAACTGCCGGATCGTCGGACGAGGTCACGCAGCTATGGCAGTGCGGCCGAGATGTGAGTCGAGAGAAAAGAGGCTACATGGCATGAGTACCGCGCCATGTAACCTCAGGTGCGGTCTACTCCACGCCCCAGTAGCACATCCTAAAATTTGCATAAAAGTCGAAAAAAGTTACTAAAAAAGTCGGGGACGTGAGATTAGCCCTTAAAAGGGCTATCCTCACGTCCCATGATCCATCTACCACCCGATCTACCTTGATAGGTAGATTGTGGGTAGGTCCCTTTAAGCTTATACTGTGCCCCTAAAAAATATCAGTCACTCACAGTGTATTGTCCCGTAGATAACAAGCAATGCACACTTTATCCTAAACATATACAGTATTTACACCTCACACCATGACTGCGTCTGTGCTCCCTAAATAAAAAACATACAATGTGTATGTTGATGTATTAAATAAATTTTAAAGTGTAACTGTAAAGCTATAATATCAAATATTATATGTGATTCTCCCCTTTTAAGACAAACAGACGATGCCTACTTTGTGCTGCTCGTCATTTTCTTTCAAAAGTTGATGAGGAGTGGGTGGAGACTAATGTCTGTCAGTTTATGCCCTCAGGTGAGGCCAGTTACCTGCCACAGATTCCCATGATCCTTGTGTTCCTTCTCCAAAGTAATTTAGCATGAATCCATTTAGTTTCCCCAAGTAAATCCACTGAATGGTGTGCATACAGGATGTTATGGGACACCTGGTCAGTTCCATCACATGGAGGTGCAGGGAATATGTAATAGCTTGTAGAAATCATAAGGAAACCAGTTATAGCAGACGGGACGGAGGGACTGACAGGAACAGGGAGATCTTTTACCTAACTATTCTGTGCGCGACATCTGTATTTACACTTTCAGCCTGCTACATACGCTGTCACGGGACCTCCTCCCTGTGACACGGAGAGCTCGCTCCTCCCCTTGCCAAGAAACCATCTGAGAAAAAAACTATAAGCAAACCTTATAGTAATGTTTTACAAACCCAGAGCTATTGAATTGTGGGAAAAAAATCCTTACAGTTTAAGATAGATAGACTTGCCTGTGCACCCACACATTCAGTTGTAGCTTTTCTGCACTTTTGCAACATTCCACCACTGCAGATCTAGCCTTACTTCGGTTGTTGTTGACCGACAAGGCACAGAATATTGGAGGGCTGGCTTATGCGGCCTTGGCACGCTTATGGTCATGGTGCTTGGTATGGAGACTGGAGGGCTAATACAGCCTGGCAGTCTACCAGAGGTGGTGTGTGCAAGAAAGTTGATGGAGGAGAGTGATGGAGGATGGGGAGCCATGGTGGTGTGAAGCAGGGGATCACATGGAGACACGTTGTGAACATCAGTGTTTGTTTGAACTATAGCAAACATCACCGCAGCAGGTTCAACAGGCTGGAAAGGCTGGTAGGCAGATCTGGTCCCCATGAAGGGTTGCTACGTGTCCTGTAATAGCTTCAGCTGGGCTGGTAGAGTGGGCTGAGGCTGACAGTGGACGCTCTGCTATGGGGCTTAGTCTCCTATGCTTGCCGAGGTGCCAGGCAGCGGCCGTGAGCGGACACTCTGCTTCTGGTAGTGTAGCATGATTTGTGCAGCACAGATTCCTCTGTTTCGGAATCTACGACTCTGCAGTACCATGTGCTCACACCCCAATGCCACAAGGGGTTTTTTATACCCCATAGTGAGGTGCAGCACTCCCCCAATGAGCTTCCATCTTCTTTAAATAGTACAAAGGATATAATTGGTTAATAACATTTCACATGTTACCTCTTGCCTTTACAGGCAGTGGCTTCACGCCGCAAATACTAAGTTTCCCATGTTACAGACCTCTAGTGTGGCGATCAAATCTCACCAGGTAGCTACTGGCATGAAGAAGGACATTTAACACAACACCAACCCTCCTATGAATTGGCAGGGCTGTTACACTTTCTCTCTCTGGAATCTATAAGTGGATTGCCTGCCACTAGTCAGTGTTATTAAGAAGAGTTCAAAGGCTCTCAGGACTGTCATATAGTCGATTTCTATTAATCAACTATTTTTAGGGAAACAATATATTCACTCTCGGCAAGACATTTGTAAAGTTATCACTGAATTGGGCAACTTTCACGTTAACAGTGTCACTGAGTTCACTGAAGTGCCTGAAATCATGAATGTGTCGCTTCACTCTTTTTTGTGGTGCATTTTAAACTAGGGGGGCATCCACACAATTAAAAGTTACATCCCGCGCTCAGTCCAAATCAGTCGGATGTGTTAATACGGCACTCCCTAATTTGTGTCGCAGTGAAGCCAGACGCAGCTGCACACACAAAGGGTCACGTTTGCCACAATCGCAGCACAGACACTTCTTAAATACCTGCACAAGCCGTTTTAGCAGCCCCGAAAAAGGTGCACAGTCCCACAAGTGCAGTGCGCGACCCTTATAACCCCTTAACGTAGAGCTACGGCGCAGAGGTATAAGGGATGTATGAAGAGGGCTCACGGGCTGAGTCCCTCTTCATACAAAGGTGGGGTTTTTGCATTTGCAGAAAACCCCCACCGCTAATAACCGCGGTCGGTGCTTTGCACCGATCGCGGCTATTAACCCTCGTCAACGCGGCCGGCAAAGTCCCGGCGTGTGTTAATTGCGATCGCCCGCCCCGAACGTCATTGGGGGGCGGCGATCGGTTGCCATGGTAGCCTCGGTCTCTTTTGACAGGCTACATGGCTTATGCAGGTTCGTTACAATGAGCCAGTGGCTCATTGTATGTATGACCTGCAAATGCCATATTGCAATAACAGAGTATGTGCGTTATGGTAGGATCGATCTGACCATCTAGGGTTATTTACCCTAGAATGGTCTAAGAAATAGTGAATAAATAAAAAAAAAGTTTAAAAATAAAAAAATTAAATAAAATATTAAAGTTCAAATCACCCCCCCTTTCCCTAAACGGATATAAAACATAATAAACGTAAAACTCCAAACATATTAGGTATCGCCGCGTCCCAAAATGCCCGATCTATCAAATATTAAAAACGGTTACCGGCGGCGGTGACCTCCGAGGCGGGAAATGGCGCCCAAATGTCCGAACATGCGACTTTACCACCTTTTTACAACTAACATAAAATAAATAAAAAATGATCAAATGTTGCACAGAACCTCAAAATTGGTAGCAATGAAAACGTCCCTCATTCGCAAAAATGACCCCTCAACTCTCACCCGTGCCCCCAAAGTAGAAAAGTTATTAGCGTCAGATATGGCAACAATTTTTTTTCTTTTTTGTACACATTGTTTAATTTTAGAAAAAGTATTAAACACAATAAAACCTATATAAATTTGGTATCACCGCGATTGCACCGAACCAAGAATAAAGTAGGCATGTTATTTGGAGTGAAGAGTGAAAGTCGTAAAAACTGAGCCCACAAGAACGTACGCACGTGCGTTTTTTTTTAAAAAAATTTTTCCACCTTTGGAATTTTTTTTCAGCTTTGCAGTACAACGCATGTAATATAAATAACATTACGGGAAAGTAAAATTTTTTACGCACAAAATAAGCCCTCCCACAGGTCTGTACACGTAAAATGAAAAGGTTATGGATTTTTAAGTTGGAGAGCGAAATGAGCCGAAAAACCCGGCGTCCTTAAGGGGTTAAATGAGCCCCATATGGTTCAACAGCCTTGGGGATGGGCAAAAAAAATAAAATAAAAATACCGTATATACTCTGTATATAGCCGACCCAAGTAATAAGCCGAGCCCCTAATTTTACCACAAAAACTGGTAAAACCAATATTTTTTTGTACTCCATATAACCGAGTTTGGGTTTTTTCAGCACATTTTTTTGTGCTGAAAAACTAGACTTATACTATATATGGTAAATATAATATATATATACATATATATAAAATATAAATATAAAAACTAAATAACTAAAAATTGTAATCATAGCCTTCCACTACAATACACAAAAAAAATATAAACAGTTACATATCCCCACATACAAAAACATTTACGTAACCGTTTTTATATTTTGATAGATCGGGCATTTTGGGACGCGGCGATACCTAATATGTTTGTGATTTTTACTGTTTATTATGTTTTATATCAGTTCTAGGGAAAGGGGGGTGATTTGAATTTTTAATATTTTATTAATTTTTTTTATTTTTTAAACTTTTTTTTTTCTTTTTTTCCCACTATTTCTTAGACCATCTAGGGTACATTAACCCTAGATGGTCAGATCGCTCCTACCATATACTGCTATACTTCTGTATTGCAATATATGGCATTTTGCAGCACATTCGTTACAATGAGCCACTGGCTCATTGTAACGAATCTCCAGAAGCCATGTAGCCTCGTGTCGAAAGAAGACCCGAGGCTACCATGGCGCCCCCGCGCCGCCTCCCTTTTTGAGAGGGTTAATAGCCGCGATCGGTGCAAGCACCGACCGCGGTTATTAGCGGTGGGGGTTTTCTGCAAAATGCAAAAACCCCCACCTTTGTATGCAGAGGACTCAGCCCGTGAGCCCTCTTTATACACTCCTTATACCTCTGTACACAGCCAGACTAAGAATTATGTACTTAAAATGATTTGGAGTAATACGGTATGGGACTGTTGCAGTTACTTACTTAATTCTTTTGCTGTCTTTTGGTTTTATTTGGTAAACGTGCAAAATTGTAAAATATCTCTGCCTTAACCCGACAAAATATCCAGAAATGCCTGGGCAGTGAAAGGGTTAAACCCCTCTATCAATCCTATCTGTCCTTGGTTATGTCTCTACATTGTCATTTATTATTTTTCTTTTTCTCTGTCTATCAATCAGTCTTCTATCTTTCTTCTACTGTTTATTATCCATCATCTATCTAATGTACATAATGTAATCTACGTTTATATGTCCTGCATCTAATATCTCATCACTTTGATATATATTAATAATTCCTTATATAGCAAACACAAGGATTAACCAGAGCTACCACAGAGCTGCCAAATCATTCCCTGTCCCCAACCTACCAGTGATGTTTTGGGGGAGGTCGGAGGAGAACTGGACGACAAGAAGAAACCCATGTCAAAACACAGAGGAACATACAAACCCTTTGAAAAATGTTGACCTAGGACTTTAACCATGTCCCCCAGCGTCTGCAAAGATAAGAGGTGCAGAGAGGGGGGCACAATAGAAGAAGCAGATGAGGGGGGACACAATAGAGGAGCATGAGAGGGGGGCACAATAAGAAGAGGAGCAGAGAGGGGGTGCACAATAAGAAGGGAGCCGAAGAGCGGTACACAATAGAGGTGGGAGCAAAGCGGAGGACACAATGAGAAGAGAGTATGAGAGGGGGCACAATAAGATAGAGGAGCAGAGCGGGGACACAATAAGAAGAGGAGCAGAGTCGGGGACACAATAAGAGGGGGAGCAGAAGCGGGGACACAGTAAGAAGGATATGTGAGGCAAGGAGAGAGCGGGGCACAATAAGAAGTAGAGCAGCGGCAACAAAGAGCAGTGAGAGGCACAATAAGAAGAGAGGAGCACAGAGGGGGGGGGCATTCAATAGAAAGAAGAAGTTGAGCACATAAGAGAGGGCGAGGAGGCCAATAGGCGCCGGAGGGGCATGGACCCGGCCTTTTGTCAGTACCCGGTCAAGTGGCAACGGGTCCGCCCGAACCAAAGGGGCCCACACGATCTATTATTGCCCGTGGGCCCTTGCCCCACCCACCTCTTCTGCATGCGGGTCCCGCGCCTCGCGTCAGCACTCCAATGGTCACTGCGCTTCGCAGCCTGCCCGCTGCGCCTGGTCTCCGCTAGCCCAGAGCCTGGTCTCCCGGACCTCCTCCACTCGCGTCCCACGTGTCCTGCGCGCTCTGTCCTCCTCGTCCTGCCCGTGCTAGCGTATCTCCCGGTCATAGCCTGCGTGGCCTCGTCCTCCCGCTGGGCCGGTCAGCTGCGCGCTTCAACCTTCTGCCAGGCCTTGCACACCTCATTGTTCCGACTTCTGCCTATGCGGTTCCTTTCCTGACCCTTGCCACCACTCTGACTGGGGTGAGGTATAATGCCTATATATGTAGATGCATGTATATGTGTTTGTGTGTATATGGATGCTGAATGTGTTTTTGTGGTATATGTGTGTTGTGTATATACTGGATGTGTGTGTGAGAATGCTGTTATCTTGTGTATGTATGTAATTACTGGATGTGTGTGTGTAATATGCTGTATATCTTGTGTATGTATTGTATATACTGGATCGTTGTGTGTATATATGCTGTCATATCTGGTGTGTATGTATGTATATAACGGGATGGCGTTTATATCTTTGGTAGTGCTGTGGATATATTGGATGTGTGTTTTGTATTTTTATATGCTGTACAACGTATCTGTGTGAATGTTGTATATGTTTAAATGTGATGTGTAATATTACTGTTTTGGTATTGTTAAAAACTGCATGTGTTTTTAAAGAATGGTCGCTATGCAGCTCAGCCTCTGCTGTTTACGCTCTCCTGATAGTAAAAAAAAAAAATTGGGGGGGAATTAATCAGCAAGCATCCTTGTTTGCCGATGTAATCTTGAAATATGATTTGTCCTTATGGTCTGAGCTCAGTGGCAGGTTATGCCGCCAAGGGAGTTCACTGTTACGGGGCCCACTGAGGCTCCTATATCGCCCAGGGGCCCACTGAAACCTGAGCGGCCCATGGAGGGCGTTATATAAGAAGAGGAGCAGAGAGGTTGGGTCACAAATAAGAGGAGGAACATAGAGCGAGGCACAACTAACGAAAAAGGAGCATGAGGGGGGGCACAATAAGGAGAAAGAAGAGAGGGGCACATAGCGGGAATAAGAGAGGCACAGGAAGATAGAGCGAAGACAGGCACAATAAGAAGCGGTCAGAAGGAGGGGGTAATTGTGACAGTGTGGTGTAGCAGCTCGATGTGTCCAAGACAGTGAATGGACGATTTCTGTCTGCACAAATAGTGAGGTACAAGATCTCCCCTGCTCAATCTGTTCCATCTATTCCACAGTCTTTCTCCTCTCCTCAGGTTGCTCACCCTCTCCCCCTTTTCAGTATCAGTAATCAGTTTGTGGAGATCAGCTTATTAACCCTAGTGTCCACACACCTGACTTCATTACTTTATTATTCTCCCACTTCCTACTGTTCCTGCTCCTCCACGTACTGGAAGCTGCACCTAAATAGCCATAAACTACCTTTAAAGAATGCGCACGTGCTATTCCAGCAAAATAAAAAAAAAACTAACAGGTGCACTGAAAGTGTGATAACACAGGAGTACACAGGAAGGGATAAGGAAGCAAGATGGGGAGTATAGTGTAGCAAAGTGTCACAATCAGTAACGCTAGAGCTCCTCTCTCCGGCATTACCAAAGTAAAATGGTGCACTAAGTAGCGGAAAACAGCTTTTTAAAATTAAAACTCGCAATTGTCAGGTCTGTGGGACGGATCCGATGGCCGTGCGGCCATTGGCAGGGGGTGCTTCTGCCTCGGTCCCAACAGTGCATCACAATATATCCATGTTGAGTGACATGGTGCCATCGGATGTAACACTAGCGCTCGTTGCGGGCTACATGTGTAAATCGGGACACTTTGCGCTGATAGACTCCGCAGACGCAAGATGGGTTTGATGTATTGTAGCAGACCTGAGTGAATGAAAGGTTTAGCAGTGCTGTGTGTGAGTGATGTTTGCGCAGAGCTGTTTGAGTAAACGAGGTATAAAGTGCTGTGTGTGTCTGGATTTGTAGCATAATGTGCTGTGCTTGTGTGTGAACTAACAAAGAATTTTTAAATGTATCAAAATATTTTAACCTTTTAATGGATGAACTAAATCTAGGGTGTCATATTATCAGTAAGGTGTGTGTTTTATGTCCGAAAAAATATGGTTATATTTCTGTAAATAACTTATAACTTAGTATCACTTATACTACTATAATTAGAAAACTTCAATGCTAAGCAGAAAATTTCTTATATCTTCCGTTTTGCAGGAAAATTCCTTCTCCTGTGCCATCACTCAACTTTATTTGTGATTTATGTTTTCTGTAACGCTTTAAGTTTACTGTATAAATCCAAACAACTGAACATATTGATTGAACATCGACTTGATATGAAGTTATCCCTCCTGCTAATACACTGTCAATTATAGAGGTGCCTGGTTATTATATAAAGCCTCATCAGAATTTACTATACATTAACTAGGTTTTGGGCATGGAATCGTGAGGTCACCTTACATTTATGTTGCTAAGTGATAAGCACTATGACAAAAGAGTAATTTGAGGATTTGTTTAACCATGAAAATAAATACGCCCATCTGTATTTAGGGAAGAGGGCCAAGATACTATGGCATCATTTCATGCTTGTGTTTAAACTTGGCAGAATAGTCATACCAATGTGAAGTAGTGATTTGAGACATGCAAGAACTTCATCTCAATCGGAGATGGGAAATTTCTTTCAAACAAAGTGAAGCTTTTTAACCAGTTCAACCAGGAACAGGCACTTTTTTTAAAATACGGGAGTAACACGCTTCGCTCCTGTCATTATGTGCATACAAATACAGTATACATATTTTATTGATATAAATGAGACACAAAAAGGTATACTTTTTCATTTATTATTTGTATTCATTGTGTGCAATAAGGTCATAACAGACCTTTATTTCATTTAACTTGCTGGTTCCTTGTATTAGCAAGTGTAATTAGGACATAACAGTTTACAGCCTCAAGGCAGACTGACTGGGTCTAAATAGGAAGACCTGCAAAGAACTCCTGCAACTCCAGTGGTCCTGGATTGTAGATTAAACAAGCAAAAGTAGAGAAGTAAGCGTAGAAGCTTAATAATTTCCCCGAAACCAGGAATGGAAATAAATTCTGGGATCTGCATGTGTTTTTTAACCTCACACAAATTTAGAGTTAGGTTAATTATTTAATACACTAATTTCTATAAAAGCTAAAAAACAGTGCCACATTAGACACGTTTTTATACTTCAGTAAGTACGAAGCTATGTAAGAGCATTTTTTGCCAGTACCGCTGTGGATCTAATTCATCCAGTTATGTGAGCTGATCGACTTTTTATCACAAAATTCGCTGGTTTCAAAAATCATAAAAAAAAGCAAGTAAGCCAATATTTGGAAGTTTTATATATTGTAGTTTTGGATAATCATTTATTAAAAATGTTTTTTGTATGGTGAGGATACGTAACTGTTGTATATTTTTTTTGTGTATTGTAGTGGAGACAGCTATGATACAATTTTTAGTTATTAGTTTTTATTATTTATCATTTATATATATGATATATATATTATATTTACCATCAAGTATAAGTCTAGTTTTTCAGCACAAAAAAAATGTGCTGAAAAACCCAACTCGGATTATAGGAGTACAAAAAAATATGGTTTTACCAGTTTTTTGTGGTAAAATTAGGGGCCCGGCTTATACTTGGTCGGCTATATACTACGAGTATATAAGCGTATTTTTATTTTATTTTTTTTGCCCATCCCCAAGGCTGTTGGAACATATGGGGCTCTCATTTAAACCCCTTAAGGACGCCGGTTTTTCGGCTCATTCTCGCTCTCACTTCAAAAATACAATAACCTTTCATTTTACGTGTACAGACCTGTGGGAGGGCTATTTTGTGCGTAAAACATTTTACTTTCCCGTAATGGTTATTTATATTACATGCACGTATTTGTTGTACTGCAAAGCTGAAAAAAAATTCCAAAGGTGAAAAATTTTTTAAAAAAAACGCACGTGCGTCACGTTCTTGTGGGCTCAGTTTTTTTACGACTTTCACTGCTTCACCCAAAAACATGCACTACTTTATTCTTGGTTCGGTGCAATCGCGGTGATAACAAATTTATATAGGTTTTATTGTGTTTTAATACATTTTCTAAATTAACAACTGTTGTACAAAAAAGAAAAAAAATTGTTGCCATACTTCTGACGCTAATAACTTTTCATACTTTGGGTGGCACGGGAGATGTGTGAGGGGTCATTTTGCGAATGAAGGGCACCTTCATTCACTTGCTACCAATTTGGTTCTGTGCAACCATTTTGATCATTTTTTTATTTATTTTTGTTATGTTGTAAAAAGGTGGGTAAAACGTCGCATGTTCGGAATTTGGGCGCCATTCCGCCCGGATGTCACCGCCCGACCGCGTAACCGTTTTTATATTTGATATATCGGGCATTTGGGTACGCGCGATCCTAATATGTTGTGATTTTAGTTTATGTTATAGTTTTATATCCGTTCTTAGGGGAAAGGGGGGTGATTTGAACTTTTAATTATTTTATTTAATTTTTTTGATTTTTAAACTTTTTTTTTATTTATTTCACTATTTCTTAGACCATTCTAGGGAACATAACCCCTAGAGTCAAATCGACTCCTACCATAACCAATACTCTGTTATTGCAATGATAGGGCATTCTTGGCAGGTCAACATTACAATGAGCCACTGGGCTCATTGTAACGAACCGCATAAGCCATGTAGCCTGTGCAAAAGAACCAGAGGCTACCATGCAACCGATCGCCGCCCCCAATGACGTTCCGGGGCGCGGCTGATCGCAATAACCACGCCGGCGACTTTGCCGGCGCGTGAGAGGGTAATAGCCGCGATCGGTGCAAACACCGTACCGCGTGTTATTAGCGGTGGGGGTTTTCTGGCAAAAGGCAAAAAAACCCCACCTTTGGTATGAAGAGGGACTCAGCCCGTGACCCTCTTATACACCTTATACCTCTGCGCCTGTAGCTCTACGGTAAGGGGTTATAAGGGTCGCGCACTGACTTGTGGTGGGACTGTGCACCTTTTTCGGGCGCTTAAAACGGCTTTTGCAGGTATAAAAGTGTCTGTGCTGCGATTGGGCAAACGTGACCGTTGTGTGTTGCAGCTGCGTCTGGCTTCACTGCGACACAAAATTAGGGAACGTGTCCGTTTTACAGCATCCGACTGATTTGGACTTGAGCGCGGGATGTAACTTTTAAATTGTGTCGGATGCCCTATGTTTAAAATGCACCACAAAAAAGATGGTGAAGCGACACATTCATGATTTCAGGCACTTTCAGTGAACTCAAGTGACCTGTTAAGTAAACGTGCCCCATTCATGTGATATACTTTTATACAACTGTCTTGCCGAGGAGTGAATATATTGTTTCCCTTAAAATAGGTTGAAATAGAAATCGCTATATGACAGTCCTGGAGAGCCTTTGAACTCTTCTTAATAACACTGACTAGTTGGCAGGCAATCCACTTATAGAATTCCAGAGCAGAAAAGTGTAACAGCCCTGCCAATTCATAGGATGGGTTGGTGTTGTGTAAATGTCCTTCTTCATGCCAGTAGCTACCTGGTGAGATTGATCGCCACACTAGGAGGTCTGTAACATGGGAAACTTAGTATTTGCAGCGTGAAGCCACTGCCTGGTAAGGCAAGAGGTAACATGTGAAATGTTATTAACCAATTATATCCTTTGTACTATTGTAAAGCAAGATGGAAGCTGATTGGGGAGTGCTGCCACCTCACTAGGGGAGTATAAAAAACCCCTTGTGGTGTTGTGGGTGTGAGCACATGGTACTGCAGAGTCAGTAGATTCCAGAAATTAAATTGTGTCGGATGCCCTATGTTTAAAATGCACCACAAAAAAGATGGTGAAGCGACACATTCATGATTTCAGGCACTTTCAGTGAACTCAAGTGACCTGTTAAGTAAACGTGCCCCATTCATGTGATATACTTTTATACAACTGTCTTGCCGAGGAGTGAATATATTGTTTCCCTTAAAATAGGTTGAAATAGAAATCGCTATATGACAGTCCTGGAGAGCCTTTGAACTCTTCTTAATAACACTGACTAGTTGGCAGGCAATCCACTTATAGAATTCCAGAGCAGAAAAGTGTAACAGCCCTGCCAATTCATAGGATGGGTTGGTGTTGTGTAAATGTCCTTCTTCATGCCAGTAGCTACCTGGTGAGATTGATCGCCACACTAGGAGGTCTGTAACATGGGAAACTTAGTATTTGCAGCGTGAAGCCACTGCCTGGTAAGGCAAGAGGTAACATGTGAAATGTTATTAACCAATTATATCCTTTGTACTATTGTAAAGCAAGATGGAAGCTGATTGGGGAGTGCTGCCACCTCACTAGGGGAGTATAAAAAACCCCTTGTGGTGTTGTGGGTGTGAGCACATGGTACTGCAGAGTCAGTAGATTCCAGAAAACAACAACCGAAGAAAGGCTAGGCTGCAGTGGGGAATGTTGCAAAAGTGCAGAAAAGCTACAACTGAATGTGTGGGTGCACAGGCAAGTCCTATCTATCTTAAACTGTAAAGGATTTTTTTCCCACAATTCAATAGCTCTTGGGTTGTAAAACAACTTAAAAAGGTTTGCTTATAGTTTTTTTCTCAGATGGTTTCTTGGCAGGGGAGGAGCTGCTCCTCCGTGTCACAGGGGAGGAGGTCACGTGACAGCGTATGTAGCAGGCTGAAAGTGTAAATACAGATGTCTCCTGCACAGAATAGTTAGGTACAAGATCTCCCTGTTCCCTGTCAGTCCCTCCGTCCCTCTGCATATAACTGGTTTCCTTATGATTTCTACCACTTATTACATATTCCCTGCACCTCCATGTGATGGAAACTGCCAGGCTGTCACCATATACATCCTGTATGCACACCATTCAGTGGATTTACTTGTGGGAAACTAAATGGATTTCATGCTAAATTACTTTGGAGAGAGAACACAAGGCATCATGGGATCTGTGGGCAAGGTAACTGGCCTCAGCCTGAGGGCATAAACTGACAGACATTAGTCTCCACCCACTCCTACCATAACTTTTGAAAGAAAATGACAAGCAGCACAAAGTAGGCAACGTTCTGTTTGTTTTAAAGGGGGAAACACATATAATAATTTGGTAAAATCATTATAGCTTTACAGTTACACTTTAAATATTTATTATAATACATCAAAATACACAGTGTATGTTTTTTACTTAGGGAGCACAGCGCAGTCATGGTGTGAGGTGTAAATACTGTATATTGTTTAGGAGTAAAGTGTGCATTGCTTGTTATCTACGGGACAATACACTGTGAGTGACTGATATTTTTAGGGGCACAGTATGAAGCTTAAAGGGAACCTACCACCACAAATCTACCTATAAAGGTAGATCGGGTGGTAGGTGGATCAATGGGACGTGAGGATAGCCCTTTTAAGGGCTAATCCTCACGTCCCCGCACTTTTTTAGTAACTTTTATCAGACTTTTATGCAAATTTTATTATGCGGCTACTGGGGCGTGGAGTAGCCGCATCTGAGGTTGCATGGCGCGGCATGCGCAGAACAGCAGGCTCGCGTCTGTGCAGCCCTGGCTTCGGAGCAGTAACCTGCAGGCGCGGGCCTGCTGTTCTGTGCATGCGGAGACTGCAGGATCGTCGGATGAGGGCGCGCAGCTATGAGCAGCTGCGTGCTGAAGATGGTGAGTAGGAGGATAAAAGAGGCTACCGGGGCATGGAGTAGCCGCTCCATGCAACCTCAGATGCGGCTACTCCACGCCCCAGTAGCCGCATAATAAAATTAGCATAAAAGTCTAATAAAAGTTACTAAAAAAGTGTGGGGACGTGAGGATTAGCCCTTAAAAGGGCTATCCTTACGTCCCATTGATCCACCTACCACCCGATCTACCTTTATAGGTAGATTTGTGGTGGTAGGTTCCCTA
>CM033641.1:255487014-255762687 GCA_019512145.1 Engystomops pustulosus | reverse complement strand
CAATGATAAATCTAAAGAGCAGAAAACCACAACAACAACAAAAAAGAGAACACTAGCACACAATTATTCACAAAATATTCATCAACAGCAAAAAAGAGGCAAAGCATATGACCATAGATACTAATATAGTATCTGCACACTTTGATAATTGTCATGTGGAGAATCTTCATGCAAGTCTGCATCACATACACTTAGCTTTTATGTGCTTTTTTATCCGGATTTTTGTCATTTGTAGTGCATTTTTGAGGCAGATTTACATGTGTTTTTTGCATAAGTTTTAATCCCCTTTTTTAACCTGATCATCATTTCATACAAATATCCCCATGAAATCTACATAATAAAGCTGATTTGATGCAGATTTTCACTCTCCCTGTAAAAAAGGGGGACACACAAGAAAGTGTCATGATCATTATTTTATTTTCCACGCAAAGATTTGTGCGTAGAGGAAAACGCTCATCTACATTACTTTTCCACTACAAAATCTCCACTTAATCTGAAACTTCTGCAGTTGCAGATATTACCGAATGAATTGTTTGTTTCATTGCAAAATCATAAACATGTTATATAAGTTACTACTTGTTTAGGTCAGTGTTAGAATGTAAATATCACAGAGTGATGGGGTCCATCTTAAAGGAAATCTACCATTTGTTTTTATGCATTGTGAACCAAACATACCTTGAGAATGCTGTAGCTACACTGATGCAGAAACATATCTTCTATAATCCCTGAACCGAGTGGTTTTGCTAAAAAAAAACATTATAAAATTCAGTACCTTGGGAAAGCTGGGTGCAGACTGGTTGTCGTACATAAACATATTACTTCCACATAAACAAGAGCTGCCTGAACTATCCAGACAGGAATAATCAACCTGAGCCGGATGACTTATACACTGCAGCTGGGGGATGGTGCAGAGATCGATTACGTCTGCCTGTCAGGGACAACACAGTGTTGACGTAAGCTCGACTTATGCGGGGCAGGACAAGGCTGGAGCAGTACATAATTAGGGTAAGAGGAGAGCGCCGGGGCAGCCACAGGAGCAACAGACCTCATTATGATTATAGTTTTTTCAGTGTTTTTTCACTGTTGGATCAGTGATTAGACAAGATATGTTTCTGCATCAGTGTAACTACAGAATTCTCAATGTATGTTTGGTTCATAATGCATAAAATTAAACTGTAGATTTCCTTTAAGTCAGTGAACCCAATACTTATAAAAAGTTGGTAATAGAAAATTAGAGAAAAGGGGTTTCTGGGATTTGAAATACATTGCTCATTTCTTTCATGGATGATACAAGATTTGTCTTTAGCTTAGGTGGGGTATTGCAGTTCTGCCTCATTCACTTCAACTGAGTAGCTATAATACCATATGCAACTTGTGATCAGGGCTGTTAGAACCATAAGCATTCAGGAGATGTGGCAACAAGGAGACCCTGTCAGTCCAAATTTAAACTTTATCGCCATCCTCAGGACACAGACACAAACTGACTCCTACCTGCACACAGTTTGGGTATACTACAGTTTTACTACTATTATTCTGCTTATATGAGCATTGCACAGTACAACTCGTCCTTTTTTGCACAGTACTGTTCTTTTATTACCCAACTTTATGTATGCTGGAGCACACATTCAGAAGGCAGACTCTGTGAATAACACTGCATATGCTGTGAGCTGTGTTGCAATCTAGAAGGTTAGGCAGTGTCTATAGTAATAATCAATGAATACCAATAGAACGACACACACACAATCCCTATGCCAAAAATAATATTAGTACCAATACAAGTAGACAGGATCAAAAAATTACCAAAACTGTAATGCCAATCCCATAAAATTACTCCAGTCTTTATTAATACATGACATGGCAGTCAACAAACACAAACTTACAATAATAAAAACCACAAAAAACAGAAGTGTGGTGGTGGTCAATTATGGTCAAGTTCATACACAATACATTTTAGAATTAAACAGCACTCAATCCAAAGGTACACAATAAATATTAAGGTAATTTTACCTACCCGGGCATTGCAAAGTAAAGTACTAAAGGGAGATGATTAATCCCTGCCATTAAAGTGACCCCAGGACAACAACTATGGGGGGCAGTTATTTGTGCTTCAATGCCAGTTTTCTGGCGCTGAAGTAGTAAAATTATAGCAATTTCTTGCGCACCGCAAGAAATTTCGGTTATTTTGCAATTACGCCACCTCCATGCCAGCTTATGAAAAAATTCCCCCCATGTCTGTATGGATACACTGTGCCTCTCCATATCTACTCATCTGACTAAGCTGTTACCCCATATATAAAACAAAGTACACTGTTCTCCTGCATCACCTCCTAATTCATTATAATATATAGAACCCCCTTGACCTAATTAAAGTTTACACAGCCCATCCTCCCCCCAAATTCTTGAATTATATACACAACCTAGTCGTGAAAACACATCAGAAACTGTCCTTACATTAGATAACCCCTTTAATATGGTGAAATGCAGATTGATGGTAGACTGCAGTTAATAATTGCTGTGGTCATTATACTCATAGCTCTGTTGAGTTAAGGTTAGGTTTAAGGGGTGTGGGTGACAATGGTAAATAATGTCCTGTTCCAATGTTGTGTATTCATCCCTGTGGACTACAAAAAGCAGTAAGCAAACGTTGGCACTGAAGCTATTACAAAGCCTCAAGTCTTTCCATAAACATTGAACACTGACTGTGCCTGGTCCCAGGAAAATAGAATATACTACTCTATGTATGGTAAAAAAAGCAATATAATATGACACATGTATACATCTATCTCACTCCATTAATTGTACAATTATCTGTAACAAACTCATGAAGCCTCCTTACATGTAGTAAAGCTGAGTGTATGTATGTATGTATGGATGTATGACCGGTAAAGGAATCTGCACCAGCGCGTTTAAAGTCACCATATTTTGCACAGCCGTTCTCTGTGACTCAGGGAACGTCATAGACTCGGTATTGAGCTGAAATTTCCAGCCCACGCTTTCTAAAATCCACTTATTAACCAACATATACAGGAGCTATTGTCTGCTGCTGTGGCAGTTAGAAACTCAACCGTGATTGGTTGCTTTTCTGCCACAGGTCATTAGCTTTGTCAGAGACCGTCGCTGAATGAGACGGTCAAAGACAGAGAGAGTCAGAGATAGTCACTGAATTGGATGGTCAGAAACAGTCACTAAAAAAAAGACGGTTAGAGACAGTCGCTGAAAAAGACAGAGACATTAACTGAAAGAGATGGTCTGACATAGTCGCTGAAAGAGACAGTCAGAGGAACTCAGAGAGAGCCAGAGTCAGAGATACATATAAAATATCTTTTGTTAACTTATTCTATTTTGTTATAGCTTAAAGCAGTTATTTCCTATGTCAGGCAGCGCTGATATCTATAGCTAGTTATCTATATAATATCTGTGCCTACGGAGTGTGTTGTGGTCCTGAAGATGATTCTGTAATGATGGTTCTTGAGATAATCAAGCAGATGAGAAATCAAAGTATTTTTTGGCAGGGCAATTTCTAGATAATCACTAAACAGGGTGAATCTTAAAAAAGCCTTCAATTCAAATATGTACATTGTCCCTCAAATTAGGATATGGCGCCTGCCATGCATTATTATAAAAGCAGTGCCTATATACAGCATCAGGACAAAGTTTAGTACATTAGATAAAGCACCAAACTCAATATGTAGATACAGAACCAAGCTCGGCCAAAATTGAGTTCTGTATAGAAAACAGAACACAGCTAAACACATACAAGTCCCATATATAGATACATAACCAGATTGGGGGTCTATATGCATTATAAAGAAAATGCACTCCAAGATTAAATTGAATGAATTGAATAACAACCAAATATCAAGCAGAATATCATATGTATATTATGTTGTTACTTTCTATGGGACTACCTGGTAAGATATATTAACACTTCCCTTGAGGCCTTCACGAAATAATTTTCCTGTTAAACAAGTCTGATGCACAAATGAATAGTTACTTTGGGAAACAATGTCAGGCCAGACATTTCAAGCATGCTGCCATTTAACAATAATAATCTTTATTTATATAGCGCCATCATATTTTGTAGCGTTTAAAAAATCATAGGGGACATATACAAATATAATAAAACATGGCAGAGCACAAACAGTCATGTGGAACAAAAGGAGTGAGGTCCCTGCTCACAAGAGCTTACAGTCTATGTCAGCGATGGCGAACCTATGGCACAGGTGCCAGAGGTAGTACTCGGAGCCCTCTCTGTGGGCACTCAAGCCACCGACCCAGCACAGAGTTCACCAGACAAGACTTGAAGAATCTTTTCAGTTTCACGAAATTCAAGATATACCATTGTGACTGCAGGAAGAGTGAGAACATGTGGAAAGACTGGATTATATTTGGAGCTCCTACTGTCTGAAGAGAAACTACAACAAAAGTCCAAATTTGCCCTTCATCTTTCAACTGTATTGGTGTCCTCAAAAGGCCAATACGATATAAATTTGTGGCAGAACAAGGAGCAATTCCAAATGAGCGATCCCACGTTCCTTTGCAGGGCACAGGTTTGACTGTCTGACCTTGACATTTTGCCGGAGTAATGGCTGAACAGCCAATCCGGCAAATTGAAGCTCCTAGCTTCAGTTATAATTGGCCAGGGAACTCCCATGGCTATTTGTTAGGGGGCTGAATTTAATGGATTTCAGGTTCGGCAACCAATCCGGCAATAATGTGGGTCTTGCTTGTAGTTTGGGCCCTTATTCTCTAAAAGGTTCGCCATCACTGGTCTATGTGGAAGAATGGGGTGACACTTTGCGGCCCTCTGTGTAGTTGAGTCATACACATACTAGGGTTATTTACATATGTCCTATTAATCTAAGGTAAATTATCCAATTGTTGCAATAACTGTAGCTCTCTGTATTAGGCTACATTCACATGGACATGTGCCCACCTTGCTATAGCCCAGACATAGGAAATAGCGGTACACAGCCATACAAACTCAGAAATATAGAGCATGTTCTATATTTTCCCGTGTAATGCGCTGTACAGTGGCACACATGGTGGCAAACTAGCAGCCATATATACGTCCCACAACGGCAGTGTGAATGGGGTCTCAGACAGATGTGTGAAAGATTTTGTACTTTTGACACTTTTTTTCTCAGCAATATGAATGAATGCTCATGAGAACAATCCATTGATATAAAATCTTTTGATACTTGTTCATATAGATACTAATTTCACTCTTTTGTATAAAATCTATGGTGTTCCCGAGAGGGATATTGCATACTTGTTCGCGTTTCCATACTGAAATCAATGTTTACTATCGGCTGCGCCATCTATTGAACAAACTGACGGTTTTTTAATATATTTCTTCTCACCCAGTAGTTTAAATTACAAACTCCTTTGTTTACCTTTCAATACCGCGATCGACACTATTGTATACATGACGCCTTTTCATCACCTAGCAACCTGGTATCGCGATCTCTGTCAGCAGAGCCTGACGTCACTTCCGGTTTTGATGACATCTGGTTTTCGCGCTGAACACACGGCACCATTGATTGGAGATACATCTGTTGTAAGGTACAACAGGGGGGTACTTAAGGGAGCATGGCTTAATTGAGGACACTTTCACCCCTGAGGAAGTCTCCACTTGGGAGACGGAACTCGTGGGGAGTCCTCCACTACTGCTGAGCCACCCTGTTGACTTATTGTACTGATGCCTGCCTGCTGACCACTGACTCGTAATGTATACTTACCCATTTATCCTATAGCCGCACTATGATTGTTGTGGCAGATTTATCTTCATCTGTTCAGGGTCATTAAACAGCTTGGGCCTTATTCATCCTTCTATTGTAATTGTATCATACTAGGGGCCAGGTTCCACTGTATGGAGGAGGTGTTTGTTTGTTGAACCTTACCTGGTTGTGCCAAACATTTTGACTCATGTATGTTTTTTAATTGTTTTTAACTTGTCCTTCATGCCTTGATGGAGTTTTTCTATTGTTGAAATAAAGATTTATCACTTTTTTAAATAATTTTGTCTATTGGCACACATCTTTTTCTCTTTGAATATTTTGTACTTTTGATACTGATGATCTACCTAAAAATTGGACATCAGTATCAGATTGGGACCAACACGCAGGCGCATAGTTAAACTCCTGTGCATGGAAAGTCAGCAATATGTCAATTTATGCATCAGATTTTATAACTAAGCATAACCTAGGCAATGAGACAAAAATTAACCTATTTCAGGTGTTTGCTGCTGTAATTCTGCAGTGAGAAATGTTGCAGTAAGTTACTTAGTGTTTTCTCTGGTTTAATGTTCTCCAAAACAAATGAAAGAGAACCAAATAGTGTAAGAAAAACAAATATATAGGAATAAGTTTACATCTCCATTGGAGGCTCATCAGGCAGATTGAGGCTCATATAACATACTTGTGATACGCTAGACGTTTACACCAAGAAAGCCATCGCCTTTTCTTCTATCTGCAGTGACAGCATTTCTTCTCCTCCTGCTTTACGTGGGGAGGTGGAGGAGCAATAAGTGGAATATGTCTTAGCGCTGCTTTTAAGGAAATGTTTGGAATCTCCCCAATGATTCCTTACATTTAGAAAATAAGAGATATGAATGAAGTCAGAAATCCTGAATCTGGCACACTCTGCTGAGTAAATGTGCCCCAATGTGTCTCTGGCTGCACTATTGCACAGGACACTGCGGGGAGAAGAGGAAGAAGCTACAGCATGGTTAAAGGGGTTGGCCACTCTTGTACATAAATTGCCCATGTGCCTTTACTGCCTTAATAATATTTCCTGAATGTTCACCAATTGATTCATCATCCCTGATGCTTCCTTTATTTCTGTGTGCCGACTCTCTATGCACTCTGTAGCATGTCTGAACAGTGAAACAGGAAGTTGTGTGGAGATGCATACAGCATATGGATAGCAGGTTGAGGCACTCACAGGATAATGATAGGAAGTCCGGCTCTCGTTAGAGAGCTGGATCATTAGGCCCCACTCACTAAGGAGAGCCGGCTCTTCTCGTTCCTGAACAGCTTTCCATATAATTTATAATAGGGAGCCTCAGGCCTCAGTAACCCCACTCCACACCACTTTTAACACAATTTTATTGGGAAAAAGGGAGCAGGGAGCCAACTCCCGTTGTTCACATGCAAGAGCCGACTCTTCACTAAGGCAAAGACACAGGTACATATACATGCAGAGACTTGACTAATGGGAGATAATTATTGAAAAGTGGCCAACCCCTTGTACCGCAAGTACGGAGTTGATTTTTTTTATACAATAAAGGACCTGTGACTGCTAATGTACTGCTGTGTACAATTTATTAGTGGGCTGCTAGTGATTTTATTTAGTGGCAGGTGCTGCTGGAGAGATCTTATTAAAGGGCATCTACCACCAGGATGAAGGATTGTCAACCAAGCACACTGACATACTGGTGTGTGCTCCCTCTGGCAGGATATGCTCTTCTTTAAGCTTCCTATGCCCTGGTTTTTAGAAAAAAAAAATTAAGAATTATGCTAATGAGCCTGGGGTTCTCCAGGCTCCATTTACACCTATGAAGCTTGGAGTCCCTCAAGCTCATTTGCATAATTTAAAGGCATTTTTTTTTGTTCAAAACCAGGGCAGAATAAGCTAAAAGAACATCTGAACCTGTCAAAGGGGACACACACCAGTATGTCAGTGTGCTTGGTTTACAATCCGTCATCCTGGTGGTAGATGTCCTTCAAAGGAAATCTACCATCAGGATCATCAAAACTATGCAAATGAGCCTGAGGTTCTCCAAGCTCCATTAACTTCTATGGAGCGTGGAACCCCTCAAGCTCCTTTGCATAGTTTTTGAACAAAGTAGTAAAAACAAAGGCAAAAAAAGTTAAGAAAAGAGTGGATCCTGACAAAGGGAGCACAGATCAGCATGTAAGTGTACTTGGTTTATAATCCATAAACCTGATGGTAGATGTCCTTTAATGAGGGTGTAAGATGAAGTGTAATGTGTGGGATGGGGGAGGCAGTACAATTTTAGGTATATGAAGGCGCCGATCCAAAGTTCACATTGGGACCCACTGGTGTCATGTTACCACTGACCTAAATAGTTGGTTCTACCATTTTAAAATAATCCAATTCACAAGCAAAGCTTAGGACCTAGTTCCAGTGGGAAGAGTCATCTAGTGATGCAGCAGCTCCAGCTTGTGCTGGCAAAGGAAAATCACAAGTACAAATCTGATATAAGAAGAAATCCTGTGTGACTGAGGTCCAGACTTGCTGCTGGTACTGAGTCCAGTGATATAGGTGCCGTGTACCGCTGCACAGCTCCTAGTCCTATAGGTCCTATGGTCCAGAACACAGGACTGCGGAGCGGACTATGGGGTAGTCCAGGAGCGAGTAGAGATATCACGGAGCCGCACCGATACCGCACGACCTGAGCTCCATTTGCCATTATTGGGCGGGAGGAGGGGCGCTCCATACCTGGGCGCAGGGAGTGGCCTGTGTGCGGCTCACAAGCAGGAAGAGCAGTAAGTTGCGTTTGTCACCTGCATGTGAATAGGCTCCTGCCCGCGCCCCACGCGTCTTCCCACCGTGTAAGGAGGGCATGGAGAGCCGGGCACTGCCCTGAGAACGCCCCCCGGTCCTGGAGAAGAGGAGGACTCGTCCCTGTAGATGGGGCCCCTGGCGGAGCTGCTCCTGCTCCTCTGTGTCTTGTACGGGGGAAGCTGTGAAGGTAGGAGCCATCTCCGCGCTGCACCTGCACAGATATGCCGGGGGCCGCATCCCATCAGTCCCGGGGCTGTGACGTGCACGCCAGGACTAGCTGAGAGTTGTAGTTCTCCACTTCTTCCACATGTTGTAGACATGGCCGGAAGTTATTAGTTCAGACCTGTCCTGCACTCACTGACATGATGGAAGCCTAGAGCCACATTTACTCTGATATTCCCACTATACACCTATGTAAGGCTTCCCCCTCATGTCACCATTGATAAGTCGTGACAATAACTTGGAGGTAAAGTCTTTGCTTAGCGGAAATCCCATATATTGAAATCATTATAAGAATATATTTCTGTTCACACCATTTCTGTACATACAGCTTTTATTTGGGGAATATGGATGTGCCATGATATGTTCCTCTTATGCATATGTTGGAAGATATCCCCAGAGATATTGGAACAGGGGAAATAAACATTTCTTAAATCCAAAAACATTTAGGTAACTTTTTGAAAGTGATGTTCTGGTTCTTTAAAATGGATGACTAGGTGAATAGTATAAAATCTGCGCCTCCACTGCTGAGCTATAGGCGCGGCAGTGCTCTGACAAGCGTCACCCCATTGTATACCAGGCGCAGACACTGTACTATGACAAGTACTTGGCCCCATGCTTGTAACTAAGGCCCAGTTATGCCTTCATTTGGATCTTTGCTTTTAAGTTCTGTCACTAAAATATCCAATAAAATGTCCATTGATATGAATGGTCTTTTAATGGCTTCCGTTATTGTCCTTTGGCACCCCTTCTCTTAGGCTTCCATTATTTCAGATAATTAAAATTGTTCTGCCGTTGTACTCAAATAACAGACACCTGATATAAGCTGTGCAAATGGACATGATTTTTATGAGATGGATGGGCCCAATGCAGGTGTGAACTGGGGCTTGGCATTGAAGGAGAATTTATTTTTGCTTCTTTGTGGCTACATGCACACTATGAGTTTTTACAGATGTGTACAGGATATATTTAAACAGCTAGTACACATCCCCATATCTTTCTTTGCACTCATGCACATTGAAGGCTATTCCACAGCCCCGGGCAGGTCCTATTCCTGCACATGTTGCGGGTCCAGGCAGTCTTTTAGAATTCATACGCAGGGCGCAAACAACGGACCAGGGGCCAGTTTTTTATTCTCTCGCAAAGCGTTATCTTCTGACTTCGCTCACTTAAGTGTTCTTAAAGGGAACCTTGCACCACATTTTTATGACTACAGCGAGTGACAGGTTCGCATAGATTAAAGGCTACTGTGATTTCATGTGATAAGATACATACAAGGGGTAGACGATCCAAATGTTAAAGGACCTTGGATAACATCTCCCTGGTCACATGATTACGAAGTGCCCAATGATGTTGCAGAGTTTTTGCTCCATGTTCCACATAGCAGCATGCCCTAGCAGTGAGACCTGTCAGGAACAAGGAGGCAGGGCAATACAAGTAAAATGAACTATGCAGGACTCACATCTAGTGAGTTGCATATAAGTACACAAACTCATTTTTCTAACATTGCAGCCATGGGAAAAAAATTACAGCGTCCACTTTTTTTTTCTCCTTGTATGCGTGGTCCGCATTTCACAGAAGTCAATGGGTCATGAAAAAGAAAATTATAACCGGATCTCGCACAAATGACATTTGTGTGTGGCCCTGTTTTTTCTCTAGTAATGGTGGGGGAGCAGGTTTGCAGCTATATATTTTTTTTCTTTGTGTCTGTCAAAAGAAGACAATGCCAGCACAACACAAACTGGACATGGTTTTTGCAGACACATCTGTGTGAATGAGCCCTCACAATGATGGACAATCTATTGTATATACTGTAATTGTTCACCATCCACATCATGCTAGCACCGGTATACAGTTAAAACTTTCTAGTGAAATTTTGCCATCAGGACAATCTGAGAACAGCTCATACATCTTATTATAAACCTTCCAATTCAGCAGAAATATTGTGAAAGACATCCAGCTCAGCCAGACAAAGTTCATAGAGAAGGAGCTGGCTTATCACTGTGACGCCACATTGGGTAAATAGACTTTCTCTGTTCTTCAGTCCTAGTGTTTTCTTCAAGAGTAACCTGAAGCCTTATGCACACATCCTTCATACAGATCTGTGGTGTATGGACTGTAAGAGTCTAAAGAAATACAGTGTATACTTTATATTCATGTAAATTATATTTGTCAGATACCTGTATTATTAGGATTGTGCTGTACAGGGACTCCTTGTAGCATTACAGGGAGTAACATATCATACTGCGCTGCAATGACTCCATGGGGGAGCTTTATCATTACTTTTACCCCAGTTTTCTGTGCATTGCAAGAAAGACCTAGTGTAGTTTTGTCCGGCAGCGCTGCCACACGATGGATACATCAAGACGCCTATGCCTCTTGATGTATCCGCCATGACAGGGCATCTATCTCCCATGATAAATGCTCTCCATAGTGTTTGTGAAAGTAAGCAGCCATATTTCTTGTCTGTTTACAGTGTATGGAGGAGATTTACTAAACTAAGTGAGGAGTAGCACTTCAGACTAACTTGTATAACGTTTTTAAAGCTAAAAAGCTAAATCATGCAGTTGTGGATTATAATAAAAGAAGTTGCGAACAGAAGAAATCCTAATGAGCATTTGAGTAGGACTAGTCTAACAGCAGTCAATCTGATGGTACTTGTCCTTTAAAGGAACTCTACCACCAGGATAAAGGGTTGTAAACCAAGCACACTGACATACTGGTGTGTGCCGCCTCTGGCAGGATCCACTCTTCTTATGCTCTTATTTTTAAGAAGAAAAGGTTTTACCCTGAGGGGCTCCAGGCTTCATTAACACCTATAAAACCCGGAGCCCCTCGGGCTCATTTGCATAATATTTAAGGCCTTTTTTTTTCCTTCAAAATAAGGGCATAAGAAGTGCGGGTCCTGCCAGAGGGAGCACACATCAGTATGTCAGTGTGCTTGGTTTACAACCCTTTATCCTGGTGGTAGGTGTTATTTAAGGCTGGGTTATCACATTCAGTTTTGCTACATTTCACTGCAAAAACAGTAATATTCACTTACTGATGCTCCTTATATAACACTATCCTAGACACTGGTCGTTCTCTGTTGACAACATGTGACCGGAGGGGTAATCTCAGTGGTGTTGGCACATTATAGCTGCATTAGTTATGTGTCAACCTGCCACATCATCATTAAATCCCACTACAGGAAGACAGGGATGTGTCAGCACTGGATGGATAGGGTAGGTTTAGGTGTGTATTACTCTTCATCTTTTATTTACCATAAATATATAATTCATGAGGTAGTTGAGCCTCTTTACCACCTCTATAGTATATGCTGGTGATATTCTATCAAAGTCTAGGAGGCATCTAGAGTTAGTGTTAATATCTCTCTCCTTTTTTTCCCCCTATCATGTATTACAGATTCAGCAATAATTGTCCCTGGAGAGGAGGGTGGACAAGCAGTTCTACCATGCAACACCATGGCAGTGAATGCAACCAGTGTCACCTGGTTTATGGTGAACCCTAGAGTGGAAGTACTAAGCTGTGACAAGGAAGGCTCCTCAAATCCCAAATACTCAAGACTGAATGGGAGTTCTCTTTTAATATTAGATCTACGACTGCAAGACGAAGGATTTTATGGCTGCAAGGTCTGTTCAGAAATGGCAGACCCTCCGGCTCACATACAGCTCAAAATAGCAAGTAAGAACAATTACACATTAATATTTAGACAATTCATGTTTTGTGTAAAGCTGGGTTCACATCTCGTTTTGTGCAAAAGTTGTAAAGACACGTTTGGAGGGATTTTCACATGTCCTTACAATGTATGGCACAGAAGTATCCCACTGTATACTTATACAGTAGGATACGTCGTCCAGGGATCCCTCCTCCCCCTCTATTCGGGGGGGGGGGGGGGGGGAGTGTACAACGGCAGCAGCTGCCGATTAACTGCTGATTTTTCACTAATGATGTCATTGTCATGAACAGTGACATCACCGGGTCCACCCTCCTGCTGAAAGACATATCTGCTCAGATAGCCAAGAGGAAGGATACAATACGCTGTAACCGCTTCCCATAGGCTTCTATTGCCTCTGCTGAGCGTGTACGTTGCTCAGCAGGAGGGAGCAGGATGGAAAGACGTAGCTGATGACCTGATGTGTTTGGTGGCACAAGAGGGACGGGGGCATCCTCATACACGCGCATGAGAGTATGATAAATGTCCCCCAATATGTCTATCCACCACGTTTGACGTAGAACTTATTGAATAGTGTCAGAGAGTTTATGCCAAGAAAATAGTTACACCCACTAGTCAATTTATTCATAGGTTTCCAGGAAGAGTAACCATGGAACAGTACAATGCAGTTATTTCGGACATGAGAGAGAGTAGATGTTTGAGTAGATGTTTGTTGCAGCGTACGACCTTAGGAGCGTAATATTGTGATAATTTTATGCTCAGTTTTGACACAAAACATATTTCGTATTGTATTGTTCTTTGGAATTTTTGTATTACCTGATGTATTTATGTAGTTTATAAGATACATATATGTTTTTTTTAAATATCTTTTTTGCAGCTGATAATCGGTTTACATGTAATGGAAGGGAACAGTGACCCTTATATTTTACTATTTTATCATGACACCAGGATCTATCACTTTTACTTTACTAAAGATTAACATTTGGTGGGTTTGTAAGGGGTTTTTCTATGAAAACCTTGCTATACACAGGTTGTGGAAGATATTGGGGACCCCACTGACCAGAAGAGTAAACTCCTTGGACTTCAGTCACTTCTGAGGAGGAATATAAATGAAAAGTCTTCAGTCCATCAGTTCTTTATCTTTGTTATGATCCCTTGAAAAATCTAGTGACAGCTGTAGTGTGAACATAGCCTAAAATGATGTTATGGAATAACCATTTATTTTGCTATGCTTTCACAAATAACGAAACTGAACAGAAAGTGACCTGGTGACAGCTTCCAATAGTCTATGCTATGCTGATTTTAAAAATGCCTTTGTCAGCATTCTGAATACTGCAACTACTTTAAAAAAGTTTTGTTCACATTATTTGGCTCCCAGTGGCAGCGTGTGGTGAGTCCTGGAGGGAGGGGGTCAGCTGCACCAGCCTGTGTGTATCTGTCTCAGTCTCCTCAATGCATTATTCTTCTCCACACCAGTGCAGAGGGAGCTAGTTTAGTGTGGAGTAGAGGAAGAAAGCGTTGAGGAGACTGACACACAAGGGATGGTGCAGCTGCCCTCGACCCCAGGACCCTCCACAGGCTTCTGGCAAGGAGCCAGGTAATGTGAAAAAAAACTTTTATAAAGTAGTGGCAGTATTCAGAATGCGGACAAAGGCAGACATATTTAAAATCAGCATAGCATAGGCTATTGGCACCTTGTCAACAGCTAAAAATAACATTCCTGGTGACAGCTTTAAGTTACTTTATCTCTTTTATTTGTACTAATAGCCATGAAGAATCCATATCAATATTAACTTCCATTTATCCATTCAGGTGGCCCTCATAATATCACGTTCCAGATTTCTCCTACCAACATCCTGCCAAACGGTACACATTACACTTCAAGAGGTTCCCAATTAAACTTCAGCTGCTCTAGTTATTCCAGCCCTGAACCAACAAACACGATTGCATTCCATGTAGGGAATCAATCAGAACTTTTTGATTCACAAAATACATCCATGCTTAATTTTTCTTTGACCAACGTGGCTCCAAATTACCAGGGGAACTACACATGTACTGTTGTAAACCCTCTTAGTAAGAAGACTCGTGACTACACTATTCCGCTTCTTGTGTATCGTAAGTATGACTTTGGATAATTCTGCAGGAATATGGATAGTTTATAACATATAGTAACATTACATAAAATATTGAGGGCTCAACAATTTAACCTTTTTACGTTTTTGTTGCCCCACCACCACCAAACTGGATGGATCCAGTACATATTTAAATTTCCCAATGTCTCCATAAACTCCTTTTTTGTAGGGCAAGTTGCATTTTCTGATGGCACTATTTCTGTATGCGTTTTTATTACCGTAGCTTGATTCAATTCATTAAAAAAGAGCACAAACCACTTAACAAAGAAGGTACCTTGTACCAGGGTCGGTTCCTTATCCTGTGGTACCTGTGTCTTGGTGATTTGGGTACAAAGGAATTCAAAGAAGTGATTCAGCTTTGAGACACAGGAGGTAGAGCCCCCTCTCTTCTTTCACACTGTCTGCCACACATGTGACCTGTAGCTAAGGATGACCATACTACATATACACTAGGGGCTCGTACACATTTCCATGTTCTTCTATGCCTGACGTGAATTGCCTGTTACAGTAACCTGGCAGTATGGCTTTCCTGGTCTAACCAGTGGGTGGAAGGAGCTACTAAATTGGTGACAAATCTACTAGTATTTTGATGTCAGGATCATTCATGAGATCATCATATATTGTTTTAGCAACTCCTTGTACCAACAGTGTAGGAATTCATTTGAAAAAAAACATTCTTGGTCTTTAACATTAAAATAATGTAGCTTTTTAAAACTATTTTTTTTCCTACAGATCCACCTGCTTATGCCATGGGGTGCAGTGTTAACTACACAGGGGTTCCCTCACAATTTTCATTGACTTGCTATTGGCTTGGAGGCTATCCAGCTCCGCAACTGCAGTGGGAAAATGACGGTAAAATACTCTCAAATGGGACTTTGGACACACTGCTGGTGACTCTGAACAGCTCTGAGTATACTGATAAACCAAAGCCTACCTGCAAAGGACAACACACGATCACAAATGAAATCAAAGTGGATACCTGTAACGTTCATTTAGGTAAGGAAACCTGCTACATTGTGATGCATTTCAGCATCTTCTGTGTCCTAAACCAAACACATTTAATCATTAATGAACTGAAAGATTTTCAAACATGACAAGGTTATTACATGTTGATATTCTATTCCTATCTGCTCCTGACAGGGATGAAAATTGTTCCTTCTCACCTCCCTTACAAGAGGTTGAGAGTTCCAGAACAAACCAAGCGCAGATGTCTTACCCTGTAACTATAGTGTGGTTAAGGAGGAATAACAGAGACATCATAGCACAGAGATAAACCCAATGTAACTCCCGATGTAACTAAAATACTGCACCTGAGGGCCTGAGTCTAGGGCATCTAGTTATGGGGGCATGTCCACAGGAGCAGGAAAGTTTGAACCTCCCCCCCAGCCTTGCCCTTCTAAATATTCTCTATAGTTTATAGGAGTGGGGGAGTGGGGTATATCGTATATAGGTGAAGGAATGCAGAGGGTTTCATAAGGACGTGGGATGGGGGTTGAAAGCACATAGGAGTGGAAGTATATGTGGTATGTTATCTGTATATGTGTCTTTTTTTTATTAATTACCTATTTGTTTTCCTCCATTTTCTGTCCATAAATATGGGTGCTGTAATTTAGTCTGAGCCCTATTAACAGTTTGTATTGATATTGATACTTTACAGCAGCCTTATGGAGCTGGGTAGCAATGAGCAGGAGACAACGCTTGGTAAATTTCAAACTATACCCATCTTCTTTTGGATAAAATATCAACATAGAACGCTTAGGGTGCGGTCATAAGTAGCGTTTAATGCATGTGTTTTGAAACGCAATGCCACAGCTGCAGAAAGATTTGCCTAAATAAAATGCTGTTAACATTTACCATGTTAATGTATATGTTAACACAAGAGTTTGTTAACACACATTTACTGTTGTGTTTTGTAAACACACATGTTAACAGCTATTTAACTAGGTAATCTCTCTTCAGCTATTGCATTGATATTAAAACTCACCATGCAACACATGCGTTTTCAAACACATAACAACAGTTGAGAAGAGAAGTTTTGCCTAATAATATTGCTGTCAACATTGTGTTTCACATGCGTTTGTTAACACAATGTTAATCCATGTGTTTACACCGCATTGCTTTTGGTAAATGCAATGCATTTTGTAAATGTAATGTTGACAGTAATGTGAGGCAAATCTCCTCTTCCCAGCTGTTGTGATACGTTCGAAAACGCACGAGTTAACGCCACTTGTGATCGCCCCCCTCAGCTGAGCGCTGTCTTATGTGTGTTGTTCGGTTTCTCCCCTGTTTACGTCTAATAGCAGAAGTTACCATCCCTCAACTAGTCAGGAGATTTTTCTGACAAAAAGGGATTCTCCAACTCACATAAGTTCAGCAACCCGAAGCACATTTCGTAGTTTCTTCTGAGATGTTGCTCTTGTATTATACATAGAAAAGCCAAAGCTTATGCTTCTGAATATGTTTGTTGAACGTAGTGTGTTCCTTCTGAAGGGTCATAGCTGTTGTGGGTGAAATGATCTATTGTGCTGGACTAGGTGGGTGATGTAGAATTCATGTGAGTCATATATTGCAGCCGAGCCAGAACATACTTTGAATTTTTCATTTGAACTTCCCTAACAGAACAAGGCGCATTAGTAGCTTATGAAAGGAACCTGCAGATAATATTGATAACACTGCTATTGAGCACACCTTACAGCTTGAAAACCTATTGTAACTCTTTAACCTTCAAAACTGGGTCAATTATATATTGGGATTTTTTTCATTTATTAAAACGGTAGTGGAATTTTATCAATGTTGTATATGGAGACTAATGGCAGCCATTAACATTACAGCACCACGTATTATCTGTGCTTTGTGTTTACCTAAGAGAGATATTAGAAGTCATATGAGTTTCTGACCACTGCACTAATGTGATCATGCTAAATGGACATATATAATATGAGGTGTATTTGAAGCATGCCTGTCTTGCCCTCTAAACCACTGTTGTTCTGAATAACAAAAAGAAGGCTAAGAGAAAATTGTCTACAATGTCAACAGCTCAAGCCAGACTATGACTGGTTTCTCCCACTGCAAATAAATACCAAAGTTGTTGTAAAGCCGGAATGGGTTTGGGTACAGTACAGCTTGTATTCTGATCATACTTAGGCTGCATTCACATTGCATTTATGCCCTCCGTTGCAAGGATAAATCGGGAGCATTCTGGATGTGTTGTTACGTCAAAGGACAAAGACGTAAACCCTGAATGTACGGTGGGATACATCGTCCTGTTCCTCCTCTTATCCTTGCAGAGGAGGAGTGAACACCAGCAGCAGCCACTTGTATGGACAGTTACATCACTTGGGACCTCCCACAGTACACACCCAGCAGAGGCCAGGAGAGGGATGTTACACGTTGTGATTGTCCCCCATGCCTCCGCAGAGTGTATCTGTTGCTCAGCAGAAGGGAGCACAAAAGGAAGATGTAGACTACTGCATCTTTTCATCATGTGTTTCCTGCAGGAACCAATATACACTGGTCAGATGGAGGCTTACACGATGCCCCACCTGTCTGAGTAAGTTGAGCGTATAGGTCGGGAACTTTCCTGGTGTACGCCAGGTGTAAAGCAGCATTGTGTAGGGCAACAAATACGTTTTCCAGATGTACATTTCAAGTTTCCCATAGATCTGGAATTTCAGGAAAAAATAATTACGTTTTGATCTAGGGCTCATGCACCATGTTCTCGCCTAGACCGGGTGCAGAAGGAAGGGTGAGTGAGCGCGCCTCACCATAAAAAGATGAGCCACTATGTTGTAAATCCAGCAAAATATAGGAAATTTACTAAATATTGCAACGCTGTTGCCCGGTATGACGAGACTTGCTTACCACATCAGGACTACGTGCCATAGAACTCTATGGACCGTGATCCCCCATACAGTTGTGTGCACTGATTCTTTTTAATTTAAGATGCCTAGAATTATGTAAAGGGTGATGCCTAGAAAGATGAAAACTAGTGCACCAGCAAGTGAAGACAAACCCCGGTGCGCAGAGAAGCTAATTTGTATATAGCTAAAGAATTACATTTTCTCTAAAATGAAAGATCACTTGAAACAGGAAATGTACGAGTACATCTGGAGTGCTGCTTTTGCTTCTTAGATGATGTGGGAAGTGGTTACGGTAACTCCTTTTAATCTAATATACATTCCCACCTTTATTCTTTGTTACTATGAAAAAAAACCCACAGACGTACCTGACGTGTCACAGCATTCAGTCATCTCAGTAACTTATAAGTGATGGCAGAACTACATGGTGTGCAGACAACAGGATAAAGCAGGTCTATTATGCCTGATCAAAGATTAACTCGGATTATTTCTTTTAAGCAAATTATTAGTTATTTTTCAGTTTATAAGCATAATTTGCATGTTGGATACAAAAGAAAATATGTCACTAGTGTTCATTATGTTGCTTCTCTTCCAGGATATCCTAACCTCCAGTCCCATGCACTGAGAACCTGTATAAAAGGTGAAAATGTAACCCTGTCCTGTTCTGTATTTGGGGCAAACCCGCCAGCTGTAATAACCTGGCTGCGTAATGTGAGCAACCCAAATGTGGAGGTCCGGTCAGGGGCAAAATACCAGATTGTACAGATCGGCAATGACTCTTTCCTCACTATTGTGAACTGCTCCAAAGAGGAAGATGAAGGGAATTATATATGCAAGTCTGAGAATGGAGTCGCAACTAAAGAAATTTACATATGGCTCGATGTAACCAGTAAGTAGAATATTGATTTTGTTTCACAATTTCCACAAAAGTTCTAAATTAAGATTTGAATAATAACTTTTTTAATGTTTTTAGTGATCTCTATATAAAATATTATTTGATTTTTATATGATCCTGATCAGTACTGGAGGGGATCTGACAATGGAGAGCCAGATACATCACGAGTCCCAAGACCTCCACTTTTATCCCAGAGGTGTTTGGATGTAGTCCATCATGATAAACCAGGGACAGTTACTCATAAATCCAGTTACTGTGACACTGGTAGTCCTTTTTATATTTATTATCTGTGGCCTCCTAAAATCAGCTTTTAATATTATGCTAATGAGCCTGAAGGACTCTGGGGTTGTTACCAGAGCCCCTCAGTGCAGCAACAGATTCAGTGCTGTTATGGTGAGCTGAAAACTAATTACCAAAAACCTTGCTGTCTCCCTCTTAAATTGGGAAGTGCAGGGGGGAGGGGAGACCTGCTTTGCTTTTTGTAACAGCCTTGGTCTGTTACATTATGTATATTAGCATAAATATAAAAGTTGATTTTGGAAGGAAGGAGTCCATTGAAAACAAATATAGGAACATTACCTCATTCACAGTGCCTGGATCTATAAGCAAGTGTTTGTGTAAGCTTGATTTTGATGGTAGATTTCCAAAACTTACTTGCTCATCCTTTTGTCTAGGGGATGGCCTTGCTTTTTGTATGACCGGGAACAAACAGATTATTGTAAAAAAGACTTTATAAAAATATTTAAATGAGCTTTCCACCGCCTAATAATATATGCCACTCCCTCTATGTTCAGTGCAGCTGCTGATCGTAACTTCTGAACTGAACAGCCGAGAGGAGCTCGGGTGACTAACGTCTCACACTCATTTGACTATTTTATAAAGTACAAAAAGCGAGGTCATCCCCGGGGAGACATAACAAGCAAGTAATTTGGGACACCTACCATCAGTAAATCTGATGGTGGATGTGCTTTCATTATGGTTTACTGACATTCCATTAAAGGGAACCTCTTGGCAGAAATTGACCTAATAGATCACAATAAATTTGTTGTCAAGCAGATTAACAGCTTCCTGGTCCTGTTTCTTTCAGGGCACAGTGTGGTGGCTTCATCAAGAAATTCAACTTTGTAGTGAAATGTAAAATGTTAGTAAAAAGTGATGCAGAGAGTTCAGCAATAAAGTCAAGCTCTCCCTTTGTTAGATGCCTCCTCTTCTGTACTAGACTTATGGAGAACCTTATAGTGATGTTCTTGTATGCAGGGCCCTCAATCACAGAGAAGGGGGCATTCTTAGACAGGGGAAACTTGACTTTAATACTAGATTCTTCATCTTCATTTTATAAATCAATGATCTGAAAGGTGTTAACCAATTGACAAACATAACATTTAGTAGTTTATCATTGTAAAATTTCCCTTTAAAAGTCTTTAGGACTTTAGGATAATCATTCTAATAAAATATATGTATATCTGTGGGGTGTGGTCTGGGGATTGTGGCTTATTACATTACATACAGGTACACTAAGGGTCCATGCACACTAACGTATGGGGGACGTATTTATGGCCGCGTATACATACCCCATGGTTGTCTATTGTGCCCGGGCTTGGTACGGTGAGCACAAGGTGCGCCCAGCAACGGCAGGGCAGGCACACGTTGGTGTGCATGAGCCCTAAGAGGAAGTCTTTTTAATAAATCAGTTCATACATAGAGCATGTCCTAGTCCAATGGTGCCACTCAGGCCTTCACCCCAGCACAGAATTTGCCAGCCATGACTCAAGGCTTCCTCCTGTTATCCAAGACATGCTATGGACATGCTATGCTCAGTGCTATTTTAAAGCGACATCTCCTTGGCTGCCAGGACTACACGAGAAGCAAGAAGGTGTGGACAGAGATTATCGTTGGAGCTCCTGCTCTGGGTCCCCTGATTCTTCCTCTTCAGGGGACCCTGGAAGGAAGCTACAATCAAAATTTCTCCATCTTCTTTCTATTGTATTGGTGTCCTCAGGGCCCTAATACAATTGAAACTTGTGATACAGCTGGGATGAATAGGTTATTAATTAAATTGTCATGTTGGCACTTTGCGACATGAAAGCAGGTTTTGGTTGTAGGTTGTGCACTCTGTCTCTAAAAGTTTCGCCATCACTGTGCTAGTCTAAACTGTTTTTCAAGGATCACTCATAGAGTATAGTTCTGAGAAAGAATGTCTCGTGCTGTATTGATGAAAATGTCCATAGCTATGTCACCGCTATGGACCAGGTCAGTTGTTAAAATTTTTAGTTGATGAAGAATAGGAAATTTTCAATAATACAGATAACTTTGTCTATCCATATGCATATAAAATGTTAATAGATTACTATTTTAAAATCACAGAAAATGTGATTCCAGAATGTGGCTGGTTGCTGTATTTGATAAATGTGCAGTCTTTTTTTTTTTTTTTTTGGGTGGGGTGAAGATTGGTGTATTCTTAACACATTACTTTTAGCTTTTTTCTTACTTGTAGTTTTTACCTGGGGCAACAGTTGGCAGCATCGGCTGCCTGTACTGAATGAAAAACTCTGTACTGCTCACAACCAATCAGAGCTCAACTTTCATTTTCCCACACCTTTTTTTTAAATGAAAGCTGAACTCTCATTGTTTTTTATGGTCCACTAGAATAGCTCATCTCTCAGACATTTCTGATAAATCTCCCATATCCGATGAGTGTATGTTTTTGTGGAATAAACCCTTTAGTGTTACAGCTAAACATGGTAAAAATTTTAGATAAGCAGCGATTCAAATGCCAGCGAGATTCAAATGCCAGGGTTTCTGCCAATTGCAAAAAATGGGACCCAGTTCCCACTAATCAAACAGAGTCATGGATGAAGTGTTGGACTACCATGTACACTGCTAGAATATGCAATAAATGTTTGACTGCTACTTATCCAACCACCGGGGCTGTCAAATCTGTAAAACAAAGGGAAGTGGTGCTTTTCAAAGTACATAATCCTTTAGCTACCAATGGCCAATTCCATATTCACTTAGGAGACACGAGTTTTGCTTATTGACACTAAATTAACACTAAATATAATTATAATAATATAACACTAAATATCTTTCTGATATGTTAGCATATGTTTTTTTTAACTATGTATTTTTTCTCTCGGTAAGTTCTGTTATCCATTTTTTTTTTTTCACTTTTATTCATCAGCACCCCATAACATTGTTGGATTGGTATCTGCTATTATGATCCTTTTCCTGGTGGTGGTGGCCCTTATTACAGGAACAGTGCTCTACTGTGATCCTCAGATTTATATCAAAGGTATGTCTCATGAAATGTTCTAGTGTAGATGGCCGTAGTAATTAGACATTGTACATTTCTAACAATGAATGGCCCTTTTTTATTTACATTGGATCTGCTGATATTTTAAATGGTATATTTGTATAGTTGTATAATTTCTTCATCAATCTGACTGTTTTTAGATAATGGGAGATTCAGATGGCAGTAGGCGATTTAATGTGCTCTGCAAAAAGCAATTATCTAATAAATAAAAACGTTAAAAAGGTAATGAATTCATATTAAAGATATTGATGGGGGAGGGGATCGGGCAGGGCTGTACTCCCAGGCCTTTACATTTACCAAAGACGCTGCCAGAAAACGGCATAGACTGCTCTTGACTTTTAGACCAGGGGGAGCTGTGTGGGAATGCCCATCCATTCAGTATTATTGGATGGACATTCATTCCTACATTAATGAGCATTTGGGTCTCCCTGGTGTCTTTTGGGTCTGGTCATGGACGTTCTTCAGGTTAAATTTGAGAGGGCTCTCTTTCTGTTACTAATGTTCTATGGTAGGAAGGGGATTTTGTTAAACTGGAAATCTCCTAAACTCCACATGCTTGCTTTTTATGGAAGAGAGGGAGGATTGCCTATCCTCTAAATACATGGTAAGCTGTTTGGCATTTTGGCTAATGAGTTAAATGGCATAACAGGCATGGGCATTGTTGTGCCTGCTTCCATGAAATAAAGGTACTCGGTGCCTTAAAAGGTAAAACTTTTACTTAAAGGGAACCTACCACCCCGATTCTACTTATAAAGGTAGAAGGGGTGGTAGGTGGATGAATGGGACGTGAGGATTAGCCCTTTTTTGGGCTAATCCTCACGTCCCGGGTGTCTTTTAGAAAACTTTATTGGAGGCATTTGTAAATGTTTTTATGCAGCTACTGGGACGTGGAGTAGCCGGACATGAGGATACTAGTCGCTGTTTCTCCGCGCCCCAGTAGCCACGTTACTCCGCCTACCATTTAATCTTCGGCGCGCAGCTCCTCTGCGTTCTGCGCATGAGCTACTGCGCATGCGCAGAAGGCCGCAGATGCCGGGGGACCAGGACGAGGTAGGCGGAGTAACATGGCTACTGGGGCGTGGAGTAGCCGCGACTAGTAGCCTCATGTCCGGCTACTCCACGCCCCAGTAGCCGCATAAAAAAATTTACATATGCCTTCAATAAAGTTTTCGAAAAGACACCCGGGACGTAAGGATTACCCAAAAAAGGGCTATCCTCACGTCCCATTCATCCACCTACCACCCCTTCTACCTTTATAGGTAGAATCGGGGTGGTAGGTTCCCTTTAAGGGAAAAAAAAAAAAACAGAAAAGTAAAAAAAAGAAAACTACCTTACTGGAGGACCTTAAAAGCCGTAAGTACCTTCTTCTATACGTACCCCCTAAAGGCATCATATTTTTGTCTTTTGTACAATGCAGTCAGGCAGCCCTGCCTCCTGTCCACTCCATACATTTTTGCATCCTAAATATCACAATTGCCAGAGAATGACATCACAATTAGGAGGCAGGGCTGGGCCAGATGCATTGAGAGAGCAGAATAAAATGAATGTAGGAGGTGGGGTTGCCTGACAGCATCATGATTTATTATTAATGCTGCAACCTAGAAATATGCTAAAAAGACCTCCAGGTGACGTACATGTTACAGAATAAGGTACTGTTTGTGGGCTTCAAGGGAATTGTGTGGGGACAGGTTCCCCTATAAACATTTGTAGAACTCACTTGTGTATGTTTATTTTTACTCATTTTGTACATTTTGTTTTTCTTTTTGAATGTCATTCTGGATTATTACAGCAAACCCCTTCAGGTGAGTAGTTTTCATGTACTTTAACATGAATTCAAGCCCTTTCCCCTCATGTTTTATTGACAATCCAATAACAAGAGTTGATCTTACGTAAAATGATCTGCAATGTGTCAGTTCTAGTACTTGGATAAAGGAAATTTTCATCATCAAGGCAGCTGAATAAAGTTAAATGGTTATTCCCACTTCAGCAAATACGCTTTGTTGTTAGCATAATGTTATACAGTTTTCTTTCTGTATTAATTCCTCAGTTTTCAAGATCTCTGCTTCCTGTCATTCTATAGAGAGCTTCTATGTTCACCTATAGTGGACAGAAGTCTGACCATGGTCACACAGGTGCATGGCTCATTATATCACACAGCTCTGACTAGTAGTAGAGATGGCCACGCATGCCAGTTTCCCTAACTACTCAAGTCTTTTCTAGGGAATTTTCCCTAGTGAGTGACATGGCACATGCTGACTTCTCCCTTATATCATCGGGACAAACTCATTCACTTGTCATGTAACTATATATTCACAAATATCAGAAAGCACATGTATCAAATTGTGCTAGGAGTCAGACCTCCAGGTATAGGTGTCCCATTGACATCACACCACCCGTCACAAAGTCTGTAATGGTGTCGAACAACAATTAATACAGCCATTTCTCTATTTCTTTAAATTGTTCTCTGAAAATTTTAGCCAAAGTTTAACGTTCTCGCCTATCTATAGTAGATCACAGGAGAAGGGGTCTGAATTGAGTTGTGCTCCATTTGTTGAATAGGAGTCTGCAGGAGGCACTGGAATACAGGGCTCTTTCCATATATAACCAATGCCATTAATCTGGTTAAAGCTGCATTCACACAACCTTTATGGGGACGTATATCCTGCCACACTTTTGTGGACGAATAGACGGCTATGGGTACGGTACAGTACCACACACTTGTTTCCGATGGAGAGCGACACCCCTCCTCCCCTCCAGCGTGCTGCCGTATGCATGCATGTGTCTGAATGCAGCCTTAGTATAATCTGTTCCCCACTGATCAGCAAGTTACCTCTTACCCTGTAGCAGAAAAACTTGTAGCACCTGCTTAATATTAACCTATGTATGTGGCTTTATATCATTACAGGAAGGGAGAATCTGAAGTTCTAGTTCTTGTGGAATCGGAAGAGGAAGAAGAGATGCAACAAGTTGGTGATTCAGTTGTGAACACGCCCTACACTGATGCTGAGCCTAGTACTCCTGCAGTTGCTAATGGAAACATATATAAACATGAAGTTTTGTTCCACAGTCCTCCTGACAGTATGTAGTGTCTGGTTTTACTATCGTACTTTGTTTCAATTGTAACTGTTTGTATTAATGTACAAAAGGAATGACCGTATATGTGTGGCATGTGCAAGCCATATAAACTGTGGCTAACTCCTGATGTCCAGACTTCTATTAGCCACGGTGCATTCTCCGTGTCTCACTACCAAGGAGCCGACCGACGGTCGCATCGCCTTGTATTTGTGATGGCACCAGTCGCTGTGCACTGACATTGGTGGGTGAATACCGCTCATCTTTCCAATGTCGAACGGGGGGATTTTTTTCCCCTGCTTGCAGTACACTTTAAGCTTCATGAGGACGCTGTGGAGGCAACTAAAGTAAAACATGTGCAAGAGAGCACAACTTTGTTTAAAAGAAAGTATGTTATTTATACTCTTGTCTGTGTGTATTGCTTCTTTTAAAACTTTTTTTTCCTAAATTTTGTTATAGACATCAGTTCAGATTTGCTCAGTGAGGTCTCAGAAGAAACAGAAGGCGAACATCTAGAGGAAGACTTTTAACCGGCAAGAACGTCCTCTACCTTCCTCACTTGAAATTCAGGGAGTGCACAGCCACTGCATAGACTCTTATCATTAGGGTAACACGTTTTAAGCGTTGGTCCTATTGAGATTTTTTTTGTAAAAGCCACATGCTGAAATACAAAGACCACAATGTATAAACATTCTTTCCCAACATGAAATATGTATGTTCTTTTATGTGTTTCTTTGCTCTTTTATACAGTGTGTTATCAGTTCATGTTTTTTCCTCCTAAGGAGGACTATTGCTGTGAATGTAGGTGCCTAGTGCCCCGGGACTACTAATACTATGTAAGGTGTCTGTCTTCTTTGAAATTGGTAACAGCCATGATTCTAGATGGGTAATAACTTCCAGTTGCTGGGATCCCACCATTGCCCCTCACCACAGGAATAGGTGTCCCAAGTGAATGTAGTACTAATAAATGATAAATGGGAATCTCCAAAACATCATCATGTTGTAAACATATTTTTTTATTTGTATTTATATAAAATTCAATACATCAATGTGGATAAGAAAAATACTGATGTCTCCTTTTCCACATTCATATATTGCATTTTATTGGAAGATATATATAAGAAAAGTGCATTTACCAAATCCTGTTGGATGCTTTTTGGATATTTTCCAAATTAATGTAGCCCCATAAGCAACTTCTCCATTCACCTCTACGGCTGGTGGCTACCTCCAACAGTCACATAGAAAATGAATGGAGAAACGTGCAATCCGCTGCTCCATTCATTTGGTGGTGTAAAGTGTTAGAACATAAGTGTGCTCTGTGGAGTGTTTACATATGTGAGGGTCTGAAGGGATAGCTGACGGCAGGTCTGTGAAATAAAGTGTTTGATGGGCTTTAGTTCTTCAAGTAGAAGGGAAGAAGAAAACTAATTTGTACATATTGCTGTGTCTTGTATGAATGCTGCAAACGATCGCTTGATAAATGTTTACAAACCTGAAAGGACCCGGGTTTTTTTTTGTTAATGTGGACTAATATATATATACAGCAGTACCATATGGAAACAGTTTAAGGATTTTCTGATATTGAGAGTAATAGATTTTAGTAATTCGAGCAAGTTGGAATTCTATGTGTTTGAATCATCTGGATAATATACCCCCCCCCCCCAAAAAAAAAATACAATGATGTTAAATTGCTCATGCCTTTCCATTCATATGCAAAATACGCCCTAGCATTGTTACAACAAAAGCATGTTGTCCAGTACTATTCAAAGTATATAATGATGCCAAATCTAAATGAGAATTCATCACAGACCCACAAGATTGATTAAGATTTTTCTCGATGGAAATACTGGGGGTCTGCTGACTATTTGCACCTTCTTCCATCACAAAAAGGAGGTACCCAATGCCTTTATATGAATTGAGCAGTAGTCCAAATGATACAAAAATGCAGAGGCTCGGCTTCCTCCATAAGTTGTATAGATAGTACATGTGGTTATCCACCACTTCTCCATTCCCCAAGGAGACCAGTGGGACCCATTTGTGTGATTGATGGGGGGGTCCTAGCAATTGCATCTCACCAACTATAAACTTGTTGCCTCGCTTGTAATTAGATGATAAATGTTGCCCATGGGTCAACCCCTTTAACAACCATTCACGGACATTAAATATAGGCCAAATTAAATGGGATACCCATAAGGGACCGTTGGGGCACATCATGTACCTTCTATTAGTCAGATTAGCATGTAACCCTGTGGTAAATGAGCAGCAATTAACTTTAGTAGTGGGTATGTAATAGATTGAGGGTAAATGCCTTGCTAATCCTCTAGTAATGCTACAATTGGGGGATCTCCACTTCTGCACTCGGTTTTAGATAGCATATAAATATTCAACGTGTGAAATTCGATGTCTCACTGCTGGACCCTAATGAAAATGAATGTTTTCTGCGACAGCTCAGACAAGACACATCCAGTTTGCTAAATATTTTCTTGAGTTCAAAATTTATTTATAAGTAATGTTTTGTTCTAGTCACCATGCTGGAAAAACATAGCACTTTAAATTGACACAAACTTGTGCACTGATATAAAGTAGTAAAGGAAATGCTTATGACAAACCTCACATATGAGCACTATAGTAGAGCACTGGACATTATAGGGAAATAAGGAACGGGGAGGCTTTTCCATGCAGGATACATACCAATGCTAAGTGTATAGTTTTCAAGCAGAATTACTAAGTAAAAGTGGGGGCTAGGAAACAAATTTCAACTGTATCAGAATCTGTGTAGTTTTTTTTCCATACAAAGCTGCAGACAGTGTTTGGTATTGACCCAGGGGATCTGCATTCATTTCCCAGTAGTGTAGCTGGATATGGAGCACTGGTGTGTGAGATCTGTTCCCTGAACACAGCACTGTTCATCCCCTCTGATGTATCGAGCTATTGTTTGAATATTACAAGTTAGGCTACATTCACACACATGTATGGGGGACGTATATACGGCCGATATACGTCCCCCATACACTCCTATGGGCTCACGGCCCTGTACGGGAGCGGTACGGTGCAGCACACGTGCGGCACCGTACCGCTCCGTAGCACAGGAAAAGATAGGACATGTCCTATCTTTTCCCGTATTACGGCGCCGTGCGCTGTATCTCCCTATGGAGGGGGGCGGGGGTGAGCAGCGCTCATCCCCTGCTCCTCTCCGCAGCGCCGATGTATGGCTGCCGTACTACGGTACGGCGGGCATACATCATGTGAATGTAGCCTTACTCAGAGAAGAGCACCACTGCTTAAAATACAGCTACACTCCTGGAATATGAATGCAATTTTCACAGTCCTGATGCTACTTAACTACCCACATAAAGGTATGATTACACTGATTTCCAAGGCCAATACCTAACACTGTCTTCAGCTTTGTATGGTCAAAACTGCTGACAGAATCCCAAAGAATTGGCAGTGAAATGCTCTTTTAAGGACCTTACACATGCTTATACACATACTGTAAAAACTTTTCGAGGTAATATCTTTTGCACGAGTGGACAGATTTAAATAAAACAAGAAGGGATAGTCGTAAAAAATGGAAAAAAAAATAAAAATAACGATTACTAATTAAAAGTAATCTACCATCAAAATCAAGTATGATAAACCAAGGACATTTACTCAAAGGTGGTCCTGACACTGTGACTGTTATAATCTTCTTATTTATTTATTTGTTATCCATGGTCTCCTTCCCTCTAAAATCAACTTTTGAAATTATGATGTCTATAAAAGGCTACTGTGGTGGTTCCCAGAGCCCCTCTGTGCTGCAGATTCACAGGCTGTTACACTGTGCAGGAGCACTTTCCCTTCCCACTGTTTGCTGAAACTTCCTGTGCTGCAGTGAGATTACATCAGGCAGAGGGAGGGGTGAAGTACAGCCACAGTTAGGTTTGTCAAAAGACAAGACAACACATGTAATTGAAATACATGCAGTATATTTATTTACTTCACAGTAATCCGAGCTTGCCACCTAGTCCTCAATATCCACCAAGCAGGGGCTCATGAGCTGGAAATAGTGTATTTATTCATCATTATCCATGTGAACATAATGTTTTTGTTGTCAGCACTGCTTTTCTATTCATTTCTTGTGTTTTTTCCACATTCTGTAATTCAATTTAATAAAATTATTTTAAATAATGTAGCAGATTTATTTGTTCATGAATTAAAGGGGTTGTTTGCATTTAGCAAAACATTTATATTCTTTGTGTGTTTAAAAGTTATACAATTTTCCAATTTACCGTATATACTCTATAAGCCAAGTTTTCCAGCACAAAACATGCGCTGAACAACCTCACCTTGGCTTATATATGAATCAATATATCCTCTTCTGTCATCTCTATGCTGTATTAGCCATCAGAGACGAGTTCATGCGATCTGCTGGCCGGCGCACACTATAATGCGGCAGTGTCGTGGATGCATCTCTGCAGGCTGTTACAGCAAAGAGAAGAAAGAAGAGCAGCCGCCGGGACAGGAGCATCAGGGAGCTGTGCCAAGCATCGGGACCGCCAGTGGGCAAGTATGTAAGTTTGTTTTTTTAATGTGCTTGGCAAACTGTGGGCTGGCTGTATACCACATGAGGCTGGCTGGCTATATACTGGGAGGCTGTGACCAGTGCATTTCCCACCCTCGGCTTATACTCAATAGGTTTTGCCAGTTTTGGTGGTAAAATTAGGGGTATCGGCTTATACTCGGGTCTGCTCATACTCGAGTATATACGGTTCTTTCTGTATCAGTTTTTCAGTTTCCCAGATATCTTTTTACTGGCATTCAACTGGAAGCTCCATTGATTACTTCTTGTAGATAAAAACTGGTCCATGGTCATATGCCCCTAGCAAGAAACACAAGGCTGGATCTCTTAACCGCTTGGCCATTTTGCTCCTTCCTGACCCTGCCTATTATTTTCAATAATCGGTAGGAATCAAGCATGCTTGAGAATGGCTGCATAGAGTCAGCCGAAACGTAGCACATACCACTGGTGGAATAAATATTCACTATTTATCTTGCTTCCTTCCTTGGAGTTTGTATACATATGAGATCCTGAGTTCGTTGCTTGAAGCCTGCACCCACATTGGATTTAATCCGGTTATCCACAGTGCTGCTCCTTCTACCTATTTATCTGATATATACATGAACCAGAAGAAGCACTTGGTCCAAGCGCTAAAAGCTTTGTTTTTTAAGGAATTTTTATTTTATGTAATTTTATCTCCATTTTTGGTAAATAAATCTCTTACTTAAAAACGTGAACGATCAGCCCCATTGCTAGCTTTTCAAAACCTACAATTCCCCTCGGGGAAAACAAGATTCACTACTAGGAACTGCTTATCCAAACAACAGGGAAGGAAGCAGAACCACAAACGTGGCTGCAGAGTAAGGTCCACTACAAGAAGCGACACTAGGAATTGTGCCCTACATGCATAACTCCTTCAGGTCAGTAGTTTTATGCACCATACACAATTATTTGTTCCCAAAGGATAATCCACTATAGGAGCGCCCCTTGTTTTTCTTTCCGTTCAATTTTTTCAAATCTGACATGTGTCACTACAAGTGGTTATAACTTTAGTGTAAGCTAAACCTTCAACCACTCAGTGTCCCGAACCTCAACTCCCAACTCCACAGTTCGGTTTTCATGGTCACTCTAGCAGTGCTGACATAAATGTGGACATTGATTAATCTATAGCAGAGGAGCTTCACTCCTAAGCATGTACATAAAATGCAGCCACATTCATCTAAACTAAGAGGGGGATCAGGAGGGCACAAACTGTGCCAACAGGCCACATGCAGCCCGTCCAGCCATGAGTTGTGGTCTGCACCCTGCTGAGCACTTCCATAACTGATGGAAGCTCTCATTGGTGCAGAAGTTCTCACTGCTCCCAAGTCCTCTCTTGGCACTCCACTGCGTCCTGACACTGGATGAGGTCATGACCCAGAACAGAAACATGCCCGGAGGAGAGTATCCAGGAGTTGTGAGTACTTGGCTGCTGTACTGTACTGCTCCCGGGTCCTTTCCTGCTCCTGGCACATGTTCTGCTCCAGGTCCTGATGCCGCTGCATACAAGCAGCATGGGACACCAAGCAGAGTGGCACATGGAGGAGAAGAGGAGCCTGGAAAGGAGAGGATTTTTTTGTCTGCACTAGGGGCCTCCAATAGACAATTTTTTTTTTATTTATCTCCTGCTGCAAATAACTTTTTCAAAATTTGGTGCATGGAGCTGTGGGTGGTGTCATTTTTTGCGACTTTTGATAATGTTTTCAATGCTTCTATTTTTAGGACTGTACAACCTTTTGATCACTTTTAGAATTTTTTATATTTTTCAAAATGGCAAAAAAGTGGCATTTTCGACTTTGGGCGCTATTTTCCATTACAGGGGTTAAGCACAGTTAAAATAGTTATTATATTTTGATCGGGCATTATCGGATGCGGCGATACCTAATGTGTTTATTATTTTTACTGTTTATTTATATTTATTTGACTTCTAGGGAAAGGGGGTGATTTGAATTTTTAGGTTTTTTCATATTTTTTTTAACTTTTTTTAATTCTGACTATTTTTCAGACTCTAACTCTAAGGTACTTTAACCTAGGTCAGTGATGGCGAACCTTTTTGAGCCTGAGTGCCCAAACTTCAACCAAAAGCCACTTATTTATTGCAAAGTGCCAGTGTAGCAATTTAAGAAGTAATTTATTTCTCCTTGTTCATTGAAAACTTTCAATCCTTCAGCCTCCCAAGGACACCAACACAGTTGAAAGGAGGAGGGCAAATTCATCTATCATTGTAGGAAGATTCTGCAGGCAGATTCTTTGAGTTCTGTCTGGTGAACTTTATCCTGGGGTGATGTCCTGGGTGCCCACAGAGAGGGCTCTGAGTGCCGCCTCTGGCACCAGTGCCATAGGTTCGCCACCACTGACCTAGGTTGTCTGATTGATCCTACCATATACCCCCATACTACTGTATGGCTTCGGAAGACCTGAGGCTGTCATGGCCACCGATCGCCGCTCCCCGATGACAGCACAGGGAGCCACTATCTGCACCAAGATGGTGGGTGTTACCGGTAAGCATTTGGTGCAATATGCAGCAAAGACTTACCAGCTATGGTGAGGGCTCAGCCCATGAGCCCTCTCCAAGCGCCCGCAGCCGACGCGCACCGTACTATTACGGTGTGCATCGTTAAAAGGGTTAAAGTTGAGCAGTATGGACAAAGAACCAGACATTTAACCCCTCCCCATACAAGGTGGGCATTTGCTGCATATTGCAGCAAACACCCACCGGTAACACCCGTAGACAGTGCTGGCATTATTTAAAGAAAAAAAATAAAGTAAAAGTGTAAATCATCCCTAGAACACATATAAACTGTAAAAATAAATGTAAGGTGTCGCCACATCCTAAATTCCCGTTCTATCAATATATAAAAAAATTATTTCCGAAACAGAAAATAGCGTCCAAACGTCTGAATTGCCACTTTTTCGTCATTTTTCTATCCATGAATATTTAATAAATATTATATTTAAATAAAAATGATCAGTCATACAGCTCCCAAAATGATATAAATTAAAGCGCTTACTTAAAAAAAAAAATTATATACCGTAGTTCCATACACCAAAGTGTGAAAAAGTTCTTGAACTCAGAATTTAGCAAAATGGCAATTTTTTTTTTTTCTTACAAAAATCTATTAAAACGTAAATAAATTTGGTATCCCTGTGATCGCAGTAAAAGTTTAAATCACCCCCTTTCCCAATAACAGATCTAAAAATAAATAAACAGTAAAAATTTCCAGCCGATAACAAGCCCATATACATCTCTGTTAACAGAAAATAAATAAAAAGTTATCACTATTGGAATGAGGGGAGTAAAGAAACAGAAACGCAAGTTTGTGAGGGTTAAATTGCCACTTTGCAATAAATATGTTGTATTTGGTCGTAGTTTGGGCACTCAGGCGCAATGTTGTGCCATTACTGATGGGTAAAGAGCAGCGGATAAACCTTTCCACCAAGGATTTGTGATTGCAAATAAGTGGCATAAAAAATCAATTTTTTACATTTTTCAGCAGATTTTAATGCTTACATAATGCAGATATTGTTGTTACATGTGAAGATGGTTGTATATTTTTAGTGCCTTTTTTTCAAGATAATGTCATATCTGGATCCTGAAAGGAGAGAAAGAGCATGAAAGAACTACAGCTACAAAAAACTGATCGTGTGAATACCCTCCTGGCAGCCACACGCAGTTACTGGAGCTGCTGTCGCGTCAGGCCAGCTTTCAGCCATTGTGACGCCGCCTGGAAACCCTCCATACATACAGAAGCAATGCAGGACGGCCAGCAGGTGGCGCTGTTGCTGCAGCACTTCTCTATGGTAATGTGAAGGCTGGGTCACATGACCGGAAGTGTCAGGGAGCGCTCCTCTGTGTGTGGTCTGTGGGGTCCTGGTTCTCCGGCGGGTAGGATCCTTTCCCCCCCCCGTGACTCCCTGAGCCCCGCACCCATCACATGGAAATCAGTAGCCTCCAGCCGGCACCCGCTGCCCCCTCACCCTGAGACCCTGCCCCTCCTCCCCCGACCTCTCACACCCACACACTGCACTATGAGTCACCCAGCCCGACGTCCCACTGCCCCCAGCTGCCCCGCTCCATGTCCCTGTGCCCCCGTGTACCTGCCCGGCAAGGAGAAGACCCCGCACCTCCAGTAACCCGCTGCCCGGCCGAGCCTGTGTACTGCCTCCCTGTGACCCGGGGGACATGGCAGCCGGGAACACACTAACCCCTGGTGTCCCACTACAGATGGACAGGAATACACTGCTGCAGCCGGAGGGGAAGGAAGGTGAGTCCTGGACGTGCACCCTCTGCCTGATCACATGCTGTGTAGACGGGGGTCCTTCATTTATCACACTTTACTGGTGCCACTCTCCCTGCACTGTCACTCACTGTATAGTCAGGGGGGCGGGAGTCCCTGCACTGTCACTCACTGTGTAGTCAGGGGGGCGGGAGTCCCTGCACTGTCACTCACTGTGTAGTCAGGGGGGCGGGAGTCCCTGCACTGTCACTCACTGTGTAGTCAGGGGGGCGGGAGTCCCTGCACTGTCACTCACTGTGTAGTCAGGGGGGCGGGAGTCACTGCACTGTCACTCACTGTGTATCAGGGGGCGGGAGTCCCTGCACTGTCACTCATGTGTTATTCAGGGGGCGGGAGTCCTGCACTGTCCACTTCTCGGTGTAGTCAGGGGCGGGAGTCCCTGCACTGTCACTCACTGTATAGTCAGGGGGGCGGGAGTCCCTGCACTGTCACTCACTGTATAGTCAGGGGGGCGGGAGTCCCTGCACTGTCACTCACTGTGTAAGTCAGGGGGGCGGGAGTCCCTGCATGTCACTCACTGTGTAGTCAGGGGGGCGGGAGTCCACTGCACTGTCACTCACTGTGTAGTCAGGGGGGCGGGAGTCCTGCACTGCACTCATGTGTATCAGGGGGCGGGAGTCCCTGCACTGTCCACTCTGGTGTAGTCAGGGGGGCGGGAGTCCCTGCACTGTCACTCACTGTGTAGTCAGGGGGGCGGGAGTCCCTGCACTGTCACTCACTGTGTAGTCAGGGGGGCGGGAGCCCCTGCACTGTCACTCACTGTGTAGTCAGGGGGGCGGGAGCCCCTGCACTGTCGCTCACTGTGTAGTCAGGGGGGCGGGAGCCCCTGCACTGTCGCTCACTGTGTAGTCAGGGGGGCGGGAGCCCCTGCACTGTCGCTCGCTGTGTAGTCAGGGGGGCGGGAGCCCCTGCACTGTCGCTCGCTGTGTAGTCAAGGGGGCCGGAGGCCCTGCACTGTCGCTCGCTGTGTAGTCAAGGGGGCCGGAGCCCCTGCACTGTCGCTCGCTGTGTAGTCAAGGGGGCCGGAGTCCCTGCACTGTCGCTCGCTGTGTAGTCAAGGGGGTGTGAGTCCCTGCACTTACATACAAATTCAACTTAAGAACAAACCTACAGAACCTATCTTGTATGTAACCCGGGGACTGCCTGTAATGGGGTCTACAAGGATCGGTTAATGTAACAAACCATTACACTTCACTCAATGATCCTTGGTGCCCAAGTCCAGGCGCTGTAGTTATTTGCAGGAAACCATTTGGCATTGGCCAGCCATGTCAGACGACAGTAATGGTGGAGTAGAGCTGCTATCCTAATGTTTCTAGACTGGAGTATAAGGCACAGGTTCTACCCTGTCATGGGGTCAGGTTGGAGAGTATACCTGGATAACACTGGAGGGACCCATCATGTCAGGGTCGTCATCTCACCAGGTGTAACTTGTCTCATATGATGGACTTTCTTGAATCGTAATTATTTGACAGGAGATTTCCACCAAACTCGAGCTCTTCTGTCTGGTTTCTGTTACCACTTGAATCATTACGCCAGAAGTATTTTCAGATATTTTGTAAAACCTGAAGAATGTGTCGATTTTATACACGCAACATATACGCTGGAAGGTTTAGAAAGAGCAGGAATTTCTAAGATCTGAGAACTATGACATTGTGAAAGTCCTACCTCAATTTGGTGGCATGTAGGAGGGGCATTGATGCCAGATTGACAGCTGCTTTTTATAGCCAACCAAAACCTCCAAATCAGACCAAGACAGTGTTTAATGGCTCCTATTTGTTGACGTTCCAATCATCACAACAGAATCCTTGAGAATCCTGAGCAACCACGGTTCATCACTATCTGTATGTGTTTAGACCAAGATGGCGCTCACGTTGCCTGTCCATGCGGTTTGAAGAACTACAGACTGGAATGAAAGCAAGAGGAGAACTTCCAGAAAAATCACTTCACATAACCTATGTGACATTTAGCCGAGCCTACACAAACCACCAGGAAACACTTTCACCAAACTGCAGAATACAGATTCAGGAGTGGAGGTCTCCCCTCTTCATCGATAATAATAAAAACTATATGTGTTGCTTTTGTTTTGGATGGAGTCGAAGATGCAAACTGGTGTGGAGACCACATGGGTGAAGCTACAAAGAGGGAAAATGACATTGGTTCTACTAGTCAGGGTGTGCACTGGCATAATGTACCGTAGCTGGATACCACTAGCCTTCATTCCTGGTACACCAACTGCTTCATGTTACATTCATATGGTTAACAAACCAGGGGTCCGGCCAAAACAACTATGGCAGGCCACATCTGGCTTGTTTCCCTGTGAGTAGCTTGCAACTTACAGCCTAAACGTCTTGTCATGACCTGCAACATGACCAATGATTTCCCATCAAGCACATCTGGGACACTGTTAGTTGACAATTGCAATGGGAGATTCCAGCAGCGGGTTGGGATGATTTGCGTACCCAAGCAGAACATTTCTCACAGAACCTTTAACACCAAGGGAACCTGTTGTCCAAAATATCTCTGCAAGGTTCTCAGGAATGAAGGCCATGAGCTGCCTCCATAGTCATGAACCGAAAACAGAGGCAAAAATCTGCAATCAATAAATTAAAACTTCCTTTATAAAAGGGATTTACAGTGAAACCTCTGCAAAAGACTTCAACCCTTTGAGAAACCCCCACCCCAACTGTGAATTCTATGGACCTTGAATCTTGGGCCATAGTAAAAATACATACGTCCGAGGCTTGTACATCATCAGATGAACAGCAGCCCACCATGACTTCCACGGTGTCATTTTGCTTGGGTTTTTTTGTTTCCCTTTTTCTTGGTGATTTTATTAGTTTTTTTTGTTTTTTTTCCCCCTTTGCTTTCTCAGGTTTATTTTTTATGAATCCTACTCATTTTATGACTTGCACTTATTGAAAACTTCACAAAGCTCTTTCTGTCACATAAAGTAAATCTGTGCATATATTGTATTTTTTCATACAATTTGTGCAGATTGAACAATAAACTTTCAGCTTTGTGATAAAGAGGAGCAGCCGCCCACTAGCAGAGTCCATGTGTAGGGAAAACAAAATAGAGTAATTAAAAGTTGCAAAAGATAAAAAGTCTCCAATGATTGTAAGGTGCTCTGTCTTGAACTTCAAGAATTAAAATAGAGGTCAAGATGTAGCTCTTTGGTATTTGCTTCTTGTCTTGAGAATTGCACATCCATACCACGGGAGGACTTTGAAGCCAAAAAACAAAACACTGCAACATGTATCAATAATCAAGCTGTCAATACAGTAGTAAGGACTAATATAATACTGTCATATTAAACTGTATACCCTGTATCAGATACACTCAACGGCCACTTTATTAGGTACACCTGTCCAACTGCTCATTAACACTTAATTTCTAATCATCCAATCACATGGCGGCAACTCAGTGCATTTAGGCATATAGACATGGTCAAGACAATCTCCTGAAGTTCAAACCGAGCATCAGTATGGGGAAGAAAGGTGATTTGAGTGCCTCAGCGATTTGGTCCATATTGACATGATGGCATCACACAGTTGCCGCGATTTGTCGGCCTGCACATCCATGATGCGAATCTCCCGTTCCACCACATCCCAAGATGCTCTATTGGATTGAGATCTGGTATTGTGGAGGCCATTTGAGTACAGTGACCTCATTGTCATGTTCAAGAAACCAGTCTGAGATGATTCCAGCTTTATGACATGGCGCATTATCCTGCTGAAAGTAGTCCATCAGATGTGGGTACATTGTGGTCATAAAGGGATGGACAGGGTCAGCAACAATACTCAGGTAGGCTGTGGCGTTGCAACGATGCTCAATTGGTACCAAGGGGCCCAAAGAGTGCCAAGAAAAATATTCCCCACACCTGAACACCACCACCAGCCTGAACCGTTGATACAAGGCAGGATTGATCCATGCTTGCATGTTGTTGACGCCAATTCTGACCCTACATCCGAATGTCGCAGCAGAAAATCGAGACTCAGACAACTTCGGCAACGTTTTTCCAATCTTCTACTGTCCAATTTCGATGAGCTTGGCAAATGTAGCCTCAGTTTCCTGTTCTTAGCTGAAAGGCAGTGGCACCCGGTGGGTCTTCTGCCTCAAAGTTCGACGTACTGTGCGTTCAAGATGCTCTTCTGCCTACCTTGGTTGTAACTGGTGGCGAGTTGGTCACTGTTGCCTTCTATCAGCTCGAACCAGTCTGCCCATTCTCTCCTGGACCTCTGGCATCAACAAGGCATTTCCGCCCACAGAACGCCGCTCACTGGATGTTTTTTCTTTTTGGACCATTCTCTGTTAAACCCTAGAATGGTGTGCGTTGAAATCCCAGTAGATCAGCAGTTTCTGAAATACTCAGACCAGCCCTTCTGGCAACCAACAACCATGCCACGTTCAAAGGCACTCAATCACCTTTCTTCCCCATACTGATGCTCGGTTTGAACTCAGGAGATTGTCTTGACATGTCTATATGCCTAAATGCACTGAGTGCCGCCATGTGATTGGATGATTAGAATAAGTGTTAATGAGCAGTTGGACAGGTGCTAATAAAGTGGCCGTTGAGTGTATCTGATCAGGTATACAGTTTTAATATGACAGTATTATATTAGTCCTTACTACTGTATTGACAGCTTGATATTGATACATGTTTGCATGGTTTTTGTTTTTTGGCTTCAAAGTCCTCCCGTGGTATGGATGTTGCAATTCTCAAGACAGAAGCAAATACCAAGAGCTACATCTTGACCTCTATTTTTTCTTGAAGTTCAAGACAGAGGCACTTACAATCCTTGGAGACTTTTATCTTTTGCAACTTTTAATTACTCTATTTTTGTTTCCCTACACATGGACTCTGCTAGTGGGCGGCTGCTCCTCTTTATCACAAAGCTGAAAGTTTATTGTTCAATCTGCACAAATTGTATGAAAAAATACAATATATGCACAGATTATTTTATGTGACAGAAAGAGCTTTGTGAAGTTTTCAATAAGTGCAAGTCATAAAATGAGTAGGTTCATAAAAAAATAAACCTGAGAAAGCAAAGGGAGGAAAAAAAACAAAAAAACTAATAAAATCACCAAGAAAAAGGGAAACAAAAAACCAAGCAAATATGACACCGTGGAAGTCATGGTGGGCTGCTGTTCATCGATGATGTCAAGCCTCGGACGTATGTATTTTTACTTGGCCCAAGATTCAAGGTCCATAGAATTCACCGTTGGGGGTGGGGGTTTCTCAAAGGGTTGAAGTCTTTTGCAGAGGTTTCACTGTAAATCCTTTTATAAAGGCAGTTTTAATTATTGATTGCAGATTTTGCCTCTTTTTTTGGTTCATGACTATGGAGGCAGCTCATGGCCTTCATTCCTGAGACCTTGCAGAGATATTTGGACAACAGGTTCCCTTGGTGTTAAAGGTTTGTGAGAAATGTTCTGCTGGGTACGCAAATCATCCCAACCCGCTGCTGGTATCTCCCATTGCAATTGTCACTAACAATGTCCCGATGTGCTTGATGGGAAATCATTGGTCATTTGCAGGTCATGACAAGACATTAGGCTGTAAGTACAAGCTAATCACAGGGAAACAAGCCAGATGTGGCCTGCCATAGGTTTTGGCCGGACCCTGGTTTGTTGACCATATGATGTAACATGAAGCTGTGTGTACCAGGAACTGAGGCTAGTGGTACCAGCTACGGTACATTATGCCAGTGCACACCCTGACTAGTAGAACCAATGTCATTTCCCTCTTTGTAGCTTCACCAATGTGGTCTCCACACCAGTTTGCATCTTCGACTCCATCCAAAACAAAAGCAACACATATAGTTTTTTATTATTATCGATGAAGAGGGGAGACCTCCAACTCCTGAATCTCGTATTCTGCAGTTTGGTGAAGTGTTTCCTGGTGGTTTGTGTAGGCTCGGCTTAATGTCACATCAGGTATGTGAAGTGATATTTCTGGAAGTTCTCCTCTTGCTTTCATTCCAGTCTGTGTCTTCAAACCGCATGGACAGGCAACGAGAGCGCCATCTTGGTCTAAACACATACAGATAGTGGAACATGGTGCTCAGGATTCTCAAGGATTCTGTTGTGATGATTGGAACGTCGACAATAGGAGCCATTAAACACTGTCTGGTCTGATTGGAGGTTTTGGGTTGGCTAGAAAAAGCAGCTGTCAATCTGGTATCAATGCCCCTCCTACATGCACCAAACAGAGCTAGGACTTTCACAATGTCCATAGTTCTCAGATTCTTAGAAATTCCTGCTTCTTTCTAAACTTACAGCGTATATGTTGCGTGTATAAATCTACACATTCTTCAGGTTTACAAATATCGAAAATACTCTGGCGCAATGATTCAAGTGGTAACAGACACCAGAAGAAGAGCTGGATGAGTTGGGAAGTCTCCTGTCAAATAATTACGATTCAAGAAAGTCCATCATAGAGACAAGCTACACCTGGTGAGATGACGACCCTGACATGATGGGTCCCTAGTGTTATCCAGGTACACTCTCACAACCTGACCCATGACAGGGCAGAACCTGTGCCTTATACTCCAGTCTAGAAACATTAGGATAGCAGCTCTACTCCACCATTACAGTCGCTGACATGGTGGCTATCCAATGGTTCCTGCAAAACTACAAGCGCCTGGACTTGGGCGCAAGGATCATTGAGTGAAGTGTAATGTGTTTAAATAACCGATCCTTGTAGACCCCATTACAGACGTCCCGGGTTTACATACAAGATATCGTTAGGTTTGTTCTTAGTTGATATTGTATGAAGTGCAGGGCTCACAACCCCCCTGATCTAAAGCGAGCGACACGCAGGACGAGACAGGACACGGACCGACAGCGAGCCGGCAGCGGACTCCTTGGACAAGACGAAAAGCTGCACACACACAGTGAGTTGGGTACAGGCTAGAGGACAAAGGCAGAGGAAATGCCCTAGTGACACAGGCGTGAGCGGGAGCAACTCGAAACTAAGGAGACAAGGAGGGAGTGCGGAAGTAAAGTAGGATTACCCGGGAACCTCGCCCCAAAGCAGTAACCTACCATCATTGCGACAAGGAGGACAAGAAATGCCCTACAAGTGAAGCGCTCAGTGGGGTCCCCCCCCTGACTAAAGTGAGCGACAGGCGGGGCTCCGCCCCCCTGACTACAACAGTGAGTGACAGTGCAGGGGCTCCCGCCCCCCTGACTACACAGTGAGTGACAGTGCAGGGGCTCCCGCCCCCCTGACTACACAGTGAGTGACAGTGCAGGGACTCCCGCCCCCAACTACACAGTGAGTGGACAGTGCAGGGACTCCGCCCCCCTGACTACACAGGGTGGGACAGTGCAGGGACTCCCGCCCCCTGACTACACAGTGAGTGACAGTGCAGGGACTCCCGCCCCCCCTGACTACACAGTGAGTGAAAGTGCAGGGACTCCCGCCCCTGAACTACAAAGTGAGTGACAGTGCAGGGAATCCCGCCCCCTGGATAACAGTGAGTGACAGTGCCGGACTCCGCCCCCCTGACTACACAGTGAGTGACAGTGCAGGGACTCCCGCCCCTGAATACACAGTGAGTGACAGTGCAGGGACTCCCGCCCCTGACTACACAGTGAGTGACCGTGCAGGGACTCCCGCCCCCCTGACTATACAGTGAGTGACAGTGCAGGGACTCCCGCCCCCTGACTAACAGTGAGGACAGTGCAGGGACTCCCGCCCCCCTGACTATACAGTGAGTGACACGTGCAGGGACTCCCGCCCCCTGACTATACAGTGATGACAGTGAGGGAGAGTGGCACCAGTAAAGTGTGATAATGAAGGACCCCCGTCTACACAGCATGTGATCAGGCAGAGGGTGCACGTCCAGGACTCACCTTCCTTCCCCTCGGCTGCAGCAGTGTATTCTGTCCATCTGTAGTGGGACACCAGTGGGTTAGTGTGTTCCCGGCTGCCATCCCCCGGGTCACAGGGAGGAGTACAGGCTCGGCCGGGCAGCGGGTTACTGGAGGTGTCGGGGTCTTTCCTTGCGGCAGGTACACGGGGGACACAGGGACATGGAGGGGGCAGCTGGGGGGCAGTGGAAGTCGGGGGGGTGGACCATAGTGAGTGTGTGTGGGTGTGAGAGGTGGGGGAGGAGGGGCAGGATTCAGGGGGGGGGGGCAGAGGGGTGGGCTGGAGGGCTACGGATTTCATGTGATGGGTGCTGGGCTCAGGGAGTCACGGGGGGGGGGGGGGGGGGGAATCCTACCCGCGGAGACCAGGACCCCACAGACCACACACACAGAGGAGCGCTCCCTGCAACTTCCGGTCATGTGACCCAGCCTTCACATTACCCTAGAGAAGTCTGCAGCAACAGCGCCACCTGTGGCCGGCCTGCAGTGCTCTGTATGTATGGAGGGTTTCCAGGCGGCGTACAATGGCTGAAAGCTGGCCTGACGCGACAGCAGCTCCAGTAAAACGCGGGTGGCTGCCAGGAGGGTATTCACACGATCAGTTTTTTGTAGCTGTAGTTCTTTCATGCTCTTCTCTCCTTTCAGGATCCAGATATGACATTATCTTGAAAAAAAAGGCACTAAAAATATAGAACCATCTTCACATGTAACAACAATATCTGCATTAGTAAGCATTAAAATCTGCTGAAAAATTAAAAAATTGATTTTTATGCCACTTGCAATCACAAACCTGGTGGAAAGGTTTATCCGCTCTTTACCATCAGTAATGGCACAACATTGCGCCTGAGTGCCCAAACTACGACCAAAACCAAACATTTATTGAAAGTGGCAATTTAACCCTCACAAACTTGCGTTTCTGTTCTTTACTCCCCTCATTCCCATAGTGATAACTTTTTATTTATTTTCTGTTAACAGAGATGTATATGGGCTTGTTATCGGCTGGGAATTTTTACTGTATTTATTTTTGGATGTGTATTGGGAAAGGGGGTGATTTAAACTTTTACTGCGATACAGGGATACCAAATTTATTTACGTTTTTATAGATTTTGTTAAGAAAAAAAAAAAATTGCCATTTTGCTAATTCTGAGTTCAGAACTTTTTCACACTTTGGTGTATGGAACTACGGTATATAATTTTTTTTTTAGTAAGCGCTTTAATTTATATCATTTTGGGAGCGTGATGACTGATCATTTTTATTTAATATAATATTTATTAAATATTCATGGATAGAAAAATGACGAAAAAGTGGCAATTCAGACGTTTGGACGCTATTTTCTGTTTCGGAAATAATTTTTTTTTATTTGATAGAACGGGAATTTAGGATGGGGCGACACCTACATTATTTTACAGTTTATATGTGTTCTAGGGAGATTTACACTTTTACTTTATTTTTTTTCTTTTAAATAATGCCAGCACTGTCTACGGGTGTTACACGGTGGGTGTTTGCTGCAATATGCAGCAAATGCCCACCTTGTATGGGGAGGGGTTAAATGTCTGGTTCTTTGTCCATACTGCTCACTTTAACCTTTTAACGATGCACACCGTAATAGTACGGTGCGCGTCGGCTGCGGGCGTTGGAGAGGGTCATGGGCTGAGCCCTCACCATAGCTGGTAGTCTTTGCTGCATATTGCACCAAAAGCTTACCGATACACCCACCATCTTGGTGCAGTAGTGGCTCCCGTGCTGTGTCATCGGGGAGCGGCGATCGGTGCCATGACAGCCTCAGGTCTACCGAAGCCATACAGTAGTATGGGGGTATATGGTAGGATCAATCAGACAACCTATGTTAAAGTACCTTAGAGTTAGAGTCTGAAAAATAGTCAGAATTAAAAAGTTAAAAAAATATGAAAAAAACTAAAAATTCAAATCACCCCCTTTCCCTAGAAGTCAAATAAATATAAATAAAACAGTAAAATAATAAACACATTAGGTATCGCCGCATCCGATAATGCCGATCAAAATATAATAACTATTTAACTGTGCTTACCCCTGTAATGGAAAATAGACCCAAAGTCGAAAATGCCATTTTTGCCATTTTGAAAAATATAAAAATTCTAAAAGTGATCAAAGGTTGTACAGTCCGAAAAATAGAAGCATTGAAAACATATCAAAAGTCGCAAAAAAAGACACCAACCCACAGCTCCGTGCACCAAATTTTGAAAAAGTTATTTGCGGCAGGAGATGGCAAAATAAAAATAAATTGTCATTGGAGGCCCCTAGTGCAGACAAAAAAATCCTCTCCTTTAGGCTCCTCTTCTCTCCCTGGTGCCACTCTGCAGAACATGCGCAGGAGCAGGAAAGGACCCGGGAGCAGTACAGTACACGCAGCCAAGTACTCACAACTCTGGATACTCTCCTCCGGGCATGTTTCTGTTGGGCATGACCTCATCCAGTGTCGGACATGTGGAGTGCAAGGAGGACCTGGGAGCAGTGAGAACTTCTGCACCAATGAGAGCTTCCATCAGTTATGAAAGTGCTCAGCAGGGTGCAGACCACAACTTCATGGCAGGACGGGCTGCATGTGCCTATTTGCACATTTGTGCCCCTCCTGATCCCCCTCTAGTTAGTGATGTGGCTGCATTTTATGTACATGCTCAGGAGTGAAGCATCCTCTGCTATAGATTAATCAATGTTCCACATTTATGTCAGCAATGCTTGAGTGACAATGAAAAAACGGATAGTGGAGTTTGAGTTGAGGTTGGGACACTGAGTGGTTGAAGGTTTAGCTTACACTAAAAAGTTAAACCACTTGTCGAATAGAATGTAGATTTGAAAAAAAATAGGAACGGGGAGAAAAGGAAAACAAGGGGCAGCCCCCTCTTTATAGTGGATATCCTTGGGAAACAGAATTAATTGTGTACAGTTGATAAAAACTACGTACCAAAAGGAGTTGTGTCATGTAGGGCACAATTCCTAGTGTAGATTCTCTGTAAGGTGGGACTGTAATCTGCAGACATCCGTTTGTGGTTAGAGACGACACAGAGAGCAGAAAAACAGCTGGGGGGTACAGTATATTACTAAGCTGGGGGGCTGTATATGGGGTACAGTATATTACTAAGCTGCGGGGATGTATATGGGATCTGGTGATTGTGGAGGCCATTTGAGTACAGTGACCTCATTGTCATGTTCAAGAAACCAGTCTGAGATGATTCCAGCTTTATGACATGGCGCATTATCCTGCTGAAAGTAGCCATCAGATGTTGGGTACATTGTGGTCATAAAGGAATGGACGTGGTCAGCAACAACAGTGATTTTCAACCTTTTTTGAGCCGCGGCACACTTTTTATACTTAGAAAATCCTGGGGCACACCACCAACCAAAATAGCACAAAATGACACTTAAACAGTCATATTATACATGTAGTTAATAATATAGATTCTAAATTTATTTTACTCACTCGGTGTGAAACCTGGGCCTGTTTCGATAAACACAAAAGGGATACAAAACACAGGTGGCACCATAGTTTGGGGAACTTTCCCCGCGGCACACCCGACCATGTGTCGCGGCACACTAGTGTGCCACGGCACACTGGTTGAAAATCACTGAGCAACAATACTCAGGTAGGCTGTGGCGTTGCACCATGCTCAATTGGTACCAAGGGGCCCAAAGAGTGCCAAGAAAATATTCCCCACACCATGACACCACCACCACCAGCCTGAACCGTTGATACAAGGCAGGATGGATCCATGCTTTCATGTTGTTGACGCCAATTCTGACCCTACCATCCGAATGTCGCAGCAGAAATCGAGACTCATCAGACCAGGAAACGTTTTTCCAATCTTCTACTGTCCAATTTCAATGAGCTTGTGCAATTGTATCCTCAGTTTCCTGTTCTTAGCTGAAAGGAGTGGCACCCGGTGTGGTCTTCTGCTGCTGTAGCCCATCTGCCTCAAAGTTCGACGTACTGTGCGTTCAGAGATGCTCTTCTGCCTACCTTGGTTGTAACGGGTGGCGATTTGAGTCACTGTTGCCTTTCTATCAGCTCGAACCAGTCTGCCCATTCTCCTCTGACCTCTGGCATCAACAAGGCATTTCCTTGACGTGGCATGGTTGTTGGTTGCCAGAAGGGCTGGTCTGAGTATTTCAGAAACTGCTGATCTACTGGGATTTTCCGCACAACCATTCTAGGGTTTCAGAGAATGGTCCAAAAAGAAAAAACATCCAGTGAGCGGCAGTTCTGTGGGCGGAAATGCCTTGTTGTGCCAGAGGTCGAGGAGGAATGGGCAGACTGGTTCGAGCTGATAGAAGGCAACAGTGACTCAAATCGCCACCAGTACAACCAGGTAGGCAGAAGAGCACTCTGAACGCACAGTACGTCGAACTTTGAGGCAGAAGACCACACGGGTGCCACTCCTTTCAGTAAGAACAGGAAACTGAGGCTACAATTTGCACAGCTCATCGAAATTGGACAGTAGAAGATTGGAAAAACGTTGCACTTGTCTGGTCTCGATTTCTGCTGCGACATTCGGATGGTAGGGTCAGAATTGGCGTCAACAACATGCAAGATGGATCATCCTGCCTTGTATCAACGGTTCAGGCTGGTGGTGGTGTCAGGGTGTGGGGAAATTTTTCTTGGCACTCTTTGGGCCTTGGTACCAATTGGGACATTCGTTGCAACGCCACAGCCTACCTGTAGTATTGTTGCTGACCCTGTCCATCCCTTTATGACCACAATGTACCCAACATCTGATGGACTACTTCAGCAGGATAATGCGCCATGTCATAAAGCTGGAATCATCTCAGACTGGTTTCTTGAACATGACAATGAGGTCACTGTACTCAAATGGCCTCCACAATACCAGATCTCAATCCAATAGAGCATCTTGGGATGTGGGTGGAACGGGAGATTCGCATCATGGATGTGCAGGCCGACAAATCTGCGGCAACTGTGTGATGCCATCATGTCAATATGGACCAAAATCTCTGGGAATGCTTCCAGCACCTTGTTGAATCTATGCCACGAAGAATTGAGGCAGTTCTGAAGGCAAAGGGGGTCCAACCCGTTTACTAGCAGGTGTACCTAATAAAGTGGCCGGTGAGTGTAAATTTTAAGAATAAAATAGGAAGATACCCAAAGATCGGAGGAAACTTCAATAAGCAGTCTAGAAAAAAGTAAACATATGTGTGACAAACTTAGATACACCAATAGGATATAGACAGGGTCCCAAAAACCCAGTCCCGCCACCCAATGCGGGTTTCTTCTTTGGAAGTGTGGTCTGACTTCCCATCCTAATTGAGCGCAGCAATCTATCTGATGTCTGAATCATCAAACAAGCAAACAGCCATAACTTCAGCTTTTCTAGAGGCGGTCACACTTCCTGATGATTAATGAAGTGAGGACATTTGGATAGCGCACTTTGGCTGTCGCTTATCCTCTTTTATGTTGCACATACTGTTTCTGCATTTTTTATTATTTTTATTATTATTATTATGTTGACTTAAACCATAGGATTCCAACTCAAAATCCTACTAAATTGGTATCGCACTCCCCAGCTCCTACACAAATTCTACCCATAGTTTCCTAATAAATGCTGGAGATGTGGAGGACCTGTGCTACATTGTTTCATATTTTCTGGAGTTGCCCTGCCTTGCTCCATTTCTGGCTGGAGGTTAGGTCCCTTGTTGGGGGGCATCCTTAATGTGCAAGTCCAACGACCTTGAAATTATATACTAAATCTGTATCCTAGTTCTCTCAGGGGTTCGAGTGCCAGGTTGTTCCTACACATAATAACAGCGGCGACAGTGTTGATTTCTCTGAATTGGAGCGTCCGCTTCTTCATCACTATTGGATTTGTATGCAGTCTTAGGGACCTCCGATCAATGGAATATATTACGGCTGTACTTTGTCATACCACAGAACATTTGAGAGGATCTGGGAATCAATGGGACGTATATAATGCTAGATTGATTTCCTAATGTACAAGTGATTATATTAATTAGGATGTATCACACCTATGCTGTACCATAAGGAATGCTTACTTATGTGACGATTGTTACTTTGTTCCTTCTCTTTTGTTCTTTTTTTTGTCTTTTTTTTCTTTGTTTTTTTTTCAATATTTTGCAATTGCAAGATGTATAGTATTTTAATACTTTTGTATGCCTCCTGTGAATCAGCTTATATGTGATTGTTCTTTTCTTTATGAAAAAATAAAAAATAAGAGTAAGAAAAAAAAAAAAAACCTAGAACACCCCGTTTGAATCCTATCTTTTCGCATCACAGGGAGGAAACACCTCAGTGTTTGTCATAGGAATGTGTTGTAAGTTTGTTGTCCTTGTTAACATGGTTGATTGTGTCATTACAAGATGTTCTTTGTATCATCTTACTGTTTACTTGTACATACTGGGTGACTGACTGTCTGCTAAAAAATCACTTTCTCATATGAACATCTATTATCTTGACAGGTTTTCGTGGCCCTTTATTAGAATTAACTGTCATTTCTTCATGTAACTAGTCATTTTTAAGTGCCTCTTTGGTCCCCAGGGATCAGAACCATATGATAGCATGGGATGCAAGAAATGCAGTGTTAACCCAAATGTGTAATATGCATACGACACAACATAGGATGATTTCTGAACTCTTGTATCAGTAGCTTAGGGTGACAACCAGATGAAGGAGACATAGGAAGAAGAAGCAGGGAGCCACAATGGAGGAATAGGAACGGCAGAGGAAAAAAAAAAAAAATCTACCAACCAAACACGATGGGGAAGATTTATCAAAAGTTTCTTAAAGTATGTCAGTGGAGTCTTCTCCTGCTCCAGATTTATTAAAGTCTCTGATGCTAGATGGTAAATCTGGTGCAGTATAAGACTGACTAGTTACATCTCCTAATTTTCATACTAGTCAAAGTGCTTAAAAACTGCCTTAAAGAGGACTTGTCCCGGCGATTTGGGAAACAAAACCACCCAAAGGTCCTTATGAACCGGTGGTAGTGTCCCAAATCGCCCTTTTGGTTGTCCCTCTGTTCTATTTTTTATTTTTTTTTTTAAAAAGGGAACTTTTATCCTTCCCTCGGTTCAGAGCTCCCGGCACCTGCGCAGACCCCCAACTTCAGGGCCATATACTGTGAATAAATCGCTCGATAAATCGTACTGCTCTCACTTCATTGAAATACTGCCAATTTTTAATAGCTGGCACAGAGGGGCTAGCTGAAAGGTGTTTTGTGACCCTAAATCACTACTTCATAGGGACTGTGGGTGGTTTAGTCCCCCATAGTGGCACGATGTAACAGTTATCGTTTTTTTTTGTGCAGATTGTACCAAAATAATTTTCATACACATATGATAAATGTATATAGACCACAGCATGATTTCTTAATCCGGTAGGTGAATACATGTCTTATTTTGCAGCTTATGTACAGAGAGTTTAGATGGGAGTGACCTTACAGAAGGTGAAGTTGTGTGTGATTCTCGGGGGACGGGGCGAGCAGGCTGTTTATTGTTGGCCTGTTCCTGGATTTTTTCTCTTTTTAGGGAGTTGGCAGTGGATCAGTCCTTTTTTGTTCTGTGTGAGTGGGTGAGAGTTTTTCCTATTTGTACTTTTAAATGTGGCTCTGAAAGTCGGTAGGTGTGAGCACATCTCTTCCTATGATGTATACAGTGGTAGAGATTTCTTTATTGCCTGGATTGCTTGCTCACCCATACTGTAAAATCTGTAACCTTAAAGGAATTAAGCTTTGCTCCCACGGTTGTTTGTATGTTTCTGTTACTCTCTGTATAAGAGAGAAATGCAAGAAATCATCAAGGACGAATCTATATAATTCATTAGGGCTTTTTGTGTCAGTTTTTGTAGGATCTCAGCCTGAAACAGTCGGACTATTTTCCCCTTAACACACCCTCCACTCCCTGTTAGGGGGCAGTGTCTGGAGTGCCTTGTGGGAGCGGCCAGCGTGTGGCGTTCTGGGCGCTGCTAGACAGCACCGGTGTAGAAGCTGCTTGGCATATGAAGCCGGCCGCTGGTATACGGACGTAAACCTGGCAAAGAGGCAAAAAGTATTCCCCCACCATCTATATATGCTAAGGCATACTATATGTGTGTACTTAAAAGTTGATGTTTTCTCTACTCTGTTGAGCTTCCAACATCTTCCTTTACCAGCATGTGACAATAGTAAATGAGCTTGTGTTGTTTTGACAGAGTATTGCGTCTTCAGATCGCCAATCCTGCTGGCAGAGTCTACGTCCGCTCGGGAGCCTCTGTATGATTTGGAAATCAATAGCTGCGAGACATGGATGCGAATTCTCTCCCGATGGCTCTGGTTTGCCTTGTACTCAGGCCATGGGCATCATTAAGCTAATCCTAGGCCAACTTGAGAGGAAGAACGTAAAGTTAATTGTTAATATAAGCAAAACTGAGGCGTGTTCAGGAACTATCTAAAACATTATTTAACTTTGTTTTTTTTTTGTTAGGAGGTCCGCATCATGCAACGCAAAGGTCGTTCCACAAGGGATCCGAAGTAAAACGGTAAAGGAAGCCATAAAAGAGAAAATGATAGACTGTGGCCAAATAGTTTTGGAGTCTGGATTTGGTTCCTCATCTGCACCAGCTGATGGAACTATGGGCCACTTTCCAGGCAACAAGATGGCCAAATCTAATGACATTGGTACTTTGTTGCTACTGGACTGAGTGATGGACACGTCAAAGTATGGGAAGTACACACAGGTAAAGGTTTCCGACTCCAAATTCTGTTTTTCTGGCTTGCTCTAGCTGTTCTGCATGAGACCAGGCCTTCCTTTCCAGTGATATTTTCCTCTGATCGGTAGCAGAGGAGCTTCAATATGAGCATGTACACTAAAGTGCAGTACACATTCAAATCGACTGAAAGCTTAGAAGAGGATGCCAAACCCATGCCACACAGCGGACCTTCATCCTCTCAAGCACACAGTTGTACCCGTGAACCTGCTACAGTCCAATGGAGCAACTTTCCATAACTGTTGGAAGCATTCAGACATACAGGAGTTGTGTGTAGCGGTGAGTGAAGCTAAGTAGTCTAACTGCCCTGTGTCCTATTCTGCCTCTTTGTTAATGTCCTGAATCCTGATGCTGGTGAATGTGCTGGTATCAAGATCATGAATAGAGCGCCCCCAGAATAGAGGAACCCAGAGTGTAAGTAACGTCTGCCAGGTTTCTATTCTTTATTGTACAGGTCTTACTCTGGTTCTGTGCTGGTTGCATAAACCACCGTGTGGACACGGAGCAGAGCGGCAAATGGAGGAGAGAATTAGCTGCAGTGTAGTGCAGGAGGAGAGGAGCCAGCCAGGAGGAACATGAGGGTAATGTGCTGTCTCTGGCGGGTCAACTCCAGTACTATTATCTGCTCTGGGGAGTTGTCGGCTCAGAATCAATATTGTTTCTCTGGGTATTATTTTTGCTGCACTGTGACATTTATAATTTTTGGGGTGGCATTTGTGTTGCATGTGTTTAGAGCTTCATATAGAGCAGTGATGGCGAACCTATGGCACTAGTGCCAGAGGTGGCACTCAGAGCCCTTTTTCTGGTGGGCACTCAAGGCCATATCAGCCAGGACTGAGTTCACCAAACATGGAACACACATGAAACTGCCTGCAGTAACTAGGCCAATTTATGAGATGCTGCGCTCAGCACTATTTTACAACGCAACACTTCATTGGCTGTTGGAACTGCCTTGGGAAAATTGAGAAGGTGTTGAACAGACGTGCATTATTTTGGAGGGTCTTCTGCTGACCCACCATATCTCCCTCGACAGAGAGACCCTGGGAGAGAAGCTATATGAGAGCTGAATTTGCCCTCCTTCTTTCAACGTATGTGGTGGCCTCAGGGACCGATACAATTAAAAAGTGAAGAAGAAAAACAGGTAAAGTTACTGCTTAAAATGGCACATCAGATTACAACCAAAACCAACTTATTTAGTTGGGGCACTACGGTTATAAAAGGTTGCCATCACTGATTATAGAGTGCTGGTTGACTGATGCCGCCCCCTTGAAGGGAACCTTAACCAGAAGGCTGTTTTAGAAGTGCGCCAGGTTTCCTTAGACACTAAAGCATAACGTAAAAAGTTCTTGCAAAACATCTCTACTTTTATGGTTAATGAAAATTTAATTGGATGAAACTTTACCTGGCTCCCTGCCAGCTTTCAAGCTTGGAGTCCGGTGTGTGTGGTCCAGAGAGTCCCCTCCACCCCTGGGCTAATCGCTCATCACATTTAAATTCAATCCAGGGTCCTCCTCCTCCTCCTGCCCCCTCATTCCTAACTCTCTATGTACTGCAGCGCAAGTAAAAGTTCAAGGCCAGTCGTAGCTAATACTCGTATGCGGCAGAGAGGAGTGAAGACCGGCCGCGTTGCTGTGGTCAGCGAGAGTAGGGGGGGGAAAAGGAGGAGGGAACACTGGATTTGAACTTTTAAATTTTAATGTACGAGCGATTACCTAGGGGCGGAGGGGGGGGGACTCCTGGACCACAAACCCTGGGGACTTGGAGCTGAAGCTGGCAGGAGCCCGGTGAAGTTGAAGTAATTATATTTCAAGCCTAAAGTAAGAGATTTTGTAAAAATGTTATGTTACTGCTTTATGTGTCAGTGGAAACCTGTCACAGTAGGGCCTGTTTTTTAGTGTACCCAAGTTCCCACAAGTTGAGCAGTTTCACATGCGCCCTAGGCCAGGGGTGAACCCATTTTTGGTCCAAGAAGTCCTGGTCAGGAATCGAACATAGTATTTAAGGAAATATAATAATTTATTTATTATTTTATAGTATTTGTGGAGTTGAAGTCGGTCTCATTTTTATGTGGGGCGCAGGAGCTGCCTCTTCTTAGACATTCTTTACTATTAGGAGAGAATGTAGGTAAGTATAGTCATTATTAACGGAAGCATCAACTGAGTTCGGTCATTGATTTGCCTTATTTTCAGGTCGACTTCTCTAACAATTTGTTCGGGCCCAGAGTGGTCCGGGATGTGAGTTTTACAAAAAATGGCAGCTTTGAACCCTTGTCACAGCATCTCGGGACAAAACATTGAGGAATTTGGGACTTGAAAAAAGATTGGTAGGTCTGAGAACCTCCATTCTGCCACAGTGTAAAATGGATATAGAGTTACTGGGGGGGCGTTATCATGGATTTGCCTGGGATCTTTTTTGCGTAAAAAAAGTGCCTAGATGGGATTTGTGACTTCTCATTGCTAAAAAGTAGCACAGGAATATTTTGTTCTGCCCTTCACTTATTACAGGGTGTCCCCTGGAATGTAAGGACACCCAACTTCATACGACCGCCAGTTGCAGACTGGCCACTCTGCCACTGTGACCTCGGGAGCTCTCAGGATAGTCCCAGGCTGCAATGATCAGCTGTAAGGTCTCGTACATGATGGTTATTTGATAATCCTGTTTCGTGACCGCAAAATACTTGATAATAAATTATCACAGGGACAAAAGAAAAATGAGGGTCTGGAGTAAGAACGAGAAAATATACTCAGTTCCAACTTACAAACAAATTCAACTTAAGCACAAACACAAATAACACTCTATTTTGTTTTAATCGGGTTCACTGCCTGTGCGGCGTAAGCATAGAACTACTGCTAGTGCCACCGCTTGCAATCAGAATCAGGACTTGCGAATTTTTTAAAAGGTCACAAAAAAGTTACATATCACTTCAGCCCCTGTGGTGTCATGCCTGCAAACTTTTGATGCATTTTGAACATTTTTGACCTGTTTTGAAAGAAAACTCTCAGACTCATATGGGACTAACATACCTTCTTGGTGTTGGATAAGTGGTCATTGTAAATCTTTTTGTGCGGAATATCAGGCATGCTCCCTTAAATCCTGCACACAGCCATTATACAGGACATGTGCCTTTAGTTGATGGTCATCATTATATGTAATGAACATAACATTACAAGTCAGAGTAATTGTTGTAGTTCAGGGTGGTGGATTGCTGAATAACTTGATCCGTAGTTATGTTTCAGGAAGGCACCACCCTGGTTGTCACGAGAGCTTAAACTCTGTGAGGTTGATGTTTCCATGTTCCTACATCTTAAAGGGGTTTCTGCTACCATATATACGAATGAGATAGAAGTGGTCTGATCACTTCAGGTCCAATTACTGGGACCCCAGGGATCATGAGGATGAGGCAGTTGGCTCCTGTGAGGAGGTTGGTTCCATACTGGACCTAGGGGAGGCTGTGGGATGTTGTATTTCTGGACTTTTCCACAGTGCCTCATAAAAGGTTGGTACATAAATGAGACGCAGGGACTGGGGAAAATCTGTGTATTTGGCTAAGTAATTGACTCAGTGATAAAAAAAAGAGGCTCCTCATTAATGGCAATTGTCAATTGGGTTGACGTTACCACAGGGCCAGTATTGGGGCCACTTCTTTTAACCCTAACAAGCTGGCCTTTTTGTTTTAATCCATATTTTGCTCCTCCCTTCAAAAATCTATAAAAACGTTTTTTTTATTTTTACACGTTAAGAGCTCTGTGTTTTTTTTTTATTTTGCGTCCTTCTGGTGCTAATAACTTTCATACTTTGGTGTTGCGGGTGGTGTATTTTTTTGCGATTCTTTTGAGTTGTTTTTAATGCTTTTTCGGACTTTGATCACTTTTTTGAATTGTTATATTTTGTCAATATAGGGTTGCAGCAAAAGACTTACCTCACAGGCTAGAGCCCTCTCAATGCACCCGACTTGCGCTGTACAATTACGCGCGCCTGTGTCGGTGAAGGGTATAATATTTTTATGAATGACCTTTACAGTTAAGTTTTCAAATTTGCAGAGATTACTAAACTGTTTAAGTAATTTAACATGAGGCCGATAGTATGAACATTAACAGAGGGATTTGTCGAAGCTTTAGGAGTGGGCAGAGAATGGTTTTTATGAGATTGTGTAAGAGATAAATGTAAATTATGACTTGGGCCAGGACACAAAAAGTATATTATGTTTAAACAGTCAATTAGCTTGGAGAAAAAGCATGCTTGAAAAGGCTTGGGGGTATTGGTGGTAAACTTAATTTTAGTGACCAGAGCCGCCGCTGCCTGCTAAAGCAATAAAATTATGGGAGTAGTCAAGAGAGGATAGGATTCTCATAAGGACATGGCTGTTGCCCTTATACACAATACTGGTCTGACCAACATGGAAATATTGGGGCTCATTACTTACCCGTCCATTCGAGTTAACGAAAATGCATGCTCCGTCTATAATGCACCGTTGCGGCGATTCACCAAGATCGTACACCAGAAATCATGATTATTAAAGGTTGGACTTGGATGGACTTGCGTCTTTTTCCAGCCTTATATACTATGATAAATACCACAATGTTGACTGTGGAACTTCTGACAATTTTTTACACAGCACAGTTTTTAAATCACTTCTATCTTTATAGGAGAAGAAAGGCAGAGGGTACAGGACCGGGAACAGAATTTCTTTAAAAGTTGTATTTTCATAGTTTATTCATCTGCACTATTCATTTATGTTTTGTTAATTCAAGGTTACGATTTGAACTTTCCTGTTAGCTGAGGTTCATAAGACTTGTGTTAAAGGACACCTAGAATCAGAGGTTAGTACTGATGTGGAATATCCCCCCCATTACCTGCTTGTCCTGTTTCCTAACTATATTAGAATAATTAGGACGTCTGGATTCTTCCAAATTAAATCTTTGTAGAAATATGTGATGGGCATAGTGCGCCCTTTTGTCGCCTGTTGTAGCCCCGCCGTTAATTTCGTGGTCCATCGTCCGCACGTCAACCTTGAGCGGCCGCAGCTATTACAGACTCTCTTAGTTCCCCGATGCACTGTCCGGATGCCACTATTAACTTGGGGACTTCATATTAAATGCGAGCCGCGAGTCTGCCTTTGTTTTTTATAAAGTTTTCAGAATCACGTCTCACGAAATCTGTTGGTAGGCTCCAATAGACGCTGTACAGCAATTTCTCATGGCCTTCATTCGGGGCTGGAAGTAAAGAGAATTTGGTCCTGCAGAAATTGAAGATGGGAGCTAGCGTGTGACTTGGCTGAGAGAAAGTTGCCAACGCTTGTGACCCTTTGGAGTCTCGTGGCAGGTAACCCACGTTTTAAAAGTGATTATTTTTTTTTTTTTTATTTTTTTTATTTTTTATAACGATGTTTATTTTGTTTTCACATACAAGGTACATTACGATATTTGTCAAATTATACAAAATAGAGTGTTGCACAGTCCCATGGCAAAGACAATTAGTTTCATTAACGGAGATCTCTTTTCAATTTGTACTAGGTTGGGAAGGGGGATGGGTAGTGGGATATACACTCATCGCCAACTTATTGGTACACCTGTCCAACTGCAGTTTAACACTTACTTTCTAATCACGCCAACCACATGCGGAAATAGTGGCATTTTAGGCATGTAGACCAGTCAAGACAATCTCCTTTGCATTCAACCGAGCATCAGTAGGGGAAGAAGTGATTTGGTGGAGCCTTTGAACGTGGCATGGTTGTTGGTGCAGAAGGGCTGGTTCTGAGTATTTCATAAACGCGATCTACTGGGATTTTCACGCACAACCATCTTAGGGTTTACAGAGAATGGTCCGAAAAAGAAAAAACCTCCAGTGAGCGGCAGTTCCTGTGGGCGGAAATGCCTTGTTTTGATGCCAGAGGTCAGAGGAGAATGGGCAGGGACTGGTTCGAGCTGATAGAAAGGAAACAGTTGATCAAAACGCCACACCCATTACAACCAAGGTAGGCAGAAGAGCATCTTGAACGACACAGTACGTCGAACTTTGAGGCAGATGGGCTACAGAGCAGAAGACCACACTAGGGTGCCACTCATTTCAAGCTAATAACAGGTAACTGAGGCTACAATTGCACAAGCTACAAATTGGCAGTAGAGATTGAAGAAAAACTTGCCTGGTCTGATAGTCTCGATTTCTGCCTGGACATGTGATGTGGGTCCGAATTTGGCTTCAACAACATTAAACAGATTGATCCCTCCTGTCCAGTTTCTCAACGGTTCCGGCTGGTGGTGGTGGTGTCATGTGTGGGGATATTTCTTATAACAACAAAATATTCCCCTTCCAGGAGGGAGGGGGAGAAGAAATTAGTGACCCGTTAATGTATAATTCCGTGGTGGCTGGGTATTCTAATTCAATTCAAACTTCAAAACGTCTGCACTCTCGCGCCATACCTAGGCCCGGGGTGATAAACAACTTTTTTAGATGTAAACTTAAGTCAACCTTAAGGCAACACTAAGAGGTTAGTGGGGAGCTATATCGAGAGTCATTGGATATGATGAATATCTCACTTCCAGCGAAGCTCACCTTTCATGGATATTGTATACACTAAAGTTTAATGTGCATCTGTTATAGATTCGTGTTCCTAAATCCTGAGCAGATACCTTTCGATTCCTTCGAGCATTTAATCAGTGCTCCTATTATATATGATTGGCACCTATTGGCGCTGCTAAATTAAAACTTAAAACTGCCGCAATCAACCACCAAGCCACACGACATGTTTCGCTTGGTTGAGCGGAACTTTAGTTTTTATTTAGCAGCGCCAAATAGAGGATATGGGCAATTCAGTGAATATACAATCTATGAAGGCTACCTAGAGGTAATTACAATGCTGGAATGGGGCAATCGACTATATAGGAGTAGATCAGGTAGCCTCTAGGAATACTTCATAGTGATATACACAATATCTTTGAGCTATACAGGAATCGACCAAGTAGCTCCCAGGAACACTTTACAGTGATATACAATATCCTTGAGTGAGAAGTTGATCGCTCTCCCTCTGGGAAGATTAGATATCTCTATCATAGTCCATGAAGCGGCCTAATAGCATTCCACCACAATAACCCTTCCCCTATTGCCTGTCTGCAAACTTTTAAAATGAGTTTTCGTTACTATAAGTCTAAACATATCTAATAAAGTGAGTTTTACACCAACCCCTGGTGGCTAAAGGGTATTAGTGGGTCGCTGGCCGTGCGACTTTTTGAAGTTGGAAGGGAATATTTCTTGGCACTATTTTGGGCCCCCTTGGTACAATGAGCATCGTTGCAAGCCACAGCCTACTGAGTATTGTTGTGACGCATGTCCTCACTTTAGACCACAATGGTACCACATCATGATGGCTACTTTCAGCAGGATATGACGCCATGTCATAAAAGCTGGAATCATCTCAGACTGTGTTGCTTAACATGAACAATGAGTTCACTGTACTCAATGGCCTCCAACAGTCCCAGATCTCAATCCAAGTAGAGCGTCTTTGGAAGTGTGGTGGAACAGAGATTCTCATCATGGATGTGCAGCCGACAAATCTGCGGGCACCGGTGTGATCCAATTTTTTTCACCAATTTTTTGTCAATTAGGACCAAAAATCTCTGGGAATGCTTCCCGCACCTTGTTGAAATCATGCCACAAAGAATTGAGGCAGTTCTGAAGGGCCAAAAGGGGGTCCAAACCCGTACTAGCAGGTGTACCTAATAAAGTGGCCGCGTGAGTGTAGGGGGTGACTATGAGGGAAGAGGTAAAAAGAGAGAATGGATTCATGGAGGGGAGGAGAGTGGGAGGGGTTGGGGTGGGGCAAGCGGGAAGAGGAAAAGGGGGGGAGGTAAGGTGAAAGTAATGGATAAGCAGCTTGCCCGTGCGGATGTTTAAAGTGATTTTAGCTATTAGATTTTTATACAACAAGGCCATAGGGCCACAGTATGAAGAATTCTATGGGAACCTATAATTGGTTGTAAGGTTTAAAAACCCGACACAGGTTTCCTTTTAAGGAGCCGATAACATGATTACAGTAAATTTTTTTTTTATTCCCCAGGTAAACTTGATGCAGGGCTTTCTGGACACGTACAGTGGTTACTGATGCTCCATCTCCCCAGACTGCAGAGTTGTGTCCGCAGCAGGAGAAATGTGGTAAGAAGGATCGATCGATACTGGTTATGTCTTGTGACTTTATTGACTTCAGTTATGTCATTTATTCGATTGATGTCCACAGATTATATTAGGGACTGTTTATCGGGCGTGAGCTCCGACCTGCCACCAAACTCTTTAATGTGATACAATTAAGAATTGTCATAACATGGACTCTTGGGTCTTGTACACACCGCAAATTTTTGAACAGAGAATGACCTCTATCAAAGTCTGCCCTCGAATCCAACCCCCAAACAAAATAAAGAATGAACCTAAGCAAGATCACAAATAATATTCGGATATGTTCAACTGATGGGGGGGCATTGACTGATCCACATGCATTGTTTCAGTAGCTCATCTTCTGCACAGACAACTTTGCCCATATGTTGTTGCAGAATATCTGGTGATCCCTACTCACTTTATTGATCTACCTGATATTTAAGGATTTATTTGAAATATTCCGACAGTCAGGGGACAGTCACTTTGCCTACTTAGGTGTTGATGTGGAGTATGCGCTCATCACACTTATCCGGAAGCTGGAGGGCCATCAGAACAGCGTGGTGTAATGTACTTTTCTCCGGATATGACCCCTCTGGTCACGGGGCACTTCATATGACACCACCTTAATTTGTGGGCCCTTACACTGCGGGGAGAGTTTAAAACATTTCCAGTAAGTTGCTGCTTGATTTATAGACCCTGTATGTTGGTTAACCTAATCTCAGCATTCATATAAACAATTGTACAAATATCCCATCTGATGGTCAAAATATGGGTCTGGATGGGGGTTTGTCCAGAGGCTTTAGAATGTTGTTCACACGTGGTGTGACATTGTGTTTGAAAACACAGTAGAACATCGGGAGAGAGTTAAGTTAACATGCATTATCAATGTAATTCGGTAAAAGGGTTGGCCACTTTACCCACGTTTAGTAATGTGTGGGGGTCAGGATAGTAGGTAATGCACTAATATACATCTATTAAATATTCTGCTCCACTTAGTGGTATGTAAAGTGCAGCCTCTGTCTACTTCATCAGCCGGGCATTCCTGACCATGATAATGGGGCCACAGATGGGGGGTCATGTGATCCTAATGTCATGAACAATCACCAGTAGAGATCACAGTGACTCTCCATTGTGGCCATTTAATGGACAGGAAGGTCGGTAATAGGTAAAAGCCAGGAGGCTTCACTTTACATATCAGTTATGCTCCGCTTTCCTTATAGATGCAAATATCCAGAAATTTCCTCCCCCAAACCCTTATACACACGTTTACAAAAACATGACGTAAAGTGCAACCCTTGAACCCTTAACGACCCGTGAAGTAATAGCTCCCCGTGACGTCATAGTCGATCAGTTACTATGACAGCCTAAGGTCGTACGAGACCCGAGGCTTGTCCGTTTTAACCATTGATTACAATGTGCGATTCGCACGAAAAAAAGAATTATAAAAAATTCAGAAGATGTACAGCACTAAAAATGCTAGCGTTGAAAAACTTCATCAGAAGTGGCAAAATTAATTTACACCACCCACACTCCATACACCAAAGTATGGAGGTTTTCCTTTGTAATTGTATGAAAACATTATAAAACGATACAAATTTGGCATCCCCCTGATCGCACCGACCCTCTAAATCAGCTGTTGAATTGTTCAAAATGCGCGTTAAATGCCAGGTGTGAACCCGCCGAAGGTCCCCTGTGACGAATGGCAGCTGCTGGTAGTGATCTTGTGCAGCAGTGTAGAGCAATCTGAGCATACCTTGTGTGATCTAGAAACTGAAATGTATAGAAATAAGCATGTGTGTTTCCTGTCAGCCACGTTCCATTGTCCCGGAAGTGGATACAGTAGTGCGGGAAGCACAACTCAGCGCTTGAGATCTGTCGCTTTTCCCCAGAAGGCCTTCCACCTTGCTAGCCTGGCAGATGACAGTAGAGAGGGCTGCGGAGGGAGTTTTATTTGCTTACATTGTGCAACACCGGTGGATGAGTGTGAGAGAAGTGAGAAGTCCTTTTCTCCAGTGTTATATTGTCGAGCATCTTCTCCATTGCTGGGCTTTACTTTGAACCTTTTGTTCATTAGCAATGTTCAATTTTCCAATAATTACAATGGGGGGGGGGGTACAGTTACAGAGCCAACCCATGCTGTTCGGCCCGGTATTCACTGCACTATGCCTGGACCCTGGGATCTGACCAGCCACAACATGTTGTTCATGGGTCAGATGTTGTGTGCAGAAGACCCAAGAAAGAGGTCCTAACCTTGTTGTAACAGGGACTATTGGGCTGTTTGATGTGATATTTGTAGTGTGAACGCCTCAGTATATACCACTGATGTCTATGAGTAATTAAAAGAAAATATATTTTTTACTACAGGTTTTGAGGGTCTTGGTCCATAGAAGTAACAAGAAACCCCTGACTGCTGCTCCGGCTGGGAAACAAGGGTCTAAGTTGTACTTTTTTCACAGGGGGGGGGAATTCTTGCGACAGGGTAAGCAGAGAGATGTTGATAAATATTATATACACAAACACGTAACTCCATCTATCCCTATACTTGCCGTTCGACTTCTCTTTACTTTTCACTTGATGTCTCCCCCTCCTTAACCCAATCTCATAGCATCTATTTACTTACCAATCATCTCCTCTCCTTTCCCCCCTCCACACTTTCCACCAACTACCCAATTCTTGCCTCTACTTTCCACCCTTGCTACATAGCATCTATCCTCATTCCTGACTATCACCCAATTATAAATAAAGGGGGAGGGAGGCTTGCCTAGGAAAGAACGTTCTCACATTTTGATCCCCCTAGTGAGCATACACAATAAAGGATAATTTTACACCCCTAACTGTGTGCTGCGATGTGCTTAGATTATCAGGGTACAGGATAAGATACCACTGCATTAAGCTTCTGAACTGTTACTGTTTTGGCACATAGAAAGAAAGAGAGACGATCAGTCATGAGATGGATATAAGACGCAATGACACACTTAGCTCTGCGACCACTCCTACTCAATAAGACACACAGTCAAGCTTGCTATCACCCCCCCTCGGAAGACCTTATCTTGCCTCTGTTACTGCTCTATGGCCTCCTGCTCACAAGGAATAAGCCCAACATAGTTAGAAGTTAGGTTGCCCCAGGGGCCAATCTAAAATTGGGACTAATAAAGACAGTTGGAATTAGATCTGTGAAATGTTTTGTCTTTTGTAATTGTTCCTTAGAGAGAGAATGTGTATTTTGTTCTCCCAGGTATATTTAGACTTTCTTCATGGGAGTAGTACCCCTTCAAAGCTTAATTGAATAACGCTGGTGCTGACTCCATTTCATTGGATTCTAGAACCTAGAGTCATTTTCTCCCTTCAGGCCCTGCACAAAAAAAAATGTCTGTGATTGGAGTGTTCCTTAACTCTTTGTTGCCCCGGGGAATCCAGAAACAGCAGTTCAGAGCTCCCCCTTCCCCTTTGGCCCTTCTGGCATACTGGTTCTGTACTGGTTGTGGGCAGCACTGAAAAGACAAAGTAGTGTTTTTGTTTATTTACCACAGGGGATAGAACATCAAAAAGTAATTCTTTCATAACCCCTTTATTGGTGAGATTACAGAGTAGATTCATCAAATACCTTTTCCAATAGCAAACAAAAAAAACAACCAAAAGCAATATTTAAAGAGGCGTGTAAGGGTTAATACACCAAAGGCCAACTATTCTTGGGTCTTCAGGGACGGATATCATAGCCACTGACAGTGTATGCTTAAAAATAGAAAAATTTTTATCATCATCCAAGTAACATCACAAAAAAGCAGGTGCTATTGTAATTATTCTGTGGTTTCAGGAACAGAGATGGTCACGTACAGTTCTGGACCGCCCTCGACCTTAGCCTCACTACGAATGTGTCGTTGACATTACGGCGTTTCCCTGACCACCTATCAAAGTTCTGCATTACCAAGTCCTGGAAAAATGAAAGATTTTCTTATCTTACCGGACTATTATTAGCCTCCCTTCCTAACAATTGGGTGGGAATGAGCATTGGAAACTGACCTTGCCTATAGAACTATGAAAACCTGACACTGAAGCTGCAGGAAGAAACATCAATCCTAAAATATCAGACCGGATGCTGTAAGATTACAGAGACCAGGCTTGTAGCTACAGAGATTATGATGAAATGACCGTTTATGATTGTAGCCATAGAGGGTGGTTAAAGGGCAAAATAATCAGGGGTTTTGTCTATCTGTAAACATTTATTGCCCCAAGAACGTTAGAATCACAATCTCCTTTTCTGCTTTGAAAGTTTATACCAGATCAATTACTTTACAGTTAAATGTTAATAAAAGTTCAAAGCAAATGTAAAGTTTGTGCTCAACCTTCGTTGTAATCGTGTAGAGAAAATGGTGCATTGTGAGATTATCGGCTATGATATGGGAATATGTGTGAATACTTGGGCATTATCTCATTGATGTCGGGACATAAGCGGAGAGCTCGCTGCACAACACTCAGTGCCAACATTTATCAAAAACAGTGGAACCTGTACAGGGGGCCTGCGCCAGATCATAAATTGGGCACACGTTTCTGCCTTTAATTCTGGCGCCCCTGCATGCTCGGAATTGGGCACCATTATTTTTTGTTGTACCTTTGTTCCTGCGCAAAATTGTGGCGCTTTTTGCACAGAATTGTAGTGTAACAACCCTTTAGGTGCATATTTTTTCTGTCTTGTTGGACAAGAGCAAGCAGCGACCACAAACTGGGGCTTGTATGCACTTTATAAAATACAAGCAGTTTGCACCTTCTTTTTTTTTCGTTGAAAAGTCAGATAGAAAAACATGTCTGGGGCTTAATAAATGTGGACCGAGGTCTCTGGGTTTGATGGAAATACCTAATGCATGACTGCAGCGAGGAGGAGGAGCAGAAGGCTCAGGGCCCACAGCCATTAAAGATTTGCCTTTCCTATAGGTTCAGCAAAGAAAATTCAGCTTTGTTTTGCCAACAGGATGTTACGTTCTAGTAAAGCCGTCGCTTTTCTGTAATTAACACAAAAAAAATAAAAATCTACACACGTTCACCGTAGTATTTGGTATCGGCAACTGGTTAGTGCCTCGGCCACATGCAGAATGTCACCTAAAAACACGAACCCAGCATGATTCTTTACAGATGATTTATACTAGTTATTCAAAGTCTTAAAATGGTTATTATGATAATCCAAAAAAAAAAAAACCTGGAGAATTGAAAAAATCCACCAACATCGCCCCCCCAAAAAAAAACACTGCAGTTTTGTCCAGTGAGTCTATAGGTGGTTCCCTGGCTGCTGGACTACTCCCTGGGGATTGCATTGGGTATTACCCACCAGAAAAGCCCAGGATGAGTTTTGTTATTACATTCAGTAGGGGACGAAATCTTGCATTGTACCTTAATAAAATACAGTCCTATTCAAGATTGAGTTTATTATCCCGACATATGGTAAGCAGTTAGAGACCACAGTTGAAGAATAAAAAATGTTAACCCCGAGAGGGAAGAGAACTGTTTGGAGGAGCAAAGCAATTAGACAGGCACACTCCCACACCTGTGCCATAAACACAAAAGTAGTACAACAAGACAAAAGAAAATTCCATCTGTTAACACCGTCAGGACGCAAGCCGGTTTGTAGGTTAAGACTCGGCCCTTTTTAAAAAATTGGACAGTGTCTTTTGTGATTTTAGTTCAGTTCCTTTGGGGAGAGGGGGGGGGGGTTAAAAATTCATAATTAGGAGAAATTTGAAAAAAAAATTACCAATTTTCAAAAGTTCAAAATGTTCCTACTTTTTATACAAAAAGTCTAACCAGACTTTTTTTCTCTGTAGCAAGCCTTTTTACCATCGTCGTCTTTATTTTCATAACAGTAAAAAAACTGGTACGGGAGAACAGAACATGGGAGGCCTGTGCCATACTATTATTAATCAGAGAGCCGCCAAGGGGTGACAGGGCTGATCTCACCACTCCGCTATGTTAAGAAATTGAGACCTTAGTCGTTCCTCGTGCATTAAGTCCCTATATTATGAACCTTTAGTCAGGCATCTGAGATGTACCTATATCAGTGCTCAACTGATAATACAAAAAAAAAAATCCTTCCTACATGTAATTACTCACTTAAATATATTGATGCCTAAACCTCGAGAATAGGAGGGGTAATCAAGTGTTCATTTATGAGGTTTCGGTAAAACTATATTAATGATCGTTACGTGGAAGGAAGGTATTTCTACGAGATACTTTATTCAAGGGCTTTGCGCTGCACTTTTGTCAGCCTGTGTTCTTCATGGCTAAAACGGCTTGCACAGGTATGTTAAAGGGTATCGGGTTTAAAAATCTTTTTATGGCCGGGCTGGGAGGATAGTTTAAACAAATAAAACATGGACTTACCTCCTCGGGCCGCGGTCACTTCGATCCGTGCCCTGTAACAAACAGGTGCACGGAAAAGCCGCGCAAAGGAGCTTCTGGTCCGCGTTGTGGACGCTCCTCCCGTCCGTGCCCTATCTCTCAGCGTTGTAAGATGTAAGCGCTGGGAGATGGGGCGCATGGGAGAATCCGGCCCGTCCGGAAGCTCCCGGTGCGTCCGGTTTGTAATGGAACGGCGCAGACGGAGAAGACCGGGACGCTGCGCGGGGACATCGGCAGCACGGAGGAAGGTAAGGGACATGTTTAGTTGTTAAATAAAGCCCTCACCCAGCCCGGCCATAAAAAAAATGTTAACCCGGGAAACCCTTTAAGAAAGTGTGTGTGTGCTGCAACTGTTGTGAACGGACCCGTTTTGGCGCAGCTGCCAACTGGCATCCATGCAACACAAATAGGGTGGAGTGTTGTTTGGCACAGTCCGACTGATTTCGACCAAGCGCCGTATTTAAACTTTTCACATTGGGTTGCATGCCCTATGTTAAAGTGAAACAACAAAAAAAGATGGGAACTATGATTGGACTGAGCGGGGGAAGCGACACATTTAGTCATGATTTCTGGTTGCCCACAGGATTGTATTTAGACGCCTATGGGGATGCAAAAACGCTATGACCGAAATTCCTCTTTTTGAAGAAGCGCAACCTAGGTCGGATATGGATGAGGCGTTTTAACACTATTTGTGGGTAAATAAGAATCTATGTATATAAGTATCGTTAAACTTGGTGATCTGCAAGATGTATTTGTTTCGTTTATAGGATCTATAACAGGATTCAGAAAAGAAGCGTCTCAGATCATGAACTTATACGGATAACTGTATATGGGATTATACACGAAGCAACGGCCTAAGGTCTTCAATTTTCTGAAACATAGCGGGTGGAGAGATAGCCCTTTTACCACATGGAATTGTTCTTTTGAAAGGAGTTGAGCATTGTTGACTCAGGGATACTGAAAGGGGCTTACAGATTTGACAGTAAAAAGTGTTATTTTATTTTTAAACCAACCGGTAGCAGACTAGAGGCCTGCTGTACTGAAGCAGAGGAAGCCGTTAGGCCTCTTCTACACTCATGAGTGTTGATGCAATGAATCGGCATCTCCCGGGCTGAATGCTGCAAACCGGACTGAACTTTGCATGTCATTTTCAGTTCTGGTTTGCAAGCGTTCGGGCATGCGATCCCAGGGAGCCCACGCGTTCGAGTGTGATGCGGTTCAAAAGGGGCCTTACTGGTAGGGTTGAAGACACACATGGCGTTTTGGGCCATTTTTACTAAGGTGCGTTTTCAGATCGTAAAAAATGCATGCGTTTTGTCAGTTTTTTAATGTGTTAAATTCAGAAATCGGACAAAAAACGTATGCGTTTTTTAACGATCTGTCGATGAAAACTAAAAACGGCCCCCTTAAAAACCTAAGTGCATTTTAAAAATACGGGATATTTAACAGGGTGTGTGTGTGGGATGATTCAAACATCCAATATCAAATGACTCTAGAGAAAAAAAACAATGTAGAAGAAACCCCACCTCCACAATGTTACCAAGATACTTTTGCTTTTTAGATACATTGTAATTTTTAAACTTTTATGACAATGCCAATCCAAGTGAATCAGGGATTAACTCCTCCATGGATGTTATCATTTAGACCTAACTGCTTGCGTGTTTGGGAGGAGAAAGTATTTAGCTTTTTAAAAGGCAACGAAAACACTTGTTGACTACTTCCTTATCACAGAAGTTTATCGGAAAGTTCTGATGCCCTTTAAATGCGTTTCAAATCAATCCAAGTGCATCATGGTGTGAACACAATGGGTAGATAGCAAATGTTGTACAGCGAGACACTGCGTCGAATTTCATCTACACTGCCAATTCACAAGGTCTGAGGCTGGATGATTTAAACCTGGTGTAGTCAAGACAAACTCCTACAATTCTAACAGAGAAGCAATGTGAATGGTAGAATGATGGAACTTTGCCAGCATGAGTTTTAGGGTAATTCACACTGCCGTCTGCGGGGCCGTACCATGCGGCTGCAAATACTCCCCATAGACAGCAATAGCGGCATCGCTTTCTCTATCTTTGGCGAGTGTGCGGCCATTGCCCGCTGTTTCTATGGAGGGAGAAGGGCCACCATCTCCTCCCCCTCTCCAGCACAGGCCAGGCATTTGACCGCCATGTGAATGAACCCTTAATGTAATCATCAGTGAGTAGAAAAAAAATCCTGTGTAGGATTGACTTGCATGCGGTAGCAGGAGGCACAGGAAAAGGCTGACACAATATCTGTGGTTGGGGAATACTCTTCCATCTTGAGATACATACCCATTGGAAGGTGGTATTGTGGGTGCACACATGGGGAGATTCAACGTTCAGGATTAGATAGAATAGAGCCATGTATTTACAGTTGGTCTGAAATACAATATTATAAAGAAGAGGCCCCTATATGATCCTTTACAGGGTGCAATGACAACCAGGATGTGCAGGTATATGTGTAACCTGACAACCCATGACTATTGGAGTCACGTGTGGTTTTAATCACAAAAAAAATGTATTTTAGAAACAATATTCAATTTATTTGTTGCTGCTGCAGTAAACATGTTCAATATCAGGGGACATCCACAACCATGTTGTACCCAAATGTTCTTGCGACTCAGACATCAGTCTCTGTTCCCAAAATAGAACAGCCCCAGTATGTTCTTGCTTAAACAGTTTTTGCTTTGGTCCTGAGGAACCTTGACCACACATCTCGTCAAGCTTGCCAGTCCCCCATAAGCCTCTGCAGCGGATCATGTCTCGCGTGCCTGGAAGGCGGCTATTAGGGAAAACTAAGCTGAATCTTCTCACTGGTCCCAGTAGCCAATTGACCTGGAGAAGGAAAAGCGCAGAATTAGTATGACGACAATTACTGCCATTTTCATTAACTGCAGGTCATGCAGAGGAGTCACTTCAAAAATTAGACTAAAAACTAGTTTTTTACAACATTTCTCTTTTATTACTAAAGTTCCCCTCAACTTTTACTGTGACCTTAAAGAGAACCGTAGGGCAAATTATAACCCCTAAAAACTAAATAAAATTTTCATAACCTGCAATAGAGAGCATGCCTATACCCTTCATTGTCCCTTACATGCCTGTAAACCTAAGCAATGAGGTCCTAAAGCTGTATGCAAATGACCTGGGAATGTCCAATGAAGCATATAGAATATTCAAGATGTCCAGATTGTTCATGAGTTGGGGGCACAGGCCACAAACCCCAGTGCTATGACTGACAGCATGTATATGGTTGAAGATGGTCCTCCTGTGCTTGCTGGTGGCGACGCCCCCTGGCAGAGTGTGAGTTGTGTGAGTGAGTGTGAGTGTAGGAGAGCTTTACAACAGCTCCAGGTAGCCATGGTATTATAGCAGAAAAAATGTCAGGTACTTGTGGAGCTGATGTCTGTGTCTCTCACATGTGTATAGGAGGGGATGCAGCATGTCAGCAGATGCAAGCACAGGCATAGCAATGCTTACGATACAATTACACACAGACATAGCAGGGGGAGGAGAGGGGAGGGTAAAAGGGGTGACATCACTGCCTCTGAGCATGTGGCCAGCATAATTACCTAACGAATAGCTGATTTTACAATGAATAATTATGAATTGACTAAATAAATCTGTGATGGATCCTGTGAAGCGCTCCAACAGGTAGAGGTGACAGAGATAGCCGCAGAGACACTGATGACAGGTGTATTTAATTAGATTTTTTTTTTTTAATTGATGGAGCTGTGACCATTTTATGCTTTTTTTTTAATAAATAATGCAACTTTTATTATGACACTTATTCAATATTGGGAAAGCCCAAGATGGCCATACGTGAAATTGAACCTCCTCATTGACACCATGTTCAGTCCCATTAACCCCTCCCAAACTGCCATACAGCTACGTAAGACCTATTTGCACTTAATGAATCAGATAGCCACCAATTTACACGTCACCTTAGAAACACACTGTGGGGGTGTTGGTATTAAAAAGAATAATCCAGGGTTGTGGTACAACATATCATTTATAATATAAGGATTAGTTGAAACAGGAAACAGGAGATATCCCGGCCAAATTTAAGTTAAAATTGTATTTTTTTAAAAAGGGAACACCTACCATTTGATTGATGCATTATGAGAATGGTTTGCTCATTGATTCAGTTCATATCTTGTATAATCCGCAAACTGCAATTCCTCGTACAAAACACATGCGACTGTCTATTGCTTTCTTTTATAGTTCCCTTTTTGTATCCGTCTATGGCAGAATGTAAGTAACAATGTAATGCTGAGCCAAGTATTTACTCTATGTCGGCATCTTTGTTAACAAATGCATTCGTACAGATTGTTGGAAAATCCACTAAAAAAAAAGGTGGGGGGTGGGGGAGAGAAAATTAGATTCATTTTAATTTACTTTTACCACATTATCCTAAATTCACTAACTTGTCCACTTTCTCAGGCCTCATTCAAAGTATAATGGGGACATGTGCTTGCTGACTTCTTCGGTGACCCGCACACGTCCTCATTTACCCACAAGGGGCTCATGCCCATGGTCTGTTTCATTAGCCAACTAACTGGTCACAACCCATAATGAGCAGGTCCCGATTCCGGGGATCGCCCACAAGGCCTGGTTTTTAGCAGCTTGGAAACAGCCAACACATGTGGATGAGGCGCAGTTATCCTTTCAAATGTATATTAATGTCCCCTGATTTTACCTTGAGGAAAATTTAATTTAGGCTTGGGTCACTCAGTGCTCCACCATTCCATTGTTACGTTTATAGAAAGACAACCCCCCCCCAAATAAGAATAGCAGGCTGTTAATTGACATACGGAGCCTGGGAGTTACCATTGTATCATGAGGCTGCGGAGCGCCGTCTGTTGGAAGAAAAGTTCCTGATGGCTTGGTGCAGATCCATAACATTGCACACATTTGGTTTGTGGTATATTATGGAGAAATCTGTTGTTTGTTTTTTCCAGATCAACCAATGTATACCAATTACATGAATGGGCTGGAGAGAGGTATCATCCCAATATCTGTGGTTTGTAGGCACCATTATGTGTGTGCCTGGGAGGTTCCCAATATAGAGCAAAATATTTCACTTTTTATGTTTTTGGTCTTCATGGAGGAATTGTAGGTGTCCTAGCATTTGATGATATTGATGTTGTAGGGTAATGTCCAAATATTGGGCTGGTGGGATAAACAGCATCTATTAAACTAAAATACAGCAATAGATCCAATACTCCTTAATGGATAACTCCATTTGCTCTAGCCCACTGGTCGTAAAACATGATGTCTGGGGGGTTTCCAACTATGATCAAGGGATCAATCCCCCCACACATAATAGAGCAGCAGGCAGAACAATACCTTGTCACTTATGGACGGGCATCTCCATTAGTGCAGAAAGACTAGTGGGATACTTCCTGCTACAAAGTGGAACCTGTAAAAAATTTGTATAATGTGGCCCATGATCTAGTAAAGTGCAGCGGAATATGATGGCGCTATATAAATAATGATTAATAGTAATGGGACACCCTTTCTTGTCATAGGTTGCATTCCAAGCCCCGCTGATCAGGTATGTTATCTTACATTCTGTTGGTGCCGAGTTAACCCCATTAAGGAAAAAACATATTTGGCTACTTTTGTTGTTTAGAAAACAGTACAAATTAAATGGAGTTCTAAGGCAATAAGATAATGGTCATGTCTCAACTCCTCTCCCCTAGGGTAACCGATTGACCAATTATTTAGGCATTCTCTTTGTAGTCTGACTACTTGAGAATCCCAAGGTGTAGGATCACATAAAGACAATATGGTATATGCGATGAGGGCTGTGTAAAGGCAGAAACCTGTAAGAGGATATTTCTGTATAACGTGCAGCAACAGATTGGAACACTACCCTGTATAATAAGTCATGCTGTTTGTGTGACTCCCCTGCTGGCCAACTAGAATTTCTAACACCATTCAGGCAGATAATTAAACTTACCCAGTTGCTGTGGGAACCATTGTGAAGATAGGGGAAAATCCACCAGAGAAGAAACCAGTCACAAACAATGGCACTGAATGAGGACGAGCCCCATGCTTATTTCCCCTCTTCAACACAGCACAACAAGGATGTCAGGTAAGATCTTTGCACCAGCTGGACCCAGGAGAAAACACACCAGACGTCATCCTGTGACTCTGGAAATTGGAAAAACAACTCACCTTGACAAAGCAAAATCAAAGAAGTCCTATTGTGTAATAATCTTGAAAAAATACAACACATGCACACACAGGCCCAGAAGGTAACACTCAGGAGGATGAGACAAAAAGTAATAAAGCAAGAGACTGGCGAAAAAAAAAAACGGAACGGTCACCCAGACGGCAAATAGTGAAATAATGGCTCTTATGGGAGGGACAGACCCCAGCACAGCCCAAAAGTCCCCTTGATCTCAGAGTAGGGGGCCCAGAAGTGGGACATACTTCTAACCCTATGGTCAGCTCCTGGTCTATCAGAGCAGCTGGGAAAAAACTCCGCACAATGACGTCCGTTGTTCCATGCCCTGCAGGATGCACAGGAACGTGTTGTCTCTAGTTTCAACATGCGCACGGCCTTCTAATAACTCAGGCTGACAATTTTATTCCACATCGGGATGTTAACCATTCAGACTGCCATACGGCTAAATACGTCCTATTTGCACATGCCCCGGCAGAAAGGAAAAGAAAGGAAATTTCTAGATGACATAACAGTGACCAAATTCAAACGGAACCTATCCCTGAAACCCTGGCACCTAGAAAACACTGTGTCATAAGAATTCTCCACTTTATATGACATATGGATTGTGTAAGGATAATCATTTTTTTTTTTCTATATAGCGCCAAATTCCATTAGCACTTCGCTCTTCACAGAACCAGGATGGCCAACTTTTATGAAAATCTTTCTATTTCCGATTGTAAAGTAAGGAGGAGCATCCATTGTACAATCATAAACAGGAAGGACTATCCTGGATTGGTGTTTCTAGGTGCAGGGGCTACAGAAGATATAGGAGTTTTAAGTGTTCCCCCTCCAGCTTCAGTAAAATATGCCTGCAATATGACCAAGTTCCAGGCCCTTAGGCATGAAAGAGTTCCTGTTGGCTGTTTCTAACATCCGTATTAGGGAATGGATTTTCACTGCATGGAAAATATACTGCTGGAAGGATGCCATCACACAAACATATACCACCACCTCCCTTCTTTTCCCTACGCACTGGACCATAACACGGGGAAAGGACACGGTACTCCACGTGCTCATTGCCGGCCTATGGGGACGTATGTACGGCCGCAAACTGAAGACCGTACATACATCCCCAACGGTTGAGTGAATATAGCCCAATACAACCACAGAAAAGGACTTAAAAACGAATACATGAACTGGAGGTCAGACACAGTGATGAAATTTGTTAGAAGTCTCAACAAGAGCTGTGTAAGCAAAAGGTTGAACAATTACCCATTAATTATATACTATGAATTGAAATAAAAGGAAGACAAAAGACAACTAGGCAAAACTCATTGAGCCGAGCAGGTTTAGTTAACCTCGATGTAATAAACATGCAATTCAGTGAGAATGTCATGGAGAGCAGGCCTTTCAGGGTCTTCGTTCCATGATTTCTGACACAGTCTTAAGGAGTCTATTCAATTACTACAGGATCTGTTGTACTGCATTAGCAAACATCACTGACCATGCATAGAGGTAGCTAGTGCAAGCTGTCAGCACCCAAAAAGGTTTTTGTAAAATACATAACATAAGTGTGATCAATGGTCGGTTAATGTTACAAAGCACTGCTAGCACAGGGACCAGCATCATAGGTTTATATGCGGGTGCATGTATATATTTTATTAATACCACACAGTTGTAGTAATAAGTTTAATATCCCGTAATTATATTGGCGTTAATGTTCATTTTTAGGGTTATTTGGATGGTATTGGTTTGTCTTTATGATTTTAAAAAAGACAAACATTAGTTTTCAACAATAAATGGCCTCACCCAGCCACTAACCATGAGTGGGAAGTTTGGTGTTAATCATATTATCTGAAAAAAAAAAAAAAAATTGGCAGGGGAATGTAAACTTTTTGAGCAATGTATAATTTGCTGCTGTATGTGTCTGGATCGGAAGCACATCATTGCACCAGATCGAACGCAGAGCCTCTGACGGGAGCAGAGTGATTGTATGTTGAGTAGTTTCCAAATATTGAAAATATCAGTCCCAAAGTCCTGTCTTCATACGTGAATTTGGCAGACCGAAAGGATACGCTTGTATGCTGTGTGAAATCCTTGTTCGCATCCAATCCAGAAGGTTGGCAATATCTACTTTCAATGGATGACCAGGCAGGTATGTATACACTGTATCCTCAGACACTCTAACAACGCCATTTTGTACTTCTGAAGGAAAAAAAGCAAAATATACAGAGATCAGGATAATCATTTTTTGTACAAGGGTATGAATGAGGAAAGTTATAATATTATTGTAATAATGCTATGAAGCAGCCTTATGTCCCCTGCCCATGAACTTTCTAGTACATGTGTTGCTCAGGACCTATGTCCGAGCACATGAAGTAGATGGGATCCTTGCATAAAAGAGAACAATTACAGTTGTAATAGTGTAAGTTCGGCCAGTGGATACAGGGAAGTCCTGCAATCACATTTCGTAGATTGCGTGTATCTTGTCCACTGTACTGTGTCAATCTGTGGTATCTGACCACCACGAGGGTTCATTTCATGGACGAGAAGTTTCATTAATAATCGCCACAGTAGTATAATGTGGTTAACCTGCAATATATTTAGAGCTCTTCGCATAGCTCCACTAGACAGGGTCACCAAAAGCCTCATTCCATCTGGAAGTAATGTCCACATGTGGGGATAAGGAAGAGGTGGTAAAACATTCGCCCACTCTTAGTGCTATAAGTGGCCTCAATATAAGGCTTCTAGATAGTAATCGACAGCTCAGAGGACTTCTGTCATCTTGCGTACAAAGGACGTTAGAGTGGTATAACAGATGTAGGAGACAAATAAGAGTTAAGCAAGTGGAGAAGGAAGCACTTGCCTGGTTACAATATAATCACAAGTTGGTGTATTCAACTTGGTTATGAATTTCTTCAAGTGTGCGAAGTTTGTGGACTGTTTACGATATATTATATACTGTACTTGTCCAGCTGTACGACATGCTCCAGGCTGGGGCACCATCATTCGACGCTAGGAGAGGACCAAAGCGAAACTTGTGCATCGCGACTGCTAAAGCTGGGATGATCTTGACACGGAGTTGCCAAATCATGCAAAAATCTTGTGTTTTCTGTGAAACTTCTCAATTACTGAAAGGAAAAGGTGTTTCATAAAACAAATTCTACAATATAATACTGTGATTAACTACTTTTCTTAAAAGAAATCTACCATCAAAATGACAGCATAATAAACCAGGGACACACTCAGATCCAGGGCACTGTGACTGTTGTATCTTATTACATTGGTAATCCATGACCTCCTTCCACCTACAACAACTTTTAAAAATATTCCAATGAGTCATTAGGACTATGGGGGAAAGCAAAGCCTCAAAGGGCCCTAGATTCACAGATGTTGCACGCTGAGCAGGAGCACATCCCCTCTTGCCAGCGAGATTACAGCAGGCAGAAGGAGAGGGTGAAGTGCTGAGGGAAGCAGCGGAGGGATGTGATTATTTTTGGGCTAAGCATGAAGGGCTCTGCATAACACCCTAATCCCATCTTACTGATTAGGCATTTAATTTAAAGTAAGATTTAGATGGAAGGAGATCATGGATTAACAAATATAAGATTACCACAGTCACAGTTTCCTGGATCTAAGGAGTCTATAAGTGTCCCGGTGTATCCATGCGTGGATTTTGGTGGTAGATTTTCCTTTAGTTACTAAAGTAGCTGGCACATTTTGGGAGTATATCACATTAATTTTATTACAGCTGTCAAGTTTACCACATTATTAATTTCAAAAACTGCCATAGTACAGAATATTTAGGTAAAAAATTATACTGCAAATACTGAAATGAGTATGATTTGTGTATCACACCCGATAAATTAAAAACATTAGTGAAGGAAAAAATGCCCTCTTATATAGAAGTAACCACAGACATCTCAAACTCCCTTAGTCAGGGTTATTTATAAATTCAATTCTACTGTATTGGGTATTGTGTGTATAGCTGAGCACTTCACCCTTACTAAGCAGAGTTTCACATGAAAATAATTTAAAAATGGTCTTTCCCCCCACCTCCCTGACGACATGTTTTGCCCTAAACATTTAGGGGGGGGGGGGGGGGGGGCTCTAGGGAGGGATTTGAAATTATAGAGCAGGAGGAGCTGAGCAATTAATCCAGCGCTATGGACTTTTAACCAGAATAAAGAATCAATTATTTGAATCGTCAGCTGATCAATGACTGGTCACAGAATTATCACTTTTTTGGGGCCCAGGGACTGGAACTCATATAATGATATATGATTGAAACAAGAACCGGTGCATTCTATAATCTCCAGCAGGATGTCGGTCATGCCACAGGACCGAAAGCACAAATCTGCCCTTATTTCTCCATCTCCGACCACAAAATGTCCAGTAATTGTGAGCTGCTCATGCTCTACAACATGCTTCTCTGTCCTCTCACATAATCAGTGGAACAAGGGACATACTAAAAAAATGTTCCATCTTTGACAACCCAGCGCTTTTCAACAAGTTGTGATTTTTTCTCTCCTAAATTTCCCAAAATGTATTGTGTCAAATGTAAGTGACCAAAGATGGTCGCAATTTCGATTTATAATGATGCTCTTTAGGACTAGGGATCCCACGCCAAATTGTTGTCCATACAAAGTAGTCATCCAAGCACTCCTTTGATATATGCCAAATATGAATGATTAGTATCAATACGATCAAACAGACGAGTTGTTCACCCAAACACGGGCCTTATCAAACACAGATCACAGCAGTTATCTTTGCTGTAGAATTTTACAGTAGTGGGGTGAAGGTTCTCGTAAATAAGTGTGTATGTGGCGTATTGTAGGGTTGAAATAGGGGTTCAATATGCTAAATAAGGCTCAATTTAAGTTATTGGACTGCTGCTCAGCCTAAGAAGGTTTTTTATTTTTTTCTATACAAAGCGTTGCTTCATATAGCAGATCTTGCCTAAGTATCGTATGTAGTTCCAAGTTCTGGTAACAAAACAACTCCAAAATGCAACGCAGTTTTGACAGAGGTGCAGCTTCTGAGCCTAGCGATCCAAAAGGGTTAATGACAATACATAATGCAAAATCCACAGTATTAATTGGCCAAAGGACAACCAAAAAGTGGCCCCATAAATCTAAAAACGTCAATATTAAAAAAACGATCACAAGCTTTGTAGCCCAGCTTAGTAATCTTTACCAGCAGGGTAGCAGTAGCAAAGAAGCACGACAGGCAAGCTGCCTGCATATATTCAGTGCTGCAGATAAAGAAGGAAGCAGATTGGTATTGTCTATCGTAGGATGGTCATAAGGACTGGTAATTTTGTAACGCCTTTCCAGGAATATGGCAGTCGAGTTGTGTGGCTCCTTACTCGTCTCAATGCATTATGGGCATCGTGAGTCATTGCATCTGTTCATGCCAAGATCACAAGTTAAAAGCCTCTCCTGAAACAGATTACAGATGTCCACACAAAAGCGCAGTCAGAATCATAATGTACACATGGGTTAGTGCGGGCCAATCCAGGATAAAACATTGCATGTATGGTAGATGTTCATCTTTAGGTGAAAGGGCAAAGTTCTGAATTTACAATAAAAAATAATGGAGTATTAGGGCTGCCAGGTAGACGACACTGAATTTTTTTGCCTTTTAAAATAAAAGCGCGCATCTATGTCTGGTAATTATATGGCTTATTCCCCTATGAAATACTACAAATCGGTTAATCTTCCCCTGAGCTAGATTGCAGAGTTGGTTTAAGGATAGGTGCTATGGGGGGGAAAAATTTATTAACAATAAAAGCACCCATAGTAGAGCCCATATTTTTGGTTAACACCACAAACTTAGAAGAAGCAGCAGCATGGATGACATTTAAACAGCAGTATGAGCAGTACTAAATACAGCACAGAGCGAGATCTGTGTATATTTATCTGTTCCCTCTTTATACAGAACTTCTAAGCAGATATAATAATTAACAGCGAACTGATTGACAGTACACGGCGAAATAGCCCGAATTTTTACTGCGTCCCAATCTACCCATAGGTTTTGGTACTGTTAATTGCAGCGTGTCTGAATGAATGCCCCAAACACCATTCGGGTTTGGTGTGGCCTATAAGGCTTACTAGTGCATCAGAAAGAGGTAGATGCTCCCCAGATGTGCACTTTTGCTAGCCCATGTTCACATGAGCATAGAACCCATAACGCCCATTACACAAGTGTGAATTGGGTCTTTGCGGAATCCATGGCTTTAACATGTGGAATCCATTAATCTTAATGTTGCAGACTAGGAAATCTTAAAATGCCATTCAGGATTTTGAACCATTGTTTTTTTTTCTTCACTTACTTAAAAATGTTCTTGTGTGGCAAAACTTAATATGGGGCCTCTGACAATATCTATGCCTCGATCATCAGATGCATTTAACTGAGTAAAAAGAAAGAGGCAATGTTAAAAACTGTTCTGAACAAAGCAAAAAAGTGGCGAACTGATCAATAGTGCGTGTTGTATTACCATTCCACCGGAATCGCCCCCAGGAGAAACCTGTGACATCATTAACCTGTAACCTTAAGGGGTTTCCACCAAACTCAAGTTAGGCCCTATCCGATGGAAACCTTTAAAGAGGAAAACTGGACATAAAAAACCTCCTATTTATGATGAGGAACATCTGCACCGCTTCACACGAATATTCCATTTTGGGATAGCATTTGCTGGAACAAACTATGCCTTCCAGCCCGCCGATTGTCTGGTTTGGCAGCGGTCACCACATACGATAGGCGTTCAGGTCATAAATGACGCTAGCGCAAAGGGGGAGGGCATCGGCAATCCTGGAACGCACATGGGAAACGCATGGGATTGATAAGCCGATCGCATGCGCCCCCTTCTATGGAAACGCAGTGCGTTCGCGGCGCCTAGCGGTACATGTGAACGTGGACTTTATGTAAGCTCTGACTGGCAAATTTTGGTGATAGCCCAAGTACCAGGCTCTTGACTATTGCACCACCCCAATCCACTTTCTCTGGGGAATATACAGGTCCCCCAGCTGGTGAGCACAAATTGATCCCCAAAAAGTATCACCCTTGCAGGATCTCTATTTTGAAAAGACCCTGCCTTATCATCAACACAGCACGGGATCCCATGGCAACAAGAAGGAGAAAATGATTCAGCAATTGTTCGACATCAAATTAATATTTTTACCTCTATACAATAGTAGTTTAACTCTTTATCTTGATAGAGCTGCTTTGCACAAGCCAGGATTGTGGAAGTTTGCCGGTGCTGGAGGCCATAGAATAAGACGGTGAGGGAGGCTGGTCTTCACTTATGAACCTCTGAAACTAATGAAGAGGACAACAAAAATAGCAACACCCCACAGTACAGTAAATATTGTCCGGCATTTAGAAAAATTGATGCCAAAGATTTAGTGATGGAGCGGTAAAACCGAAAGTATTCCAATAGTTATTAAGGGGGTTCAGCAAAAGCTACCAAAATAACGGAATGCATACTTTAGGGATCTGTAGATCTTTAGATGGGATAACCTCATTATATGAAGAAATCTTAATATATTAAAAAAAATGCAGACTTTTCATGCACTTTACATGCAGATTTAAATAATTATTTTCAGAATACAATTTCGCCGGCCCAGAGAAAACAAAAATCCACCCTATTAAAAACACTTACCTTCTGATTCTTTTATGGACCTAAGTCAGATAGGGGGAAATAAAACCCCCCCCCCCCCCCCCCCCCCCCCCCCCCCTAAGAGACTGATGAAGTCAAGATCTGCCCCAAAATCAGACCAAAGGAATGTCTGTCAGAGGCCTATGAGGAATGCAAGAACCCCATCACAGTGGTACGGGTGGTCTGAAAGTAGGGGAGAGAGCGGGACTTCTGCCACTAAGCATCTGTACAGGTCACTTCAAAGACGATTTTCTAGATAATGCTAATTACAATGAACCTTGAAAGAGGTTTCAATCTCCTTGATAGGTCATAAAAGGACAGAATTACATCCCTTCCTAATACTAGTTCACATTTCATGCAAAACAGATGGTGTTTGTTTTTTAATGAATGACAAAGCTGCCTATAAGCTGCTAATATTATAAATGTATTATTGTAGCATCTCATAGCATTGGAATTTTAAAGGGAAAAAAATAATTACTAGTACTAGGATTAATCGATGCGGAGATTCAATTTCAAGTGTTTGTGGCCGATACTTCTCCACCCTTATGGGAGAGAAAACAAACCTTGTCATGAGTTCGAAACGTGAAGTAGATTGAACGCCATAACACTGGTTCTTTTTTGCACTTCTATGTGCTCCACTCTACTTCTAAACGCACATAATTTGGGATTCATGATAATGTAGGCAAATAATATATAGCGGTGGTTTTTACAGGGGAGTATTGTTGAGTACTAATTGTGTCACTATCCCTAAAGAACTGAGGACAGTGGAGGAAGATTTATTGAAAGTGTCGGAGGTAAAATGTTCTAGTTGGCCATAGAAACCAATCAGGATAGCATGTCATTTTCTACAAGGTGGGGGGAAAAGGAAGACGAGCTCTGATTGGTGTGCCATTGGGTAACTGAACAGTTCTCTCGACACTTTGATGAATCATCACCAGTGAGACTGCAGGTGCTGACCCCAGCAGGTGTGTGAGGAGGTGGAGAGGCATGACGCTTGCAGGAGTCCCCTGCCTCTTACTTAAGTCTTCTAGATGTGAGGGAGGACTAATAAATGTGGAGTTAGGCAGAAGCGATGGAATGGGAGCCTGTAACAAGCAGCACTTAAAGGGGTTGTCCACTGTCAGCACACTATTTGATATGGTTTGTGTAAGGAAAAGTTCTACAACAATCGTCTGTATCCATTCTTCCCGGTTTCTAGATCTCTGCTTGCTGTCTGCTATAAACGTTCTCGCGATCGCGATCTTGCCCATGTGATGTGACTGGAGGCGCGGGGGTGATTACCACACAGCGGCCGATTGGCCATACATACATGGACAGATTTCTATCACGGAACGTACACCGTACGACGCAGGGACAGAAGCCGAGATCTATTAAAGACTGTGAGGCATTGATACGGGAAAGATATTGGAAAATTGGAACCCTTTCCTTCCAAAAACCATATAAATATTTGCTCCAGAGGACATCCACCTTTACGAATTGTATGTTGGAAGGAAGGCAAGGCTTGCATGGAGGAAGGAATGTGTGGACACCTGAACACTATCAGAACATGGACACAATGAGGCAGACAGAATAAGGAGGGCTTGTCCCGTATTGGGGCCATGTCAGAGGGGACAATCTATCGGATAAAACTAGTCAATATGGACCAAAATCTCTGAGGAATGCTTCCAGCACCTTGTTGAATCTATGCCACGAAGAATTGAGGCAGTTCTGAAGGCAAAAGGGGGTCCAACCCGTTACTAGCATGGTGTACCTAATAAAGTGGCCGGTGAGTGTAAATTTTAAGAATAAAATAGGAAGATACCCAAAGATCTGGAGGAAAACTTCAATAAGCAGTCTTAGACAAAAGTAACATATGTGTGACAAACTTAGATACACCAATAGGATATAGACAGGGGTCCCAAACCCAGTCCCGCCACCCAATGCGGGTTTCTTCTTTGGGAAGTGGTCTGACTTCCCATCCTAATCTGATGCGCAGCAATCTGATGTCTGAATCATCCAAACAAGCAAACAGCCATAACTTCAGCTTTTCTAGAGGCGGTCACACTTCCTGATGATTAATGAAGTGAGGACATTTGGATAGCGGCACTTTGGCTGTCGCTTATCCTCTTTTATTGTTGCACATACTGTTTCTGCATTTTTTATTATATTTTATTATTATTATTATGTTGACTTAAAACCATAGGATTCCAACTCAAAATCCTACTAAATTGGTATCGCACTCCCCAGCTCCTACACAAATTCTACCCATCCGTTCCTAATAAATGCTGGAGATGTGGAGGACCTGATGCTACATTGTTTCATATTTTCTGGAGTTGCCCTGCCTTGCTCCATTTCTGGCTGGAGGTTAGGTCCCTTGTTGGGGGGATCCTTAATGTGCAAGTCCCACTGGACCTTGAAATTTATATACTAAATCTGTATCCTAGTTCTCTCAGGGGTTCGAGTGCCAGGTTGTTCCTACACATAATAACAGCGGCGAAGTGCTTGATTTCTCTGAATTGGAGACGTCCTGCTTCTCCATCACTATTGGATTTGTATGCACGTCTTAGGGACCTCCGATCAATGGAATATATTACGGCTGTACTTTGTCATACCACAGATACATTTGAGAGGATCTGGACTCAATGGGACGTATATAATGCTAGATTGATTTCCTAAATGTTACAAGTGATTATATTACTTAGGATGTTATCACACCTATGCTGTACCATAAGGAATGCTTTACTTATGTGACGATTGTTACTTTGTTCCTTCTCTTTTTGTTCTTTTTTTGTTCTTTTTGTTTCTTTGTTGTTTTTCAATATTTTGCAATTGCAAGATGTAATAGTATTTTTAATACTTTTGTATGCCTCCTGTGAATCAGCTTATATGTGATTTGTTCTTTTCTTTATGAAAAAATAAAAAAATAAGAGTTGAAGAAAAAAAAAAAACCTAGAACACCCCGTTTGAATCCTATCTTTTTCGCATCACAGGGAGGAACACCTCAGTGTTTGTCATAGGGAATGTGTTGTAAGTTTGTTGTCCTTGTAACATGGTTGCATTGTGTCATTTACAAGATGTTCTTTGTATCATCTTACTGTTTACTTGGTACATACTGTGTGACTGACTGTCTGCTAAAAATCACTTTCTCATGAACATCTATTATCCTGACAGGTTTTCATGGCCCTTTATTAGATTTACTGTCATTTCTTCATGTAACTAGTTCATTTTAAGTGCCTCTTTGTCCATCGGGATCAGAACCATATGATAGCATGGGATGCAAGAAATGCAGTGTTAACCCAAATCGTGTATTATGCATACAGCACACCATGGGATGATTTCTGACCTCTTGCTTTAGGGTGCACAAGATGAAGGAGACATAGGAGGAAGACGCAGGGAGCCACAATGGAGGGGTAGGAACCGCAGTGAAAACAAAACAAAAAAAAAACCTACCAACCAAACACAATGGGGAAGATTTATCAAAAGTTTCTTAAAGTACGTCAGTGGAGTCTTCTCCTGCACCAGATTTATTAAAGTCTCTGTTGCTAGATGGTAAATCTGGTGCAGTTTAAGACTGACTAGTTGCACTCCGCACCTCCTTTTAGTTGGTTGAAAACTACAACCAAATTTTTGGCACATTATGCATAATTTTTGGCATGTAGACTTTTTCCCACAAAACCACAACCACTTTATGGAAGCTACATACTAATTTTCATACTAGTCATAAAAGTGCTTAAAAACTGCCTTAAAGAGGGCCTGTCCGGGTGATTTGGGAAACAAAACCACCCAAAGGTCCTTATGAACCGCTGGTTTAGTGTCCCAAATCACCCTTTTGGTTTTCCCTCTGTGCTATTTTTTTTTTAAAAAGGGAACTTTTATCATTCACGGCCATATACTGTGGAGAAATCGCTCGATAAATCGTACTGCTCTCACTTCATTGAAATACTGGCAATGGGTCGGATGCCTCTGTAGGTAATTATAAAGGTTTTACTTTGTTTTTTTAATAGCTGGCACAGAGGGGCTTGCTGAAAGGTGTTTTGTGACCCTAAACCACTAGTCCATAGGGACCTGTGGGAGGTTTAGTCCCCCATACTGTGGCACGATGTAAACAGTTGTTATCGTTTTTTTGTGCAGATTGTACCAAAATAATTTCATACACAGATTGATAAATGTATATAGACCACAACATGATTTCTATATATCCCGGTAGAGATACATGTCTTATTTTGCAGCTTATGTACAGAGAGTTTAGATGGAGTGACCTTACAGAAGGTGAAGTTGCGTGTGATCTCTCGGGGGACGGGCGAGCAGGCTGTTTATCTGTTGGCCTGTTCCTGGATTTCTCTTTTTAGGGAGTTGGCAGTGGATCAGTCCTTTTTGTTTCCTGTGTGAGTGGGTGAGAGGAATGTACTTTTAAATGTGGCTCTGAAAGTCTGTAGGTGTGAGCACATCTCTTCTATGATCATACAGCGGTAGAATTTCTTTATTGCCTTGAATGTGCTTGCTCGCCCATACTGTAAATCTGTAACCTTAAAGGAATGTAAGCTTTGGCTCCCACGGTTTTTTGTATGTTTTCCTGTACTCTCTGTATAAGAGAAGAAATGCAAGAAATCATCAAGACGATCTACAGTATATACATTGCATTAGGGCTTTTTGTGTCAGTTTTGTAGTGAACTCAGCCTGTAACAGTCAGACTATTTTCCCCTTAACACCACCTCCACTACTGTAGGGGGCAGTGTCTGGAGTGCCTGTGGAGAGGGCCACCGTGTGGTGTTCTTGGGCGCTGCTAGACAGCACCCGGTGTAGAGCTGCTTAGCAATGAAGCCGGCCGCTGGATATATCCGGACGTAAACCTGGCAAAGAGGCAAAAAGTATTCCCCACCATCTATTATATGCCTAAGGATACACTCAGCGTATATACTGTGTGTACATAAAAGTTGATGTGTTTCCTTACTCTGTTGAGCTGCCAACATCTTCCTTTACCAGCATGTGACCAATAGTAAATGAGCTTTGTGTTGTTGACAGAGTTATTGCGTCTTTCAGATACGCCAATCCTGCTGGCAGAGCTACGTCCAGCTCGGGAGCCTCTGTATGATTGGAAATCAAGCTGCGAGACATGGAGTGTCGAATTCTCTCCCGATGGCTCCTGGTTTGTCTGGTCTCAGGGCCAGGGCATCATTAAGCTAATCCCTTGGCCACTGGAAGAGGAAGAACTGTAAGTTAATTGTTACTATAAGCAGAACTGAGGAGTGATCAGGAACTAGTCTAAAACATTATTTAATTTTGTTTTTTTGTTAGGAGGCAGCCATCATGCAGATCCAAAAGTCAGTTCCACAAGGGCTCCGAAGTAAAACGGAAAGGAAGCCTAAAAGAGAAAATGATAGACTGTGGCCAAATAGTTTGGAGTCTGGCATTTGGTTCCTCATCTGCACCAGCTGGATGGAAGCTATGGCCACTTTCCAGGCAACAAGATGCCAAATCTAATGACACTTGGCTACTTTTGGCTACTGGACTGAGTGATGGACACGTCAAAGTATGGGAAGTACACACAGGTAAAATGTTCTCCGACTCCACAATCCTGTTTTCCTGGTCGCTCTAGCTGTTCTTCCATGAGACCAGTCCTTCCTTTCCAGTGACATTTTCCTCTGATCTGTAGCAGAGGAGCTTCACTACTGAGCATCTACATAAAGTGCAGTACACATTCAACTCGACTGAAAGCTTAGAAGAGGATGCACAACCCGTGGCCAACAGCTGACATTCAGCCTCTCAAGCCACAAGTTGTACCCTGCAACCTGCTGACAGTCCATTGAGCACTTCCATAACAGTTGGAAGCATTCAGTCATACAGGAGGTTGGGTAGTGGTGAGTGAAGCTAAGTAGGTCTTACTGCTCCTGTGTCCTATTCTGCCTCTTTTCTTAGTGTCCTGAATCCTGATGCTGGTTGAATGCGCCGGTATCAGGACCCTGAATAGAGCGCCCCCAGAAGTAAGAGGACCCAGGAGTGGTAAGTACGTCTGCCAGGTTCTCTGCTTTATGTTCAGCTCTTCTCTGGTTCTTGATGATGGTGCATACAACCAGTGTGGGACACGGAGCAAAGCGGCACATGGAGGAGAGAATTAGCTGCAGTGTGATGCAGGGAGGAGAGGAGCAGTCAGGAAATGAGAGTATGTCTTCTCTGGGGGTCACTCCAGTACTATTATCTGCTCTGGGGAGTTGTCTGCTCAGAATGCAATATTTGTTTTCTGGGGTATTATTTATTGCTGCACTGTGGCATTTATAATTTTTGGGGTGACATTTTGTGTTGCAATGTGTTTAGAGCTTCATCTAGAGTGCTGGTTACTGATGCGGCCCCTTGAAAGGAACCTTTAACCAGAAGGCTGTTTTTAGAAGTGCGCAGGTTTCCTTAGACACAGTAAAGCATAACGTAAAAATGTTCTTGCAAAATCTCTAACTTTTATGGTTAATGAAATTAATTGGATGAAACTTTACCTGGCTCCCTGCCAGCTTTCAGCTTTGAGTCCCGGGTGTGTGTGGTCCAGAGAGTCCCCTCCACCCGGGGTAATCGCTCATCACATTTAAATTCAAATCCAGGGTCCCTCCTCCTCCTCCTGCCCCCTCTTCCTACTCTCTCTGACTGCAGCAAGTAAAGTTCAAGCAGTCGGTAGCTAATACTCGATATGCGCAGAGAGGAGTGAAGACCGGCCGCTTGCTGTGGTCAGCGAGAGTAGGGGGAGGGAGGAGGAGGGACACTGGATTTGAATTTAAATTTGAATGTGACGAGCGATTACCTAGGGCGGAGGGGGGGGGGACTCCCTGGACCACAAACCCCTGGGACTTGGAGCTGAATGCTGGCAGGGAGCCAGGTGAAGTTGAATGTAATTTATTTCAGCCTAAAAGTAAGAGATTTTGTAAAAATGTTATGTACTGCTTTACTGTGTCAGTGGGAACCTGTCACCAGAGGGCTGTTTTTAGTAGTACCCAAGTTCCCACAAAGTTGAGCAGTTTCACAGTGCAGCCCTAAGGCCAGGGGTGAACACCATTTATTGGTCCAAGTCCTTGGATCAGGAATCGAACATAGATTTAAAGGAAATATAATAATTTATTTATTATATTTATTATTTGTGGAGTTTGAGTCGGTCCATTTTATTGTGGGGGCGCAGGAGCTGCCTTCTTAGACATTTCTTTACTATTAGGAGAGAAATGTAGGTAGTAGAGTATTATGTAATCTGGAAGCATCAACTGATGTCGGTCTATTTATTTGCTTATTTTACAGGTCGACTTCTCTACAATTTGTCTGGGCACCAAGATGTGGTCCGGGATGTGAGTTTTACAAAAAATGGCAGCTTGACCCTTGTCACAGCATCTCGGGACAAAACATTGAGAATTTGGGACTTGAAAAAAGATGGTAGGTCTGAGAACCTCCATTCTGCCACAGTGTAAAATGGATATAGAGTTACTGGGGGAGGTTTATCATTGGATTTGCTGGGCTTTTTTTGCGTAAAAAAAGTTGCATAGATGGGATTTGTGACTTCTCATTGCTAAAAAGTAGCACAGGAATATTTCTGCCACTTCACTATACAGGTGGTCCCTGATGTAAGGACACCCAACTTGCATACGGCCCCTAGTTGCAGACTGGCCACTCTGCCCACTGTGACCTCTGGGGAAGCTCTCAGGATAGTCCCAGGCTGCAATGATCAGCTGTAAGGTCTCTGTAATGATGGTTTATTGATAATCCTTGTTTCTGTGACCGCAAAATACTTTGATAATACAATTATCACAGGGACAAAAGAAAAATGGGTCTGGAGTAAGAACGATAAAATATACCAGTTCCAACTTACAAACAAATTCAACTTAAGCACAAACAAAAATAACCTATTTTGTTTGTAATCCGGGTCACTGCCTGTGCTGGCGTAAGCATAGAACTACTGCTAGTGCAACACCGTGCATTCAGATCAGGACTTGCGAATTTTTTTAAAAGGTCACAAAAAAGTTACATATTCACTTCAGCCCCCTGCTGGTGTGCATGCTGCAACTTTTGATGCATTTTGCACATTTTTTGTACCTTTTTGAAAGAAAACTCTCAGACTCATATGGAACATAACATACCTTCTGGTGTTGGATAAGTGGTCATTGTAAATCTTTTTGTGGGAATAAGTCCAGGCAATGCTCCCTTTAAATCCTGCACACGCCATTATACAGACATGTGCCTTTAGTTGTGGTCAGTCATTATATGTAATGACACATACATTACAAGTCAGAGTAATTGTTTGTAGTTCAGGGTGTGTGGATTGCTGAAATAACTTTGCATCCGTAGTTATGTTTTCAGGAAGGCACACACCCTGGTTGTCACGAGGAACTTAAACTTCTGTGAGGTTGAATGTTCCATTGTTCCATACATTCTTAAAGGGGTTTTCTGTACCATATATACAGAATGAGATAGAAGTGTCTGATCACTTCAGGTCCAATTACTGGGACCCCCAGGGATCATGAGGATGAGGCCAGTTGGCTCCTGTGAGGAGGTTGGTTCCATACTGGACCTAGGGGAGGCTGTGGATGTTGTATTTCTGGACTTTTCCACAGTGCCTCATAAAAGGTTGGTACATAAAATGAGACTGCAGGGACTGGGGGAAAATCTGTGTATTTGGCTAAGTAATTGACTCAGTGATAAAAAAAAGAGGGTCCTCATTAATGGCACATTGTCAGATTGGGTTGACGTTACCACAGGGGTCAGTATTGGGGGCCACTTCTTTTTAACCCCTAACAAGCTGGCCTTTTTTTGTTTTATATCCATATTTTGCTCCTCACCTTCAAAAATCTATAAAAACGTTTTTTTTATTTTTACACGTTAAGAGCTCTGTGTTTTTTTTTATTTTGCCGTCTTCTGGTGCTAATAACTTTTTCACACTTTGGTGTTGCGGGTGGTGTAATTTTTTGCGACTTTTGATGTTGTTTTTAATGCTTTTTAGGACATTTTGGTCACTTTTTATTGAAATGTTTTATATTTTTCAATATAGGGTGCAGCAAAGACTTACCTCACAGGCTAAGCCCTCTCCATGCACCCGACTTGCGCTGTACAATTACGCCGCCTGTGGGGAAGGGGTTAAAATTTTTATTAATGACCTTTACAGTTAAGTTTCAATATTTGCAGATGATACTAAACCGTGTAAAGTAATTAACTCTGAGGCCGATAGTATGACATTACAGAGGGATTTGTCGAAGCTTTAGGAGTGGGCAGAGAAATGGTTAATGAAGTTATTGTAGATAAATGTAAAGTTATGCACTTGGGCCATGGAAACAAAAAGTATAATTATGTTCTAAACAGTCAATTACTCGGAAAAACTGCAGCTGAAAAGGACTTGGGGGTATTGGTGGTAAACTTAATTTTAGTGACCAGAGCCAGGCAGCTGCTGCTGAAGCAAATAAAATTATGGGATGTATCAAGAGAGGAATAGATTCTCATAAGGACATGTCTTTGCCCTTATACAAATGACTGGTCTGACCACACATGGAATATTGGGGCTCATTTACTTACCCGGTCATTCGAGTTCACAGAAAGTGCATTGTCCGTCTATAATGCACCGTGCGGCGATTCACTAAGATCGTACACCAGAAATCATGAATTCTTAAAGGTTGGACTTGATGGACTTGCGTCTTTTTCCAGCCTTATATACTATGATAAATAGCCCTTTGACTGTGGAACTTCCTGACAATTTTTATACACAGTCACAGTAAATCACTTCTATCTTTATGAGGAAGAAAGGCAGAGGGTACAAGGACACGGGAACAGATTTCTTTAAAAGTTGTATTTCATAGTTTATTATCTGCACTATTCATTTATGTTTTGTTAATTCAAGTTACGATTTAAACTTTCCTGTTAGCTGAGGTCATAAGACTTGTGTTAAAGGACACCTAGAATCAGATGGTAGTACTGATGGTAGAATATCCCCAATTACCTGCTTGTCCTGTTTCCTAAGGGATAGAATAATTTAGGAACGTCTGGATTCTTCCAAAATTAACTTTGTAGAAATATGTAAATGGGCCAGAGGCGCCTCTCTGCTCTGCCATCTTTTATTTGTACGCCCCTATTCTGTTAATATGTTAAAAGAGAAGCCGGCTTTGTGTGTCTCGCTGAAGAAAATTCCTGAGGGAGGCAGAATGAGGGAGCTAGCTGTGTGACTTGGCTGAAGAGAAATTGCACGGCTTGTGACCCGTTGAGTCTCGTGGCAAGGTACCCACGTTTTTAAAAGTGATTTTTTTTTTTTTTTTTTTTTTTAATATAAACGATTTTTATTTTGTTTTAACAATAAAGGTACAGTTACGTATATTGCAAATTATACAAAATAGAGTGTTGCACAGTCATGGCAAATTACATAGTTTCATTACTCTCTTTTCAATTTGTACATAGGTTGGGGAAAGGGTGGATGGGTAGTGGGATTATACACTCATCGCCACTTTATTAGGTACACCTGTCCAACTGCTCGTTAACACTTAATTTCTAATCAGCCAACCACATGGCGGCAACTCAGTGCATTTAGGCATGTAGACATGGTCAAGACAATCTCCTGCAGTTCAAACCGAGCATCAGTATGGGGAAGAAAGGTGATTTGAGTGCCTTTGAACGTGGCATGGTTGTTGGTGCCAGAAGGGCTGGTCTGAGTATTTCAGAAACTGCTGATCTACTGGGATTTTCACGCACAACCATCTCTAGGGTTTACAGAGAATGGTCCGAAAAAGAAAAAACATCCAGTGAGCGGCAGTTCTGTGGGCGGAAATGCCTTGTTGATGCCAGAGGTCAGAGGAGAATGGGCAGACTGGTTCGAGCTGATAGAAAGGCAACAGTGACTCAAATCGCCACCCGTTACAACCAAGGTAGGCAGAAGAGCATCTCTGAACGCACAGTACGTCGAACTTTGAGGCAGATGGGCTACAGCAGCAGAAGACCACACCGGGTGCCACTCCTTTCAGCTAAGAACAGGAAACTGAGGCTACAATTTGCACAAGCTCATCGAAATTGGACAGTAGAAGATTGGAAAAACGTTGCCTGGTCTGATGAGTCTCGATTTCTGCTGCGACATTCGGATGGTAGGGTCAGAATTTGGCGTCAACAACATGAAAGCATGGATCCATCCTGCCTTGTATCAACGGTTCAGGCTGGTGGTGGTGGTGTCATGGTGTGGGGAATATTTTCTTGGCACTCTTTGGGCCCCTTGGTACCAATTGAGCATCGTTGCAACGCCACAGCCTACCTGAGTATTGTCCATCCCTTTATGACCACAATGTACCCAACATCTGATGGCTACTTTCAGCAGGATAATGCGCCATGTCATAAAGTTGGAATCATCTCAGACTGGTTTCTTGAACATGACAATGAGTTCACTGTACTCAAATGGCCTCCACAGTCACCAGATCTCAATCCAATAGAGCATCTTTGGGATGAGGTGGAACGGGAGATTCGCATCATGGATGTGCAGCCGACAAATCTGCGGCAACTGTGTGATGCCATCATGTCAATATGGACCAAAATCTCTGAGGAATGCTTCCAGCACCTTGTTGGTCAATATGGACCAAAATCTCTGAGGAATGCTTCCAGCACCTTGTTGAATCTATGCCACGAAGAATTGAGGCAGTTCTGAAGGCAAAAGGGGGTCCAACCCGTTACTAGCATGGTGTACCTAATAAAGTGGCCGGTGAGTGTAAATTTTAAGAATAAAATAGGAAGATACCCAAAGATCTGGAGGAAAACTTCAATAAGCAGTCTTAGACAAAAGTAACATATGTGTGACAAACTTAGATACACCAATAGGATATAGACAGGGGTCCCAAACCCAGTCCCGCCACCCAATGCGGGTTTCTTCTTTGGGAAGTGGTCTGACTTCCCATCCTAATCTGATGCGCAGCAATCTGATGTCTGAATCATCCAAACAAGCAAACAGCCATAACTTCAGCTTTTCTAGAGGCGGTCACACTTCCTGATGATTAATGAAGTGAGGACATTTGGATAGCGGCACTTTGGCTGTCGCTTATCCTCTTTTATTGTTGCACATACTGTTTCTGCATTTTTTATTATATTTTATTATTATTATTATGTTGACTTAAAACCATAGGATTCCAACTCAAAATCCTACTAAATTGGTATCGCACTCCCCAGCTCCTACACAAATTCTACCCATCCGTTCCTAATAAATGCTGGAGATGTGGAGGACCTGATGCTACATTGTTTCATATTTTCTGGAGTTGCCCTGCCTTGCTCCATTTCTGGCTGGAGGTTAGGTCCCTTGTTGGGGGGATCCTTAATGTGCAAGTCCCACTGGACCTTGAAATTTATATACTAAATCTGTATCCTAGTTCTCTCAGGGGTTCGAGTGCCAGGTTGTTCCTACACATAATAACAGCGGCGAAGTGCTTGATTTCTCTGAATTGGAGACGTCCTGCTTCTCCATCACTATTGGATTTGTATGCACGTCTTAGGGACCTCCGATCAATGGAATATATTACGGCTGTACTTTGTCATACCACAGATACATTTGAGAGGATCTGGACTCAATGGGACGTATATAATGCTAGATTGATTTCCTAAATGTTACAAGTGATTATATTACTTAGGATGTTATCACACCTATGCTGTACCATAAGGAATGCTTTACTTATGTGACGATTGTTACTTTGTTCCTTCTCTTTTTGTTCTTTTTTTGTTCTTTTTGTTTCTTTGTTGTTTTTCAATATTTTGCAATTGCAAGATGTAATAGTATTTTTAATACTTTTGTATGCCTCCTGTGAATCAGCTTATATGTGATTTGTTCTTTTCTTTATGAAAAAATAAAAAAATAAGAGTTGAAGAAAAAAAAAAAACCTAGAACACCCCGTTTGAATCCTATCTTTTTCGCATCACAGGGAGGAACACCTCAGTGTTTGTCATAGGGAATGTGTTGTAAGTTTGTTGTCCTTGTAACATGGTTGCATTGTGTCATTTACAAGATGTTCTTTGTATCATCTTACTGTTTACTTGGTACATACTGTGTGACTGACTGTCTGCTAAAAATCACTTTCTCATGAACATCTATTATCCTGACAGGTTTTCATGGCCCTTTATTAGATTTACTGTCATTTCTTCATGTAACTAGTTCATTTTAAGTGCCTCTTTGTCCATCGGGATCAGAACCATATGATAGCATGGGATGCAAGAAATGCAGTGTTAACCCAAATCGTGTATTATGCATACAGCACACCATGGGATGATTTCTGACCTCTTGCTTTAGGGTGCACAAGATGAAGGAGACATAGGAGGAAGACGCAGGGAGCCACAATGGAGGGGTAGGAACCGCAGTGAAAACAAAACAAAAAAAAAACCTACCAACCAAACACAATGGGGAAGATTTATCAAAAGTTTCTTAAAGTACGTCAGTGGAGTCTTCTCCTGCACCAGATTTATTAAAGTCTCTGTTGCTAGATGGTAAATCTGGTGCAGTTTAAGACTGACTAGTTGCACTCCGCACCTCCTTTTAGTTGGTTGAAAACTACAACCAAATTTTTGGCACATTATGCATAATTTTTGGCATGTAGACTTTTTCCCACAAAACCACAACCACTTTATGGAAGCTACATACTAATTTTCATACTAGTCATAAAAGTGCTTAAAAACTGCCTTAAAGAGGGCCTGTCCGGGTGATTTGGGAAACAAAACCACCCAAAGGTCCTTATGAACCGCTGGTTTAGTGTCCCAAATCACCCTTTTGGTTTTCCCTCTGTGCTATTTTTTTTTTAAAAAGGGAACTTTTATCATTCACGGCCATATACTGTGGAGAAATCGCTCGATAAATCGTACTGCTCTCACTTCATTGAAATACTGGCAATGGGTCGGATGCCTCTGTAGGTAATTATAAAGGTTTTACTTTGTTTTTTTAATAGCTGGCACAGAGGGGCTTGCTGAAAGGTGTTTTGTGACCCTAAACCACTAGTCCATAGGGACCTGTGGGAGGTTTAGTCCCCCATACTGTGGCACGATGTAAACAGTTGTTATCGTTTTTTTGTGCAGATTGTACCAAAATAATTTCATACACAGATTGATAAATGTATATAGACCACAACATGATTTCTATATATCCCGGTAGAGATACATGTCTTATTTTGCAGCTTATGTACAGAGAGTTTAGATGGAGTGACCTTACAGAAGGTGAAGTTGCGTGTGATCTCTCGGGGGACGGGCGAGCAGGCTGTTTATCTGTTGGCCTGTTCCTGGATTTCTCTTTTTAGGGAGTTGGCAGTGGATCAGTCCTTTTTGTTTCCTGTGTGAGTGGGTGAGAGGAATGTACTTTTAAATGTGGCTCTGAAAGTCTGTAGGTGTGAGCACATCTCTTCTATGATCATACAGCGGTAGAATTTCTTTATTGCCTTGAATGTGCTTGCTCGCCCATACTGTAAATCTGTAACCTTAAAGGAATGTAAGCTTTGGCTCCCACGGTTTTTTGTATGTTTTCCTGTACTCTCTGTATAAGAGAAGAAATGCAAGAAATCATCAAGACGATCTACAGTATATACATTGCATTAGGGCTTTTTGTGTCAGTTTTGTAGTGAACTCAGCCTGTAACAGTCAGACTATTTTCCCCTTAACACCACCTCCACTACTGTAGGGGGCAGTGTCTGGAGTGCCTGTGGAGAGGGCCACCGTGTGGTGTTCTTGGGCGCTGCTAGACAGCACCCGGTGTAGAGCTGCTTAGCAATGAAGCCGGCCGCTGGATATATCCGGACGTAAACCTGGCAAAGAGGCAAAAAGTATTCCCCACCATCTATTATATGCCTAAGGATACACTCAGCGTATATACTGTGTGTACATAAAAGTTGATGTGTTTCCTTACTCTGTTGAGCTGCCAACATCTTCCTTTACCAGCATGTGACCAATAGTAAATGAGCTTTGTGTTGTTGACAGAGTTATTGCGTCTTTCAGATACGCCAATCCTGCTGGCAGAGCTACGTCCAGCTCGGGAGCCTCTGTATGATTGGAAATCAAGCTGCGAGACATGGAGTGTCGAATTCTCTCCCGATGGCTCCTGGTTTGTCTGGTCTCAGGGCCAGGGCATCATTAAGCTAATCCCTTGGCCACTGGAAGAGGAAGAACTGTAAGTTAATTGTTACTATAAGCAGAACTGAGGAGTGATCAGGAACTAGTCTAAAACATTATTTAATTTTGTTTTTTTGTTAGGAGGCAGCCATCATGCAGATCCAAAAGTCAGTTCCACAAGGGCTCCGAAGTAAAACGGAAAGGAAGCCTAAAAGAGAAAATGATAGACTGTGGCCAAATAGTTTGGAGTCTGGCATTTGGTTCCTCATCTGCACCAGCTGGATGGAAGCTATGGCCACTTTCCAGGCAACAAGATGCCAAATCTAATGACACTTGGCTACTTTTGGCTACTGGACTGAGTGATGGACACGTCAAAGTATGGGAAGTACACACAGGTAAAATGTTCTCCGACTCCACAATCCTGTTTTCCTGGTCGCTCTAGCTGTTCTTCCATGAGACCAGTCCTTCCTTTCCAGTGACATTTTCCTCTGATCTGTAGCAGAGGAGCTTCACTACTGAGCATCTACATAAAGTGCAGTACACATTCAACTCGACTGAAAGCTTAGAAGAGGATGCACAACCCGTGGCCAACAGCTGACATTCAGCCTCTCAAGCCACAAGTTGTACCCTGCAACCTGCTGACAGTCCATTGAGCACTTCCATAACAGTTGGAAGCATTCAGTCATACAGGAGGTTGGGTAGTGGTGAGTGAAGCTAAGTAGGTCTTACTGCTCCTGTGTCCTATTCTGCCTCTTTGCTTAATGTCCTGAATCCTGATGCTGGTTGAATGTGCTGGTATCAAGATCCTGAATAGAGCGCCCCCAGAAGTAGGAGGACCCAGGAGTGGTAAGTACGTCTGCCAGGTTCTCTTCTTTATGTACAGCTCTTCTCTGGTTCTTGATGCTGGTGCATACAACCAGTGTGGGACACGGAGCAGAGCGGCACATGGAGGAGAGAATTAGCTGCAGTGTGATGCAGGGAGGAGAGGAGCAGCCAGGAAATGAGGGTATGTCTTCTCTGGGGGTCACTCCAGTACTATTATCTGCTCTGGGGAGTTGTCTGCTCAGAATTCAATATTTGTTTTCTGGGGTATTATTTATTGCTGCACTGTAGCATTTATAATTTTTGGGGTGGCATTTTGTGTTGCAATGTGTTTAGAGCTTCATCTAGAGCAGTGATGGCGAACCTATGGCACTAGTGCCAGAGGTGGCACTCAGAGCCCTTTCTGTGGGCACTCAGGCCATATCAGCCCAGGACTGAGTTCACCAAACAGGAACAAATCCATGAAATCTTCCTGCAGTCCTAGGCAATTTATGAGATGCTGCGCTCAGCACTATTTTACAGCAACACTTCATTGGCTGTTTGGAACTGCTTGAAAATTGAGAAGGTGTTGAAAGAAGTGCATTATCTTTGGAGGTCTTCCTGCTGGACCCACCATTCTCCCTCTACAGAGAGACCATGGAGAGAAGCTATAATGAGAGTCTAATTTGCCCTCCTTCTTTCAACTGTATTGGTGGCCTCAGGCGACCGATACAATTAAAGAAGTGGAAGAAACAGGTAAGTTACTGCTTAAAATGGCACATCAGATTACAACCAAAACCCACTTATTTAGTTTGGGCACTCGGTCTATAAAAGGTTCGCCATCACTGATCTAGAGTGCTGGTTACTGATGCCGCCCCTTGAAGGGAACCTTTAACCAGAAGGCTGTTTTTAGAAGTGCGCAGGTTTCCTTAGACACAGTAAAGCATAACGTAAAAATGTTCTTGCAAAATCTCTAACTTTTATGGTTAATGAAATTAATTGGATGAAACTTTACCTGGCTCCCTGCCAGCTTTCAGCTTTGAGTCCCGGGTGTGTGTGGTCCAGAGAGTCCCCTCCACCCGGGGTAATCGCTCATCACATTTAAATTCAAATCCAGGGTCCCTCCTCCTCCTCCTGCCCCCTCTTCCTACTCTCTCTGACTGCGGCAAGTAAAGTTCAAGCAGTCGGCAGCTAATACTCGATATGCGCAGAGAGGAGTGAAGACCGGCTGCTTGCTGCGGTCAGCGAGAGTAGGGGGAGGGAGGAGGAGGGACATTGGATTTGAATTTCAATTTGAATGTGACGAGCGATTACCTAGGGCGGAGGGGAGAGGACTCCCTGGACCACAAACCCCTGGGACTTGGAGCTGAAAGCTGGCAGGGAGCCAGGTGAAGTTGAATGTAATTTATTTCAGCCTAAAAGTAAGAGAATTTGTAAAAACAGTTTTATGTTCTGCTTTACTGTGTCAGTGGGAACCTGTCACCAGAGGGCTGTTTTTAGTAGTACCCAGGTTCCCACAAAGTTGAGCAGTTTCACAGTGCAGCCCTAAGGCCAGGGGTGAACACCATTTATTGGTCCAAGTCCTTGGATCAGGAATCGAACATAGATTTAAAGGAAATATAATAATTTATTTATTATATTTATTATTTGTGGAGTTTGAGTCGGTCCATTTTATTGTGGGGGCGCAGGAGCTGCCTTCTTAGACATTTCTTTACTATTAGGAGAGAAATGTAGGTAGTAGAGTATTATGTAATCTGGAAGCATCAACTGATGTCGGTCTATTTATTTGCTTATTTTACAGGTCGACTTCTCTACAATTTGTCTGGGCACCAAGATGTGGTCCGGGATGTGAGTTTTACAAAAAATGGCAGCTTGACCCTTGTCACAGCATCTCGGGACAAAACATTGAGAATTTGGGACTTGAAAAAAGATGGTAGGTCTGAGAACCTCCATTCTGCCACAGTGTAAAATGGATATAGAGTTACTGGGGGAGGTTTATCATTGGATTTGCTGGGCTTTTTTTGCGTAAAAAAAGTTGCATAGATGGGATTTGTGACTTCTCATTGCTAAAAAGTAGCACAGGAATATTTCTGCCACTTCACTATACAGGTGGTCCCTGATGTAAGGACACCCAACTTGCATACGGCCCCTAGTTGCAGACTGGCCACTCTGCCCACTGTGACCTCTGGGGAAGCTCTCAGGATAGTCCCAGGCTGCAATGATCAGCTGTAAGGTCTCTGTAATGATGGTTTATTGATAATCCTTGTTTCTGTGACCGCAAAATACTTTGATAATACAATTATCACAGGGACAAAAGAAAAATGGGTCTGGAGTAAGAACGATAAAATATACCAGTTCCAACTTACAAACAAATTCAACTTAAGCACAAACAAAAATAACCTATTTTGTTTGTAATCCGGGTCACTGCCTGTGCTGGCGTAAGCATAGAACTACTGCTAGTGCAACACCGTGCATTCAGATCAGGACTTGCGAATTTTTTTAAAAGGTCACAAAAAAGTTACATATTCACTTCAGCCCCCTGCTGGTGTGCATGCTGCAACTTTTGATGCATTTTGCACATTTTTTGTACCTTTTTGAAAGAAAACTCTCAGACTCATATGGAACATAACATACCTTCTGGTGTTGGATAAGTGGTCATTGTAAATCTTTTTGTGGGAATAAGTCCAGGCAATGCTCCCTTTAAATCCTGCACACGCCATTATACAGACATGTGCCTTTAGTTGTGGTCAGTCATTATATGTAATGACACATACATTACAAGTCAGAGTAATTGTTTGTAGTTCAGGGTGTGTGGATTGCTGAAATAACTTTGCATCCGTAGTTATGTTTTCAGGAAGGCACACACCCTGGTTGTCACGAGGAACTTAAACTTCTGTGAGGTTGAATGTTCCATTGTTCCATACATTCTTAAAGGGGTTTTCTGTACCATATATACAGAATGAGATAGAAGTGTCTGATCACTTCAGGTCCAATTACTGGGACCCCCAGGGATCATGAGGATGAGGCCAGTTGGCTCCTGTGAGGAGGTTGGTTCCATACTGGACCTAGGGGAGGCTGTGGATGTTGTATTTCTGGACTTTTCCACAGTGCCTCATAAAAGGTTGGTACATAAAATGAGACTGCAGGGACTGGGGGAAAATCTGTGTATTTGGCTAAGTAATTGACTCAGTGATAAAAAAAAGAGGGTCCTCATTAATGGCACATTGTCAGATTGGGTTGACGTTACCACAGGGGTCAGTATTGGGGGCCACTTCTTTTTAACCCCTAACAAGCTGGCCTTTTTTTGTTTTATATCCATATTTTGCTCCTCACCTTCAAAAATCTATAAAAACGTTTTTTTTATTTTTACACGTTAAGAGCTCTGTGTTTTTTTTTATTTTGCCGTCTTCTGGTGCTAATAACTTTTTCACACTTTGGTGTTGCGGGTGGTGTAATTTTTTGCGACTTTTGATGTTGTTTTTAATGCTTTTTAGGACATTTTGGTCACTTTTTATTGAAATGTTTTATATTTTTCAATATAGGGTGCAGCAAAGACTTACCTCACAGGCTAAGCCCTCTCCATGCACCCGACTTGCGCTGTACAATTACGCCGCCTGTGGGGAAGGGGTTAAAATTTTTATTAATGACCTTTACAGTTAAGTTTCAATATTTGCAGATGATACTAAACCGTGTAAAGTAATTAACTCTGAGGCCGATAGTATGACATTACAGAGGGATTTGTCGAAGCTTTAGGAGTGGGCAGAGAAATGGTTAATGAAGTTATTGTAGATAAATGTAAAGTTATGCACTTGGGCCATGGAAACAAAAAGTATAATTATGTTCTAAACAGTCAATTACTCGGAAAAACTGCAGCTGAAAAGGACTTGGGGGTATTGGTGGTAAACTTAATTTTAGTGACCAGAGCCAGGCAGCTGCTGCTGAAGCAAATAAAATTATGGGATGTATCAAGAGAGGAATAGATTCTCATAAGGACATGTCTTTGCCCTTATACAAATGACTGGTCTGACCACACATGGAATATTGGGGCTCATTTACTTACCCGGTCATTCGAGTTCACAGAAAGTGCATTGTCCGTCTATAATGCACCGTGCGGCGATTCACTAAGATCGTACACCAGAAATCATGAATTCTTAAAGGTTGGACTTGATGGACTTGCGTCTTTTTCCAGCCTTATATACTATGATAAATAGCCCTTTGACTGTGGAACTTCCTGACAATTTTTATACACAGTCACAGTAAATCACTTCTATCTTTATGAGGAAGAAAGGCAGAGGGTACAAGGACACGGGAACAGATTTCTTTAAAAGTTGTATTTCATAGTTTATTATCTGCACTATTCATTTATGTTTTGTTAATTCAAGTTACGATTTAAACTTTCCTGTTAGCTGAGGTCATAAGACTTGTGTTAAAGGACACCTAGAATCAGATGGTAGTACTGATGGTAGAATATCCCCAATTACCTGCTTGTCCTGTTTCCTAAGGGATAGAATAATTTAGGAACGTCTGGATTCTTCCAAAATTAACTTTGTAGAAATATGTAAATGGGCCAGAGGCGCCTCTCTGCTCTGCCATCTTTTATTTGTACGCCCCTATTCTGTTAATATGTTAAAAGAGAAGCCGGCTTTGTGTGTCTCGCTGAAGAAAATTCCTGAGGGAGGCAGAATGAGGGAGCTAGCTGTGTGACTTGGCTGAAGAGAAATTGCACGGCTTGTGACCCGTTGAGTCTCGTGGCAAGGTACCCACGTTTTTAAAAGTGATTTTTTTTTTTTTTTTTTTTTTTAATATAAACGATTTTTATTTTGTTTTAACAATAAAGGTACAGTTACGTATATTGCAAATTATACAAAATAGAGTGTTGCACAGTCATGGCAAATTACATAGTTTCATTACTCTCTTTTCAATTTGTACATAGGTTGGGGAAAGGGTGGATGGGTAGTGGGATTATACACTCATCGGCCACTTTATTAGGTACACCTGTCCAACTGCTCGTTAACACTTAATTTCTAATCAGCCAACCACATGGCGGCAACTCAGTGCATTTAGGCATGTAGACATGGTCAAGACAATCTCCTGCAGTTCAAACCGAGCATCAGTATGGGGAAGAAAGGTGATTTGAGTGCCTTTGAACGTGGCATGGTTGTTGGTGCCAGAAGGGCTGGTCTGAGTATTTCAGAAACTGCTGATCTACTGGGATTTTCACGCACAACCATCTCTAGGGTTTACAGAGAATGGTCCGAAAAAGAAAAAACATCCAGTGAGCGGCAGTTCTGTGGGCGGAAATGCCTTGTTGATGCCAGAGGTCAGAGGAGAATGGGCAGACTGGTTCGAGCTGATAGAAAGGCAACAGTGACTCAAATCGCCACCCGTTACAACCAAGGTAGGCAGAAGAGCATCTCTGAACGCACAGTACGTCGAACTTTGAGGCAGATGGGCTACAGCAGCAGAAGACCACACCGGGTGCCACTCCTTTCAGCTAAGAACAGGAAACTGAGGCTACAATTTGCACAAGCTCATCGAAATTGGACAGTAGAAGATTGGAAAAACGTTGCCTGGTCTGATGAGTCTCGATTTCTGCTGCGACATTCGGATGGTAGGGTCAGAATTTGGCGTCAACAACATGAAAGCATGGATCCATCCTGCCTTGTATCAACGGTTCAGGCTGGTGGTGGTGGTGTCATGGTGTGGGGAATATTTTCTTGGCACTCTTTGGGCCCCTTGGTACCAATTGAGCATCGTTGCAACGCCACAGCCTACCTGAGTATTGTCCATCCCTTTATGACCACAATGTACCCAACATCTGATGGCTACTTTCAGCAGGATAATGCGCCATGTCATAAAGTTGGAATCATCTCAGACTGGTTTCTTGAACATGACAATGAGTTCACTGTACTCAAATGGCCTCCACAGTCACCAGATCTCAATCCAATAGAGCATCTTTGGGATGAGGTGGAACGGGAGATTCGCATCATGGATGTGCAGCCGACAAATCTGCGGCAACTGTGTGATGCCATCATGTCAATATGGACCAAAATCTCTGAGGAATGCTTCCAGCACCTTGTTGGTCAATATGGACCAAAATCTCTGAGGAATGCTTCCAGCACCTTGTTGAATCTATGCCACGAAGAATTGAGGCAGTTCTGAAGGCAAAAGGGGGTCCAACCCGTTACTAGCATGGTGTACCTAATAAAGTGGCCGGTGAGTGTAAATTTTAAGAATAAAATAGGAAGATACCCAAAGATCTGGAGGAAAACTTCAATAAGCAGTCTTAGACAAAAGTAACATATGTGTGACAAACTTAGATACACCAATAGGATATAGACAGGGGTCCCAAACCCAGTCCCGCCACCCAATGCGGGTTTCTTCTTTGGGAAGTGGTCTGACTTCCCATCCTAATCTGATGCGCAGCAATCTGATGTCTGAATCATCCAAACAAGCAAACAGCCATAACTTCAGCTTTTCTAGAGGCGGTCACACTTCCTGATGATTAATGAAGTGAGGACATTTGGATAGCGGCACTTTGGCTGTCGCTTATCCTCTTTTATTGTTGCACATACTGTTTCTGCATTTTTTATTATATTTTATTATTATTATTATGTTGACTTAAAACCATAGGATTCCAACTCAAAATCCTACTAAATTGGTATCGCACTCCCCAGCTCCTACACAAATTCTACCCATCCGTTCCTAATAAATGCTGGAGATGTGGAGGACCTGATGCTACATTGTTTCATATTTTCTGGAGTTGCCCTGCCTTGCTCCATTTCTGGCTGGAGGTTAGGTCCCTTGTTGGGGGGATCCTTAATGTGCAAGTCCCACTGGACCTTGAAATTTATATACTAAATCTGTATCCTAGTTCTCTCAGGGGTTCGAGTGCCAGGTTGTTCCTACACATAATAACAGCGGCGAAGTGCTTGATTTCTCTGAATTGGAGACGTCCTGCTTCTCCATCACTATTGGATTTGTATGCACGTCTTAGGGACCTCCGATCAATGGAATATATTACGGCTGTACTTTGTCATACCACAGATACATTTGAGAGGATCTGGACTCAATGGGACGTATATAATGCTAGATTGATTTCCTAAATGTTACAAGTGATTATATTACTTAGGATGTTATCACACCTATGCTGTACCATAAGGAATGCTTTACTTATGTGACGATTGTTACTTTGTTCCTTCTCTTTTTGTTCTTTTTTTGTTCTTTTTGTTTCTTTGTTGTTTTTCAATATTTTGCAATTGCAAGATGTAATAGTATTTTTAATACTTTTGTATGCCTCCTGTGAATCAGCTTATATGTGATTTGTTCTTTTCTTTATGAAAAAATAAAAAAATAAGAGTTGAAGAAAAAAAAAAAACCTAGAACACCCCGTTTGAATCCTATCTTTTTCGCATCACAGGGAGGAACACCTCAGTGTTTGTCATAGGGAATGTGTTGTAAGTTTGTTGTCCTTGTAACATGGTTGCATTGTGTCATTTACAAGATGTTCTTTGTATCATCTTACTGTTTACTTGGTACATACTGTGTGACTGACTGTCTGCTAAAAATCACTTTCTCATGAACATCTATTATCCTGACAGGTTTTCATGGCCCTTTATTAGATTTACTGTCATTTCTTCATGTAACTAGTTCATTTTAAGTGCCTCTTTGTCCATCGGGATCAGAACCATATGATAGCATGGGATGCAAGAAATGCAGTGTTAACCCAAATCGTGTATTATGCATACAGCACACCATGGGATGATTTCTGACCTCTTGCTTTAGGGTGCACAAGATGAAGGAGACATAGGAGGAAGACGCAGGGAGCCACAATGGAGGGGTAGGAACCGCAGTGAAAACAAAACAAAAAAAAAACCTACCAACCAAACACAATGGGGAAGATTTATCAAAAGTTTCTTAAAGTACGTCAGTGGAGTCTTCTCCTGCACCAGATTTATTAAAGTCTCTGTTGCTAGATGGTAAATCTGGTGCAGTTTAAGACTGACTAGTTGCACTCCGCACCTCCTTTTAGTTGGTTGAAAACTACAACCAAATTTTTGGCACATTATGCATAATTTTTGGCATGTAGACTTTTTCCCACAAAACCACAACCACTTTATGGAAGCTACATACTAATTTTCATACTAGTCATAAAAGTGCTTAAAAACTGCCTTAAAGAGGGCCTGTCCGGGTGATTTGGGAAACAAAACCACCCAAAGGTCCTTATGAACCGCTGGTTTAGTGTCCCAAATCACCCTTTTGGTTTTCCCTCTGTGCTATTTTTTTTTTAAAAAGGGAACTTTTATCATTCACGGCCATATACTGTGGAGAAATCGCTCGATAAATCGTACTGCTCTCACTTCATTGAAATACTGGCAATGGGTCGGATGCCTCTGTAGGTAATTATAAAGGTTTTACTTTGTTTTTTTAATAGCTGGCACAGAGGGGCTTGCTGAAAGGTGTTTTGTGACCCTAAACCACTAGTCCATAGGGACCTGTGGGAGGTTTAGTCCCCCATACTGTGGCACGATGTAAACAGTTGTTATCGTTTTTTTGTGCAGATTGTACCAAAATAATTTCATACACAGATTGATAAATGTATATAGACCACAACATGATTTCTATATATCCCGGTAGAGATACATGTCTTATTTTGCAGCTTATGTACAGAGAGTTTAGATGGAGTGACCTTACAGAAGGTGAAGTTGCGTGTGATCTCTCGGGGGACGGGCGAGCAGGCTGTTTATCTGTTGGCCTGTTCCTGGATTTCTCTTTTTAGGGAGTTGGCAGTGGATCAGTCCTTTTTGTTTCCTGTGTGAGTGGGTGAGAGGAATGTACTTTTAAATGTGGCTCTGAAAGTCTGTAGGTGTGAGCACATCTCTTCTATGATCATACAGCGGTAGAATTTCTTTATTGCCTTGAATGTGCTTGCTCGCCCATACTGTAAATCTGTAACCTTAAAGGAATGTAAGCTTTGGCTCCCACGGTTTTTTGTATGTTTTCCTGTACTCTCTGTATAAGAGAAGAAATGCAAGAAATCATCAAGACGATCTACAGTATATACATTGCATTAGGGCTTTTTGTGTCAGTTTTGTAGTGAACTCAGCCTGTAACAGTCAGACTATTTTCCCCTTAACACCACCTCCACTACTGTAGGGGGCAGTGTCTGGAGTGCCTGTGGAGAGGGCCACCGTGTGGTGTTCTTGGGCGCTGCTAGACAGCACCCGGTGTAGAGCTGCTTAGCAATGAAGCCGGCCGCTGGATATATCCGGACGTAAACCTGGCAAAGAGGCAAAAAGTATTCCCCACCATCTATTATATGCCTAAGGATACACTCAGCGTATATACTGTGTGTACATAAAAGTTGATGTGTTTCCTTACTCTGTTGAGCTGCCAACATCTTCCTTTACCAGCATGTGACCAATAGTAAATGAGCTTTGTGTTGTTGACAGAGTTATTGCGTCTTTCAGATACGCCAATCCTGCTGGCAGAGCTACGTCCAGCTCGGGAGCCTCTGTATGATTGGAAATCAAGCTGCGAGACATGGAGTGTCGAATTCTCTCCCGATGGCTCCTGGTTTGTCTGGTCTCAGGGCCAGGGCATCATTAAGCTAATCCCTTGGCCACTGGAAGAGGAAGAACTGTAAGTTAATTGTTACTATAAGCAGAACTGAGGAGTGATCAGGAACTAGTCTAAAACATTATTTAATTTTGTTTTTTTGTTAGGAGGCAGCCATCATGCAGATCCAAAAGTCAGTTCCACAAGGGCTCCGAAGTAAAACGGAAAGGAAGCCTAAAAGAGAAAATGATAGACTGTGGCCAAATAGTTTGGAGTCTGGCATTTGGTTCCTCATCTGCACCAGCTGGATGGAAGCTATGGCCACTTTCCAGGCAACAAGATGCCAAATCTAATGACACTTGGCTACTTTTGGCTACTGGACTGAGTGATGGACACGTCAAAGTATGGGAAGTACACACAGGTAAAATGTTCTCCGACTCCACAATCCTGTTTTCCTGGTCGCTCTAGCTGTTCTTCCATGAGACCAGTCCTTCCTTTCCAGTGACATTTTCCTCTGATCTGTAGCAGAGGAGCTTCACTACTGAGCATCTACATAAAGTGCAGTACACATTCAACTCGACTGAAAGCTTAGAAGAGGATGCACAACCCGTGGCCAACAGCTGACATTCAGCCTCTCAAGCCACAAGTTGTACCCTGCAACCTGCTGACAGTCCATTGAGCACTTCCATAACAGTTGGAAGCATTCAGTCATACAGGAGGTTGGGTAGTGGTGAGTGAAGCTAAGTAGGTCTTACTGCTCCTGTGTCCTATTCTGCCTCTTTTCTTAGTGTCCTGAATCCTGATGCTGGTTGAATGCGCCGGTATCAGGACCCTGAATAGAGCGCCCCCAGAAGTAAGAGGACCCAGGAGTGGTAAGTACGTCTGCCAGGTTCTCTGCTTTATGTTCAGCTCTTCTCTGGTTCTTGATGATGGTGCATACAACCAGTGTGGGACACGGAGCAAAGCGGCACATGGAGGAGAGAATTAGCTGCAGTGTGATGCAGGGAGGAGAGGAGCAGTCAGGAAATGAGAGTATGTCTTCTCTGGGGGTCACTCCAGTACTATTATCTGCTCTGGGGAGTTGTCTGCTCAGAATGCAATATTTGTTTTCTGGGGTATTATTTATTGCTGCACTGTGGCATTTATAATTTTTGGGGTGACATTTTGTGTTGCAATGTGTTTAGAGCTTCATCTAGAGTGCTGGTTACTGATGCGGCCCCTTGAAAGGAACCTTTAACCAGAAGGCTGTTTTTAGAAGTGCGCAGGTTTCCTTAGACACAGTAAAGCATAACGTAAAAATGTTCTTGCAAAATCTCTAACTTTTATGGTTAATGAAATTAATTGGATGAAACTTTACCTGGCTCCCTGCCAGCTTTCAGCTTTGAGTCCCGGGTGTGTGTGGTCCAGAGAGTCCCCTCCACCCGGGGTAATCGCTCATCACATTTAAATTCAAATCCAGGGTCCCTCCTCCTCCTCCTGCCCCCTCTTCCTACTCTCTCTGACTGCAGCAAGTAAAGTTCAAGCAGTCGGTAGCTAATACTCGATATGCGCAGAGAGGAGTGAAGACCGGCCGCTTGCTGTGGTCAGCGAGAGTAGGGGGAGGGAGGAGGAGGGACACTGGATTTGAATTTAAATTTGAATGTGACGAGCGATTACCTAGGGCGGAGGGGGGGGGGACTCCCTGGACCACAAACCCCTGGGACTTGGAGCTGAATGCTGGCAGGGAGCCAGGTGAAGTTGAATGTAATTTATTTCAGCCTAAAAGTAAGAGATTTTGTAAAAATGTTATGTACTGCTTTACTGTGTCAGTGGGAACCTGTCACCAGAGGGCTGTTTTTAGTAGTACCCAAGTTCCCACAAAGTTGAGCAGTTTCACAGTGCAGCCCTAAGGCCAGGGGTGAACACCATTTATTGGTCCAAGTCCTTGGATCAGGAATCGAACATAGATTTAAAGGAAATATAATAATTTATTTATTATATTTATTATTTGTGGAGTTTGAGTCGGTCCATTTTATTGTGGGGGCGCAGGAGCTGCCTTCTTAGACATTTCTTTACTATTAGGAGAGAAATGTAGGTAGTAGAGTATTATGTAATCTGGAAGCATCAACTGATGTCGGTCTATTTATTTGCTTATTTTACAGGTCGACTTCTCTACAATTTGTCTGGGCACCAAGATGTGGTCCGGGATGTGAGTTTTACAAAAAATGGCAGCTTGACCCTTGTCACAGCATCTCGGGACAAAACATTGAGAATTTGGGACTTGAAAAAAGATGGTAGGTCTGAGAACCTCCATTCTGCCACAGTGTAAAATGGATATAGAGTTACTGGGGGAGGTTTATCATTGGATTTGCTGGGCTTTTTTTGCGTAAAAAAAGTTGCATAGATGGGATTTGTGACTTCTCATTGCTAAAAAGTAGCACAGGAATATTTCTGCCACTTCACTATACAGGTGGTCCCTGATGTAAGGACACCCAACTTGCATACGGCCCCTAGTTGCAGACTGGCCACTCTGCCCACTGTGACCTCTGGGGAAGCTCTCAGGATAGTCCCAGGCTGCAATGATCAGCTGTAAGGTCTCTGTAATGATGGTTTATTGATAATCCTTGTTTCTGTGACCGCAAAATACTTTGATAATACAATTATCACAGGGACAAAAGAAAAATGGGTCTGGAGTAAGAACGATAAAATATACCAGTTCCAACTTACAAACAAATTCAACTTAAGCACAAACAAAAATAACCTATTTTGTTTGTAATCCGGGTCACTGCCTGTGCTGGCGTAAGCATAGAACTACTGCTAGTGCAACACCGTGCATTCAGATCAGGACTTGCGAATTTTTTTAAAAGGTCACAAAAAAGTTACATATTCACTTCAGCCCCCTGCTGGTGTGCATGCTGCAACTTTTGATGCATTTTGCACATTTTTTGTACCTTTTTGAAAGAAAACTCTCAGACTCATATGGAACATAACATACCTTCTGGTGTTGGATAAGTGGTCATTGTAAATCTTTTTGTGGGAATAAGTCCAGGCAATGCTCCCTTTAAATCCTGCACACGCCATTATACAGACATGTGCCTTTAGTTGTGGTCAGTCATTATATGTAATGACACATACATTACAAGTCAGAGTAATTGTTTGTAGTTCAGGGTGTGTGGATTGCTGAAATAACTTTGCATCCGTAGTTATGTTTTCAGGAAGGCACACACCCTGGTTGTCACGAGGAACTTAAACTTCTGTGAGGTTGAATGTTCCATTGTTCCATACATTCTTAAAGGGGTTTTCTGTACCATATATACAGAATGAGATAGAAGTGTCTGATCACTTCAGGTCCAATTACTGGGACCCCCAGGGATCATGAGGATGAGGCCAGTTGGCTCCTGTGAGGAGGTTGGTTCCATACTGGACCTAGGGGAGGCTGTGGATGTTGTATTTCTGGACTTTTCCACAGTGCCTCATAAAAGGTTGGTACATAAAATGAGACTGCAGGGACTGGGGGAAAATCTGTGTATTTGGCTAAGTAATTGACTCAGTGATAAAAAAAAGAGGGTCCTCATTAATGGCACATTGTCAGATTGGGTTGACGTTACCACAGGGGTCAGTATTGGGGGCCACTTCTTTTTAACCCCTAACAAGCTGGCCTTTTTTTGTTTTATATCCATATTTTGCTCCTCACCTTCAAAAATCTATAAAAACGTTTTTTTTATTTTTACACGTTAAGAGCTCTGTGTTTTTTTTTATTTTGCCGTCTTCTGGTGCTAATAACTTTTTCACACTTTGGTGTTGCGGGTGGTGTAATTTTTTGCGACTTTTGATGTTGTTTTTAATGCTTTTTAGGACATTTTGGTCACTTTTTATTGAAATGTTTTATATTTTTCAATATAGGGTGCAGCAAAGACTTACCTCACAGGCTAAGCCCTCTCCATGCACCCGACTTGCGCTGTACAATTACGCCGCCTGTGGGGAAGGGGTTAAAATTTTTATTAATGACCTTTACAGTTAAGTTTCAATATTTGCAGATGATACTAAACCGTGTAAAGTAATTAACTCTGAGGCCGATAGTATGACATTACAGAGGGATTTGTCGAAGCTTTAGGAGTGGGCAGAGAAATGGTTAATGAAGTTATTGTAGATAAATGTAAAGTTATGCACTTGGGCCATGGAAACAAAAAGTATAATTATGTTCTAAACAGTCAATTACTCGGAAAAACTGCAGCTGAAAAGGACTTGGGGGTATTGGTGGTAAACTTAATTTTAGTGACCAGAGCCAGGCAGCTGCTGCTGAAGCAAATAAAATTATGGGATGTATCAAGAGAGGAATAGATTCTCATAAGGACATGTCTTTGCCCTTATACAAATGACTGGTCTGACCACACATGGAATATTGGGGCTCATTTACTTACCCGGTCATTCGAGTTCACAGAAAGTGCATTGTCCGTCTATAATGCACCGTGCGGCGATTCACTAAGATCGTACACCAGAAATCATGAATTCTTAAAGGTTGGACTTGATGGACTTGCGTCTTTTTCCAGCCTTATATACTATGATAAATAGCCCTTTGACTGTGGAACTTCCTGACAATTTTTATACACAGTCACAGTAAATCACTTCTATCTTTATGAGGAAGAAAGGCAGAGGGTACAAGGACACGGGAACAGATTTCTTTAAAAGTTGTATTTCATAGTTTATTATCTGCACTATTCATTTATGTTTTGTTAATTCAAGTTACGATTTAAACTTTCCTGTTAGCTGAGGTCATAAGACTTGTGTTAAAGGACACCTAGAATCAGATGGTAGTACTGATGGTAGAATATCCCCAATTACCTGCTTGTCCTGTTTCCTAAGGGATAGAATAATTTAGGAACGTCTGGATTCTTCCAAAATTAACTTTGTAGAAATATGTAAATGGGCCAGAGGCGCCTCTCTGCTCTGCCATCTTTTATTTGTACGCCCCTATTCTGTTAATATGTTAAAAGAGAAGCCGGCTTTGTGTGTCTCGCTGAAGAAAATTCCTGAGGGAGGCAGAATGAGGGAGCTAGCTGTGTGACTTGGCTGAAGAGAAATTGCACGGCTTGTGACCCGTTGAGTCTCGTGGCAAGGTACCCACGTTTTTAAAAGTGATTTTTTTTTTTTTTTTTTTTTTTAATATAAACGATTTTTATTTTGTTTTAACAATAAAGGTACAGTTACGTATATTGCAAATTATACAAAATAGAGTGTTGCACAGTCATGGCAAATTACATAGTTTCATTACTCTCTTTTCAATTTGTACATAGGTTGGGGAAAGGGTGGATGGGTAGTGGGATTATACACTCATCGCCACTTTATTAGGTACACCTGTCCAACTGCTCGTTAACACTTAATTTCTAATCAGCCAACCACATGGCGGCAACTCAGTGCATTTAGGCATGTAGACATGGTCAAGACAATCTCCTGCAGTTCAAACCGAGCATCAGTATGGGGAAGAAAGGTGATTTGAGTGCCTTTGAACGTGGCATGGTTGTTGGTGCCAGAAGGGCTGGTCTGAGTATTTCAGAAACTGCTGATCTACTGGGATTTTCACGCACAACCATCTCTAGGGTTTACAGAGAATGGTCCGAAAAAGAAAAAACATCCAGTGAGCGGCAGTTCTGTGGGCGGAAATGCCTTGTTGATGCCAGAGGTCAGAGGAGAATGGGCAGACTGGTTCGAGCTGATAGAAAGGCAACAGTGACTCAAATCGCCACCCGTTACAACCAAGGTAGGCAGAAGAGCATCTCTGAACGCACAGTACGTCGAACTTTGAGGCAGATGGGCTACAGCAGCAGAAGACCACACCGGGTGCCACTCCTTTCAGCTAAGAACAGGAAACTGAGGCTACAATTTGCACAAGCTCATCGAAATTGGACAGTAGAAGATTGGAAAAACGTTGCCTGGTCTGATGAGTCTCGATTTCTGCTGCGACATTCGGATGGTAGGGTCAGAATTTGGCGTCAACAACATGAAAGCATGGATCCATCCTGCCTTGTATCAACGGTTCAGGCTGGTGGTGGTGGTGTCATGGTGTGGGGAATATTTTCTTGGCACTCTTTGGGCCCCTTGGTACCAATTGAGCATCGTTGCAACGCCACAGCCTACCTGAGTATTGTCCATCCCTTTATGACCACAATGTACCCAACATCTGATGGCTACTTTCAGCAGGATAATGCGCCATGTCATAAAGTTGGAATCATCTCAGACTGGTTTCTTGAACATGACAATGAGTTCACTGTACTCAAATGGCCTCCACAGTCACCAGATCTCAATCCAATAGAGCATCTTTGGGATGAGGTGGAACGGGAGATTCGCATCATGGATGTGCAGCCGACAAATCTGCGGCAACTGTGTGATGCCATCATGTCAATATGGACCAAAATCTCTGAGGAATGCTTCCAGCACCTTGTTGTAGGTAGATTCTAGAGCAGCAGTTGCATTTCTGAGGACATATTGGGGATGAAATTTACAGGTTGTCCGCCTGAGGAGATGGAGCTACTGGGAGACCCCTAATGTCAGACCTGTCAGGGATGGAGTGACGCTCAGATTTTCTTCTGGAGGGGTATGTTGGAGCAGCCCTGTGGTTGAGGGAGTGGTGCATCAGGGGTGCTACAGCCTGGGGAGAGGAAGCACCTCTGTCTGGTGAGGGCAAAGGATGCTGTACTGTGGGTTTGGAGGGAGCCCCCCTCAGGTGAACCTCCACCCTCCTGATGTTTGTGTATGGGGGAGGCTGAGTGGGGGTCACAGCCAGTGATACCAGGTGGGGGATGGGTGAGTTGACCTCCTGTATAAGCCCAGCCTGTGGTGGAGAGGTTGGGGGGTGCTCCAGTATCACAGTCCCCGTTCTGGGGAGCCTTGGCCAAATCCACCCAGGATATTCCAGATAGGAGGGCAGGGGCCGCAGCTACCTCTGCCCAAGATGGCGCCTCTCCACATGTCATGTGGTCCGGGGCATGGGAGAGGTACCTACCCGACTCAGATCCTGTGCCTGCTCCCTTGGCTGTTGCTGCTTCGGGGCAGCTGGATGTTCCAATGCTGGGTCAGCAGCTCTCCATCCAGCAGGGAAATGTGGAGTCTTTTTTCCTGCGCCAGAGCTGCGAGTCTGAGACGGCAAGACCCAAGGAGCCGGAGGCTGTGATGGCGGGATCTCCGCCAACCTGGTAAGGAAGCGGTCCAGGGTGAAGTTTGCGCCACCAGGTTGTTTAAGGGGGCTCAGTTCCCCACCAGTTTTAAAGGCTTATAGTGCTTGGTAATGGTGACCGGGAGTGGGAGCTTCGGCTCACGTGTCTGTTTCCATGCAGCACCAGACCAGAAGTCAGGAAGTAGTTTTTAAATAAGTGACATGGTTTCTTTGTTCTGTTAGTTAGTGGGTCCATTAATTAGATCTTCTGACATACCTTGTTGTCTTTGGGCTATAAATAGAAAGATAAAGAAAGGAAATAATTCACCTTTTAACCCCTTCATGCCTGCCATAAGGCTATATATGTCCTTTTTGAATATGCCCCATGCAGAATCAACGTCTTGACAGTGACCAACTTCAAATGGTCCTATTTTCTGAACCCTAGCACCTAGATGTGTGGATTGTGAATGAATGCTTAACCAAACCGGAAATATTCACGCTTAAAGTATTACAAAAAAAAGGATTTTTTTTGTACAGCTTAGTATTCCCAATGTCATTTTAAGAATGAATATCTCCCATTCCCTTAAGCATCTGCAACACCCCTGCCAATGCAGAGGTGTTGCGAATAGGGCCCTCTCCTTGTCAAGATCCACCTCGTGAGCCTGCACAACTCATCTGGAAGTTACCTCTAGGAGAACTTAGTGATTGCAGCCGTAGCCACTGCCTGGTAAGGCAAGAGTTAACACTGTGAGATGTTACTGTCCAATTATGTTCTTGTAAATAAAGCTGGAAGTTGAGTGCTACCACCTGACCAGAGGAGTTTGTAAACCCCTGTTGGGCGGTAGCACATGGTCTTTTTTCTAGAGTCTTCAGTGACAACCAGACCTCATGGTCTGTCTGCCTCAGCCAGTGTCCTAATTCCAGGAACTATAGGTGCCTCAGGCCATCGCCTAGCACCCAGGGCAAGTCCGACTTAAGCCCAGAGCTGAGATCCATCACCAGGTCTCAGCTCCATTTCTACCAGCCCAGCCTGAAGCTACTACCAGGCTGCATGTAACCTTCCTGTGGACCAGTTCTCCATGAGTCTTCTAGCTTGCAAATCTGCTGTTAATTTGGCCATTGCCTTCTGCTAAATAAAGAACTGTAAGTTTATTTGCACAACGTTGCCTTTGTCTGATCCCTGGATACAGCTGCTTATCACCACGGGCTACCCATCCCTTACCCAGGGATTCATTGTGCAGACACAGCAGGAGTTGCCCCAGGGAGAAACCATTGCATCAGCCTCTCCCTCCATATTTATTGCACACACCACTTGCTGGAGACCTGCCAGGCTCTAGGTCAGCCCTCTGGTCCCCATATCAAGCACCGCGACCATAGTATGCCGAAGGCCACACTATCCAGCCAGTATTCTGGGCCCCTGCGGCCTCCAGGCCACCAAGAAAAGGCTAGGCCCCAGTGAGGGCTGTTGCACATCCATGGACAATCTACACTCACCGGCCACTTTATTAGGTACATCATGCTAGTAATGGGTTGGACCCCCTTTTGCCTTCAGAACTGCCTCAATTCTTCGTGGCATAGATTCAACAAGGTGCTGGAAGCATTCCTCAGAGATTTTGGTTTATATTGACAGTTGCCGCAGATTTGTCGGCTGCACATCCATGATGCGAATCTCCCGTTCCACCACATCCCAAAGACGCTCTATTGGATTGAGATCTGGTGACTGTGGAGGCCATTTGAGTACAGTGAACTCATTGTCATGTTCAAGGAACCAGTCTGAGATGATTCCAGCTTTATGACATGGCGCATTATCCTGCTGAAAGTAGCCATCAGATGTTGGGTACATTGTGGTCATAAAGGGATGGACATGGTCAGCAACAATACTCTGGTAGGCTGTGGCGTTGCAATTGGTACCAAGGGGCCCAAAGAGTGCCAAGAAAATATTCCCATATAACAACAAAATTTCCCCTTCCAGGAGGGAGGGGGAATGAATATTAATGGGCCCCGTTAATGTATATTCCGTGGTGGCTGGGTATTTACATATTCAATTCAAACTTCAAAAAGTCGCACGGCCAGCGACCACTGATACCCTTTAGCCACCAGGGTTGGGTGATAAAACTCAACTTTTATTAGATATTAGTTTAAGACTTCATAAGTAACGAAAACTCATTTTAAAAGTTTGCAGACAGGCAATAGAGGGAAGGGTTAGTGGGGTGGAATGCTATTCAGGCGCTTCATTGGACTGTGATAGAGATATCTAATCTTCCCAGAGGGAAGTAAGTACAGCTGTAAGTACAGCTTTATTGTTTTAGGCAGCCCGTTCCTGGCCACATATAGTTTTTTTCCAAAACTCGGACAACCCCTTTAAGTTGAATGTATATGTAAGCTGAAACTTCTATATTTGTGGAAGTGCAGCTCTAGGCAAGTTTTTGCCTTCCTTGTGACAATAGGATTTTCCAAACTTTGGGGGATCATGGGAACATGGATTAACAGTAAAGCTTTATTATAGAAACCTTTGATAACTCTTACAGTCTGGGGTCAATATGGACCAAAATCTCTGAGGAATGCTTCCAGCACCTTGTTGTATCTATGCCACGAAGAATTGAGGCAGTTCTGAAGGCAAAAGGGGGTCCAACCCGTTACTAGCATGGTGTACCTAATAAAGTGGCCGCTGAGTGTAGGTGGGTGACTATTGAGGGAAGAGGTAAATAGAGAGGAATGGATCATGAGGGAGGAGGAGGGGGGGGGGGGGGGGGGGGGGAATGGGAAAAGGGGGGGGGAGGTAAGGTGAAGTAAGTGGATAAGCAGCTTGCCCGTGCGGATGTTTAAAAGTGATTTTAGCTATAGATTTTTATACAAAAAGGCATAGGGCACAGTATGAAGACTTCTATGGGAACCTATCATTAGGTGTAATGTTTAAAACCCGACCACAGGTTTCCTTTAAGGAGCCGATAACATGCTACAGTATTTTTTTTTATTCCCCAGGTAAACTGATGCAGGTGCTTTCTGGACACGTACAGTGGGTTTACTGCTGCTCCATCTCCCCAGACTGCAGCATGTTGTGTTCCGCAGCAGGAGAAAATGTGGTAAGAAGATTCGATCGATACTTGTTATGTCTTTGTGACTTTATTGATCAGTTATGTCATTTATTCGATTGATGTCTCACAGCTTATATTAGGGACTGTTATCGGGCGTGAGCTCCGACCTGTCCACCAAACTCTTTAATGTGATAAAATTAAGAATTTTCATAACATGACTCTTGGGTCTTGTACACACAGCAGATTTTTGACATAGACTGACCTCTATCAAAGTCTGCCTAGAATCCAACCCCCAACATATAAAGAATAGAACCTAAAGCAAGATTCACAAATCTAATATTCGGATATGTTCAACTGATGGGGTGCAATTGAAACTGATACCACATGCATTGTTTTCAGTAGCTCATCTTCTGCACAGACAACTGTGCCCATATGTTTGTTGCAGAATATCCTGGTGATCCCTACTCACTTTTATTTGATCTAAATGATATTTAAGGATTTATTTGTAAATATCAGACATGTCATGACAGTCACTTTGCCATTACTTAGGTGTTGCTGTGGAGTATGCGCTCATACACACTTATCCGGAAGCTGGAGGGCCATCAGAACAGCGTGGTGTCATGTGACTTTTCTCCGGATTCTGCCCTCTTGGTCACGGCCTCATATGACACCACCTTAATTTTGTGGGACCCTTACACTGGGGAGAAGTTAAAACAGTTCCAGTAAGTTGCTGCTTGATTTATAGACCTGTATGTTGGTTAACCTCATCTCAAGCATTCATATAAAATTGTACAATATCCCATCTGATGTGTCAAAATATGGTTCTGGATGGGGGTTGTCCAGAGGCTTAGACTGTGTTCACACGTGGTGTTTACATTGTGTTTTGAAACACAGTAGAACATCGGATGAGAGATGTTAAGTTAACATTGCATTATCAATGTAATTCGGTAAAAGGGTTGGCCACTTTACCTCACGTTTTTGTAATGTGTGGGGGTCAGGATAGTAGGTAATTCACTAATATACATCTATTAATAATTCTGCTCCACTTTAGTGGTATGTAAAGTGAAGCCTCCTGTCTTTTACTTCATCAGCCGGGCATTCCTGACCATATAATGGCCACAGATGGAGGGTCATGTGATCCTAAATGTCCATGAACAATCACCAGTTAGAGATCACATGACTCTCCATCTGTGGCCATTTAATGGACAGGAATGTCTGGCTAATGAGGTAAAAGACAGGAGGCTTCACTTTACATATCAGTTCTGCTCCGCTTTTCCTTATAGATGCAAATATCCAAATTTCCTGCCCCCAACACTTATACACACGTTACAAAAACATGACGTAAAGTGGCCAACCCCTTGAACCCTTTAACGACCCGTGACGTAATAGCTCCCCGTGACGTCATCGTCGATCAGTTACTATGACAGCCTCAGGTCTTCCGAAGACCCGAGGCTGTCTCGTTTTAACCCATTGATTACAATGTGCGATTCGCACAAAAAAAAGAATTATAAAAAATTCAGAAGATCGTACAGCACTAAAAATGCTAGCGTTGAAAACTTCATCAGAAGTTGCAAAAATTTACACCACCCACAGCTCCATACACCAAAGTATGGAGGTTTTCATTTGTAATTGTATGAAAACATTATAAAACCTATACAAATTTGGCATCCCCATGATCGCACCGACCCTCTCATCAGCTGTTGAATTGTTTCAAAATGCAGCGTAAATGCCAGGTGTGAACGCAGCCTGAAGGTCTCCCTGTGAATAATGTGCAGCTGCTGGTAGTGATCTTGTGCAGCAGTGTAGATGCAATCTGAGCATACCTGGTGATCTAGAACTGAATGTATAGAAATAACGTGTGTGTTTTCCTGTCAGCCACGTTCCATTGTCCCCGGAAGTGGAATACAGTAGTGCGGAGCCACAACTCAGCTCTCTGAGATCTGTCTGCTTTTCCCCAGAAGGCCTCCACCTTGCTAGCCTGGCAGATGACAGGTGAGAGGGCTGCGGAGGGCGTTTTATTGCTTACATTGTGCTAACACCTGGTGGATGAGTGTGAGAGGAAGTGAGAAGTCCTTTTCTTCCATTGTTATAGATCTGTCGAGCATCTTCTCCCATTGCTGGGCTTTACTTTGAACCTTTTGTTCATTTAGCAATGTCAATTTTCCAATAATTACAATGGGGGGGGGGGGGTACAGTTACAGAGCCACCACTGCTGTTCGGCCGGTATTCACTGCACTATGCCTGGACCCTGGGATCTGACCAGCACAACAGGTTGTTTCCATGGGTCCAGAATGTTTGTGTGCAGAAGACCCAAGAAAGAGGTCCTCAACCTTTTTGTAACAAGGGACCTATTGGGATGTTTTGATGTGAATATGTAGTGTGAACGCCTCAGTATATACCACTGATGTCTATGAGATAATTAAAGAAAATATATTTTTTACTACAGGTTTTTGAGGGTCTGGTCCATAGAAGTACAAGAACCCCTGACTGCTGCTCCGGTAACCAATGGTCTAAGTTGTACCTTTTTTCCACAGGGGGGAATTCTTGCGACAGGGTAAGCAGAGAGATGTTATAAATATATATACACAAACACGACTTGCTATGCATTCTATCTCCATTCCTAACTATCAAACCAATTATAAAAAAAGGGGGAGGGAGGCTTGCCTATGAAAGAACGTTCTCACATTTTGATCCCCTAGTGACGCATACACAATAAAGATAATTTTTAACCCCTAACTTGTGTGCTGACGATGTGCTTAGATTATCAGGGTACAGGATAAGATACACTTGCATTAAGCTTCTGAACTGTTTACTAGTTTTTGGCACATAGAAAGAAAGATGAGACCGATCAGTCATGAGATGGATATAAGACGCAATGACACACTTAGCTCTGCGACCTCTCCTAATCAATAAGACACACAGTCAGCTCTGCTATTCACCCCCTCCCCTCGATGAAGACCTTATCTTGCCTCTGTACTGCTCTATGCCTCCTGCTCTACAAGGAATCAGCCCACCATAGTTAGAAGTTTAGGGTTGCCCCAGGGCCAACTAAATTGGACTAATAAAGACAGGTTGGAATTAGATCTGTGAAATGTTGTATTTTTGTTAATATTTCATTAGAGAATGTGTTATTTTGTTCTCCCAGGTATATTTAAGACTTGTCTTCATGGGAGTACCCCTTCAAAGCTAATTGAATAACGCATGGTGCTGGACTCCATTCATTGTATTCCTAGAACCTAGAGTCATTCTTCTCCCTTCAGGCCCTGCAAAAAAAAATTGTCTGTGATTGGAGTGTTCCTTTAACTCTTTGTTGCCCCTGGACATCCAGAACAGCAGTTTCAGAGCTCCCCCTTCCCCTTTGGCCCTTTCTGGCATACTGGTTCTGTACTGGTGTTCAGCACTGGAAAGACAAAGTAGTGTTTTCTGTTTATTTTACACAGGGGATAGACCATCAAAAGTAATTCTTTCATAACCCCTTTTATTGGTGAGATTCCAGCAGTAGATTCATCAAATACCTTTTCCAATAGCAACAAAAAACAACTCAAAAGCAAATTTAAGAGGCTGTAAGGTTAATACACCAACGGCAACTATTCTTGTGTCCTTCAGGGACGGATATCATCGGCACTGACAGTGTATGCTTAAAAAAATAGAAAATTTTTATTAATCATCCAAGTAACATCACAAAAAAGCAGGTGCTTATGTCATATATTTCTGTGTTTCAGGAACAGAGATGGTCACGTACAGTTCTGGACCGCCCCTCGACCTCTGCCTTCACTACGACACTTGTGTCGTATGACATTACGGCGTTTCCTGACCACCTATCAAGTCCTTGCATTACCAATTCCTGGAAAAATGAAAGATTTTCTTATCTACCGGACTAATTATTAGCCTCCCTTCCTAACAATTGGTGGTAATGAGCATTGGAACTGACCTTGCTATAGAACTATGAAACCTTACACTGAAGCTGCAGAAACCTCAATCCTAAAATATCAGACCGGATGCTGTAAGATTACAGAGACCAGGCTTGTAGCTTACATGAGATTATGATGAAATGACACGTATGATTGTAGCCATAGATGGTAAAGGGCCAAAATAATCAGCGGGTTTGTGTCTATCTGTAAACATTTTATGCCCCAAGAACGTAGACTTCACAATCTCCTTTTCTGCTTTGAAATTTATACCAGATCCAATTACTTTACAGTAAATGTAATAAAAGTTCAAAGCAAATGTAAAGTTTTCTGCTCAACCTTCTGTTGTAATCAGTTGTAGAGAAATGGTCATTGTGAGATTATCGGCTATGCTATGGGATATATGTGTGATTACTTGGACATTATTATCATTAGATTGTCGGGACATAAGCGAGAGGCTCGTGAACAACACTCAGTGGCCAACATTTATCAAAAACAGTGGAAACTGTACAGGGTGCGCCAGATTCATAAATTGTGGCACACGTTCTGCTTTAATCTGGCGCCCCCTGCACTGCTCTGGAATTGGGCACCATTTATTTTTTTGTTGTACTTTGTTCATGCTGCAAAATTGTGGCGCTTTTTGCACAGAATTGTAGTGCTAACAACCCCCTTTAGGTGCATATTTTTTCTGTCTTGTTGGACACAGAGCAGCCGCGACACAAAACTGCTGTATGCACTTTATAAATACAAGCAGTTTGCACCTTCTTTTTTTTTCGTGAAAAGTCAGATAGAAAACTGGCTCTGGGGCTTTAATAAATGTGGCCCGAGGTCTCTGGGTTTGATGGAAATACCTAATGCATGACTGCAGCGAGGAGGAGCAGAAGGCTCAGGGCCCACAGCCATTAAAGATTTGCCTTTCCTATAGGTTCTAGCAAAGAAATTCAGCATTTGTTGCAACAAGGATGTTTACGTTCTATTAAAGCAGTCACTTTTCTGTATTAACAAAAAAAATAAAATCTATCACACGTTCACCAGTAGTATTTGGTCTCGGCAACTGGTTAGGTGCCTCGGCCACATGCAGAATGTCACCTAAAAACACGAACCAGCACTGAATTCTTTACAGATGATTTATACCTAGTTATTCAAAGTCTTAAAATGGTATTCTGATAATCCAAAAAAAAAAACCTGGAGAATTGAAAATCCAACAACATCGCCCCCCCAAAAAAAAACACTGCAGTTTTGTCCAGTGATGTCTATAGGTGGTTCCCTGGCTGCTGACTACTCCCTGGGATTGCATTGTGTATTACCCACCAGAAAAGCCCAGGATGTAGTTTGTTATACATCAGTAGGGAGAAATCTGCATTGTACCTTAATAAAATACATTCCTAGTCAAGATTTGAGTTTCATTATTCCCTTGACATATGTTAAGCAGTTAGAGACCACAGTTGAAGCATAAAAAATGTTAACCACGAGATGGGAGAACTGTTTGGAGGAGCAATTAGACAGGGCACACTCACACCTGTGCCATAAACACAAAAGTACAACAAAGACAAAAGAACAATTCCATCTGTTAACCCCTTCAGGACGCAGCCGGTTTGTATGTTAAGACTCGGCCCTTTTTTAAAAAATGTGACCAGTGTCTTTTTGTGATTTTAGTTCAGTTACTTTTGGGGAGATGGGGGGGGGGGGTTAAAAATTCAATAATTTAGGAGACATTTGAAAAAAAATTACAATTTTCAAAGTTTCAAATGTTCTACTTTTTATACAAAAAGTCTAACCAGACATTTTTTTTCTCTGTAGAAGCCTTTTTACCATTCGTCGTCTTTATTTTTCCATAACAGTAAAAACTTGTACGGGAGTAATCATGGAGGCCTGTGCCATACTATTATTACATCAGAGAGCGCCAAGGGGTTACAGGGCTGATCTCACCACTCCGCTATGTTAAGAAATTGAAGACCTTCGTCGTTGCCTCGTGCATAAGTCCCTATATATGATCCTTGTAGTCAGGCATCTGAGATTGTACATATATCAGTGCTCAACTGATATATACAAAAAAAAAATTCCTTCCTTACATGTAATAATCACTTAAATATATTTATGCCTAAACCTCATATACTAGGAGGGGTTAATCAAGTGTTCATTTATGAGGTTTCGGTAACTATATTTAAGTGATCGTTACGTGGAAGGAAGGTATTTTTACGAAGATACATTTATTAAGGGCTTTGCGCTGCACTTTTGTCAGACTGTGTTCTTCATGGCTAAAACGGCTTGCACAGGTATTTAAAGGGGTTATCCGGGTTTAAAAATCTTTTTATGGCCGGGCTGGGGAGGGATAGTTAAACATAATAAACATGGACTTACCTCCTCCGGCGCCGCGGTCACTTCGATCCGTGCCCCTGTAAACAAACAGGTGCACGGAAGCCGCGCAAAGGGAGCTTCTGGTCCGCGTTGTGGACGGCTCCTCCCGTCCGTCCCTATCTCTCAGCGTTGTAAGCGCTGGGAGATGGTGCGCATGGGAGAATCCGGCCGTCCGGAAGCTCCCTGTGCGCCGGTGTAATGAAACCGGCGCACGGAGAAGACGGGCCGCTGCGCGGGACATCGGCAGCACCGGAGGAGGTAAGTACATGTTTATTATGTTTAAATAGCCCTCACCAGCCCGGCCATAAAAAAATGTTTAAACCCGGATAACCCCTTTAAGAAGTGTGTGTGTGCTGCAACTGTTGTGCACGACCCTTTTTTGGCGCAGCTGCACTGGCATCCATGCAACACAAATTAGGTGGAGTGTTGTTTGGCAGTCCGACTGATTCAGACCAAGCGCCGTATTTAACTTTCAAATTGTGTTGCACGCCCTATGTTAAAGGTGCACAACAAAAAAAAGATGGTGAACTCTGTTGGACCTGAGCGGGGGAAGCGACACATTTATTCATGATTTCTGGTGCACACAGGATTGTATTTAGACGCCTATGGTTATGTCAAACGCTATGCCCCTGAAGAAGCGAAACCTGAGGTCGGATGAGGCGTTTTTAACCCCCTATTGTGGGTATAAGAATCTATGTATATAAGTATCGTTAAACTTGGGTGATCTGCAAGATGTATTTGTTCTTTTATAGGATCTATAACAGGTATTCAGAAAAGAAAGCGTCTCAGATGCCTGACTATAAGGATCATACTGTATATTGGGACTTATACACGAAGCAACGCCTAAGGTCTTCCATTTCTGAACATAGCGGAGTGGAGAGATCAGCCCTTTAACACATGGAATTGTTCTTTTGAAAAGGAGTTGAGCATTGACTCAGTGATACTGAAAGGGGCTTACAGATTTGACAGTAAAGTGTTATTTTATTTTTAAACCAACCTGTAGCAGGACTAGAGGCCTGCTGTACTGAAGCAGAGGAAGCAGTTAGGCCTCTTCTACACTCATGAGTGTGATGCAATGAACTCGGATCTCCCGGGCCTGAATGCTGCAAACCGGAACTGAACTTTGCATGTCATTTCAGTTCTGGTTTGCAGCGTTCGGGCCATGCGATCCAGGCAGCACGCGTTGCGAGTGTGATGCGAGTTCAAAAGGGGCCTTACTGTTAGGGTGAAGACACACATGGCGTTTTTGGGCCATTTTTACTAAGTGCGTTTTCAGATCGTAAAAAATGCATGCGTTTTTGTCAGTTTTTAATTGTGTAAATTCAGAAAATCGGACAAAAACGTATGCGTTTTTAACGATCTGTACGATGAAAACTAAAAACGGCCTAAAAACCCTTAAGCTGCATAAAAATAAAGGGATTAACAGGTGTGTGTGTGTGATGGGATCAAACATTCCAATATCAAATGACTTCTAGAGAAAAAAATACATATGTAGAAACCCCACCTCCACAATGTACAAGATACTTTTGCTTTAGTATACATTTGTATTTTTAAACTTTATGACAATGCAATCCAAGTGAATCAGGATTAACTCCTCCATGGATGTATATTCATTTAGACCTAACTGCTTGCGTTTGGGAGGCAGAAACGTATTTAGCTTTTTTAAAAGGCAAAACACTTGTTGCTACTTCCTTATCACAGAAGTTTATGGAAAGTTTCTCTTGATGCACTTTAAATGCGTTTCAAAATTCAATCCAAGTGCATGGTGTGAACACAATGGGTAGATAGCAAATGTTGTACAGCGAGACACTGCGTCTAATTTCATCTTACACTGCCAGATTCATCAAAGTGTCTGAGGCTGGATGATAAACCTGGTGTAGTTCAAGACAACTCCTATAAATTCTAACAGAACACATGCAAGTGAATGGTAGAATGATGGAACTTTGCCAGCATGAGTTTTAGGGTAAATTCACACTGCCGTCTGCGGGGCCGTACATGCGGCTGCAAATACGTCCCCATAGACAGCAATAGCGGCATAGCTTTCTCTATCTTTTGGCGAGTGTGCGGCCATGCGCCGCTGTTTTCTATGGAGGGAGAAGGGGCCACCATCTCCTCCTCCTCTCCAGCACACGGCAGGCATACCGCATGTGAATGAACCCTTAATGTAATTCATCAGTGCTAGTAGAAATCCTGTGTTAGGATTGACTTGCATGGTAGCAGGAGGCACAGACAATGGCTGACACAATATCTGTGGTTGGGAATACTCTTTTCCATCTTGAGATACATACCCATTGAAGGTATTGTGGGTGCACACATGGGGAGATTCAAGTTCAGGATTAGATAGAATAGATCCATGTATTTACATGTTAGGTCTGTACATACAATATTATATAATGAAGAGGCCCCTATATGATCCTTTACAGGTGCAATGACAACCAGGATGTGCAGGTCTATGTAACCTGTAACCCTATGACTATTGGAGTCACAGTGTGGTTTTACATCACAAAAAAAATGTATTTTAAGAAACAATATTCAATTTATTTGTTGCTGCAGTAAACCACTGTTCAATATCAGGGGACAATCCACAACCAGTGTTGTACCCAAATGTTCTTGCGACTGCAGACATCCAGTCTCTGTTCCAAAAATAGAACAGCCCATGTATGTTCTTGCTTAACAGTTTTTGCTTTGTCCTTGAGTAACCTTGACCACACATCTGTCAAGCTGCCACGTCCCCCACTAAGCCTCTGCAGCGATCATGTCTCGCGTGACCTGGAAGGCGGCTATTAGGGAACTAAGCTGAATCTTCTCACTGGTCCCAGTAGCCAATCTGTACCTGGAGAAGGAAAGCGCAGGAATTAGTATGACGACAATTACAGTGCCATTCATTTCACTGCAGCCTCATGAGAGGAGTCACTACAAAATTAGACTAAAACTAGTTTTTTACAACATTTCTCTTTTATTCCTAAAGTTCCCCTCAACTTTTACTGTTACCTTAAAGAGAACCCGTTAGGCAAATTAACCCCCTAAACTAAATATAATTTTCATAACCTGCAATTAGAGAGCATTGCCTCTATCCCTTCATTGTCCCTCTACATGCCTGTAAACCTAAGCAATGAGGTCCTAAAGCTGTATGCAAATGACCTGGGAAATGTCCAATGAAGCATTAGCATATTCAAGCTGTCCAGCTTGTTCATGAGTGGGAGGCACAGCCACAACCCCAGTGCATGACTGACAGCCTGTATAATGGTGCAATGGCTCCTCCATGTGCTTGCTGGTGGCGACGCCCCCTGCAGAGTGTGAGTGTGTGAGTGAGTGTGAGTGTAGGAGAGATACAACAGCTCCAGGTAGCCATGTTATAGCAGAACATGTCAGGTACTTGTGTAGCTGATGTCTGTGTCTCTCACATGTGTATTAGGAGGATGCAGCATGTCAGCAGATGCAGCACAGGCACTAGCAATGCTTTACGATACATTACACACAGACATGAGCAGGGGGAGGAGAGGGGAGGGGTAACAGGGGTGACATCACTGCCTCTGATCATGTGACCAGCATAATTTACATAAAGAATAGCTGATTTTACAATGAATAATGTATGAATTGACTAAATAAATGCTGTGATGGATCCTTGTGAGCTGCTCCAACAGGTAGAGGTGACAGAATTAGCCGCAGAGACCTGATGACAGGTGTCCTTTAATAGATTTTTTTTTTTTTAATTGATGGAGCTGTGACCATTTTCTGCTTTTTTTTTTTTAATAAATAATTCAACTTTACTTATGACACTTTATTCCATTATTGGGAAAGCCAAGATGGCCATACGTGAAATTGAACCTCCTCATTGACCACCATGTTTCAGTCCATTAACCCCTTCCCAACTGCCATACAGCTACGTAAGACCTATTTGCACTTACTGAATCAGATAGCACCCATTTACACGTCACCTAGAAACACACTTTGGGTGTGGTATTAAAAAGAATAATCTCAGGGTTGTGGTACAACATATCATTTATAATATAAGGATTATGTTGAAACAGAACCGGAGATATCCACGGCCAAATTTAAAGTAAAAATTGTATTTTTAAAAGGGAATCTACCCTACCATTTGATTTGATGCATTATGAGAATGGTGTTGCTACACTGATTCAGTCATATCTTGTATAATCCGCAAACATGCAATTCCTCGTACAAAACACATGTAGACTGTCTATTGCTCTTTTATAGTTCCCTTTTTGTATCCCGTCTATGGCAGAATGTAGTAACAATGTCATGCTGTAGCCAAGATACTTACTCTATGTCGGCCATCTTTGTTAACAAATGCATTCGTACAGATTGTGGAAAATCCACTAAAAAAAAGGGGGGGGGGGGGGAGAGAAAATTAGATTCATTTTAAATTTACTTTACCACACTTATCCTAAAATTACACTAACTTGTCCACTTTCTCAGGCCTCATTCAAATGTATAATGGGGACATGTGCTTGCTGCTTCTTCGGTGACCAGCACACGTCCTCATTTACCACAAGGGGCTCATGCCCATGGTCTTTTTCATTAGCCAACTACCTGGGTCACAAATAATAGAGCAGGTCCTATTCCTGGGGACAGCCCACAAGCCTGGTTTTAGCAGCTTGGAAACAGCACACATGTGGATGAGGCGCAGTCATCCTTTCAATTGTATATTAATGTCCCCTGATTTTACCTTGAGTAAAATCTTATATTTAGGCTTGGGTCACATCAGTGCTCCACCATTCCATTGTACTGTTCTACTAGAAATGAACAACCAAATAAGAATAGCAGGCGTTTAATTTGACATACGGAGCCTGGGAGATCCCATTGTCATCATGAGGTCTGCGGAGCTCCTGTCTGTTGGAAGAAAAGTTCCTGATGGCTTTGGTGCAGATCACTTAACATTGCACACATTTGGTGTGTATATTATTGGAGACATTCTTGTTGTTTGTTTTTCCAGATCAACCAATGTATACAATGTACATGAATGTGCTGGAGGAGAGGTATCATCCCAATATCTGTGGGTTTGTAGGCACCATTCATGTGCTGTGCCTGGGAGGTCCCAACTATAGAGCATAAATATTCACTTTTTAATGTTTTTGTCTTCCATGGGAGGAATTGTGGGTCCTAGCATTTGATGATATTGCTGTGTAGGTAATGTCAAATATTGGGCTGGTGGGTAAACAGCATCTATTAAACTACATACAGCAATAAGATCCAATACTCCTTAATGGATACTACATTCTGCTCTAGCCACTGGTCGCTAATAACATGATGTCTGGGGGGTCCAACTATGATCAAGGGATCAATCCCCCCACCCATTAATAGAGCAGCAGGCAGAACAAGTACCTTGTCACTTATAGGACCTGGCTATCTCCATTAGTGCCAGAAAGACTAGTGGGCTACTTCCTGCTACAAAGTGGAACCTGTAAAATAATTTGTATATGTGGCCCATGATCTAGTAAGTGCAGCGGAATATGATGGCGCTATATAAATAATTTATTAATAGTAATGGGACACCCTTTCTTGTCATAGGTTGCATTCCAAGCCCCGCTGATCAGTATGTTATCTCCCATTCTGTGGTGCCGAGTTAACCCCATTAAGAAAACATATTTGGCTACTTTTTGTTGCTTTAGAAACAGTACAAATTAAATGGAGTCTTAAGCAATAATATAATGGTCATGTCTCACTCCTCTCCCCTAGGGTAACCGATTGACCAATATTTAGCATTCTCTTTGTAGTCTGAATACTGAGAATCCCAAGTGTAGGATCACATAAGCCATGGTCATATGCATGAGGGCTGTGTAAAGCAGATAACCCTGTAAGAGGATATTTTCTGTATAACGTGCAGCACAGTGACACTACCCTGTATAATATAGTCACTGCTGTGTGTGACTCCCCCTGCTGGCCAACTAAGAATTTCTCACACCATTCAGGCAGATAATTAACTTTACCCAGTTGCTGTGGGAACCATTGTGAGATAGGGGAAAATCACCAGAGAAACCAGTCACAAACAGATGGCACTTGACTGAGGACCGAGTCCCCACTGCTTATTTCCCCTCTTCAACACAGCACAACAAGGATATCAGGTACGCTCTTTGCACCAGCTGGACCCAGGAGAAACACACAGACGTCATCCTGTGACTCCTGGGAAATGAAAAACAACTCACCTTGACAAAGCCAATATCAAAGAAGTCCTATTGTAGTAATAATCTTGAAAAATACAACACATGCACACACAGGCCCCAGAAGTAAACACTCAGGAGGATGAGACAAAAAGTAATAAAGCAGAGACTGGCGAAAAAACTGAACGGTCACCCAGACGGCAACTAGTGAAATAATGGCTCTTATGGGAGGGACAGACCAGCACAGCCAAAAGTCCCCTTGATCTCAGAGTAGGGGTCCCAGAAGTGGGACATACTTCTAACCCTATGGTCAGCTCCTGTCTATCAGAGCAGCTGGAAAACAACTCCGCACAATGACGTCCGTGTCCATGCCCTTGCAGGATGCACAGGACGTGTTGTTCTCTAGGTTTCAAATGCGCACGTCCTTCTAATAACTCAGGCTGCAATTTTATTCCACATCTGGGATGTTAACCCTTCACGACTGCCATACGGCTATATACGTCCTATTTGCACATGCCCCGTGCAGAAAGGAAATTTATAGATGACATAACAGTGACCAAATTCAAACGGACCTATCCCCTGAACCCTGGCACCTAGAAACACTGTTGTCATAAGAATCTCCACTTTAATATGACATATGGATTGTGTAAGGATAATAATTTTTTTTTTCTATATAGCGCCAAATTCCATAGCACTTCGCTTCACAGAACCAGAGATGGCCAACTTTTATGAACATCTTTCTATTTCCGATTGTAAATTTAAGAGAGGAGCATCCATGTACAATCATAATCAGGAAGACTATCCTGGATTTGTGTTTCTAGGTGCCAGGTGTACAGAAGATATAGGAGTTTTAAGTGTTTCCCCCCTCCAGCCTTCAGTAAAATATGCCTGCACATATGACCAAGTTCCATGCCCTTAGGCACTGAAAGATTTCCTTTTGTTGCTTGTTTCTAACATCCTGTATTAGGAATGGATTCACTGCATGGAAAATATACTGCTTAAGGATGCATTCACACAAACATATACCACACCTCCCCTCTCCATAGCGCACGGCACCATAACACGGGGAAAGGACACGGTACTCCACGTGCTCATTGCCGGCCTATGGGGACGTATGTACGGCCGCAAACTTGAAGCCGTACATACATCCCCCAACGGTTGAGTGAATATAGCCCAATACAACACAGAAAAGGACTTAAAAAACGAATACATGACTGGAGGCTCAGACACAGTGATTGAAATTTGTAAAAGTCTCAACAAGAGCTGTGTAAGCAAAAGGGTTGAAAATATTACCCATTAATAATATACTATGAATTGAATATAAAGGAAGACAAAAGACAACTAGCAAAATCATTGAGCAGGTATTTACCTCTATGTACATAAACATGCACTTCAGTGAGAATGTCATGGAGAGCCAGGCCTTTCAGGGTCTTCAGTTCCATGATTTCTGAACACAGTCCTTTAAGGAGTCTATTCAATTACTACAGGATCTGTTGTACTGCATTAGAAAACATCACTGAACATGCATAGATGTAGCTAGTGCAGCTGTTCAGCATCCCAAAACGGTTTGTAAAACTACCACTACACATAAGTGTGATCAATGGTCGGTTAATGTTACAAGGCCTGGTAGCACAGGTACAAATGCATCATAGGTTTATATGCGTGTGCATGTATATATTTTATTTTAAATACACACAGTTGTAGTCATAAGTTTACATATCCCTGTAATATATTGGCTTTAATGTTCATTTTTCAGGGTTATTTGGATGTTATTGGTTGTCTTTATGATTTTAAAAAAGACAAACATTAGTTCAACAATAAATGGCCTCACCCAGCCACTAACCATGAGTGGGAAGTTTGTGTGTTAATCATATTATCTGAAAAAAAAAAAAATTTGGCAGGGGAATGTAAACTTTTGAGCACTGTATATATTTGCTTGTGTATGTGTCCTGGATCGGGAAGCCATCATTGCACCAGATAGAACAGCAGAGCCTCTGACTGGAGCAGTGATTGATACTGTTGAGTATTTTCCAAATATTGAAATACTCAGTCCCAAAGTCCTGTCTTCATACGTGAATTCTGGCAGAAGAAAGGATACGCTTGTATGCTGTGGTGAAATCCTTGTTCAGCATCCAATCCAGAATGTTGGCAATATCTACTTTCAATGGATGACCAGTGCAGGTATACACTGTATCCTCAGACACTCTACCATACGCCATGTTTGTACTCTGAAGAAAAAAAGCAAAATATTACAGATTCAGGATAATTAAATTGTACAAGGGTATACTGAGGAAAGATTTATAATATTATTGTAATAACTGCTCTTGAAAGCAGCCTTATGTCCCCTGCCCATGAACTTTCTCAGTCCATGTGTTGCTCAGGACCTATGTCCTGAGCACACTGAAGTAGATGGGATTCCTTGCATCAAAGAGAACAATTACAGTTGTAATAGTGTAAGTTCGGCAGTTGGATACAGGGAGTCCTTGCATCACATTTCTGTATGATGCGTGTCTCTTGTCCACTGTACTGTGCTCAATCTGTGGTATCTGACCACCACGAGGGTTCATTTCCATGGACCGAGCATGTTCATTAATAATCTGCACAGCTAGTATTAATGTGTTACCTGCAATATATTTAGAGCTCTTCGCATATCTCCACTAGACAGGGTCACCAAAGCCTTCATTCCATCTGGAGTAATGTCCACACTGTTGGGGAATACAGGAAGAGGTGGTAACATTCGCCACTAGCTGCTATAAGTGCCTCTACATATAGCTTCTAGATAATCCGACAGCTCAGAGGACTTCTGTCCATCTTGCGTACAAGACTTTAGAGTGTATAACAGATTTAGGAGGGACAAATAAGAGTTAAGCAAGTGGAGAAGGAAGCACTATGCTCTGGTACAATATATATCACAAGTTTCGTGTATTCACTTGTGTTATTAATTTCTTCAAAGTTTGCTGAAATGTTTGTGACTGTTTAAGAATATATTATATACTGTACTTTTCCAGCTGTACGACATGCTCCAGCCTGGGCACCATCATTTCTGAGCTCAGAGGACCAAAGCGAAACCTTGTGCATCGCGACTGTAAAGCTGGGATGATCTTTGACAAGTAGTTGCAAATCATGCAAAATCTTGTGTTTTCTGTGAACTTCTCAATTACTGAAAGGGAAAAAAGTTGTTTTCATAAAACATAATTCTACAATAATACTGTTGATTAAATACTTTTTCTTAAAAAGAAATCTACCATCAAAATGAAGCATAATAAACCAGGGACACACTCAGATCCAGGCACTGTGACTGTTGTAATCTTATTACATTTGTTATCCATGACCTCCTTCCCCCTACAATCAACTTTTAAAAATATTCCAATGAGTCATTAGGACTCTGGGGGACAGCAAAGCCTCAACGGGCCCTAGCTTCACAGACTGTTGCACTGAGCAGGAGCACATCCCCTCTTGCAGAGAGATTACAGCAGGCAGAAGGAGGGGGAAGTGCTGAGGGAGCAGCGAGGGTGTGAGGCTACAGCATGAAGCGGCTCTGATAACACCCTTATATCCCATCTTACTGATTAGCATAATTTTAAAAGTAGATTTTAGATGGAAGGAGATCATGGATAACAAATATAAGATTACCACAGTCACAGTTCCTTGATCTAAGAGTCTATAAGTGTCCCTGGTTTATCCATGCTTGATTTTGGTGGTAGATTTCCTTTAGTTACTAAAAGTAGCTGGCACATTTTGGGAGTATATCACCATTAATTTTATTTACAGCTGTCAAGTTTACCACATTATTTAATTTCAAAAACTGCCATATTACAGAATCCTTTAGGTAAAGTGTAATAAAAATTATACTGCAAATACTGAAACTGAGTATGATTTGTGTATGCACACTCCGATAAATTAAAAACATTAAGTGAAGGAAAAACTGCCCTTCTCTCTAGAAGTAACCACAGACATCTCAAACTCCCTTAAGTCAGGGTTATTTATAAATTCAATTCTACCCTGTATTGGTGTATTGTGTGTATAGCTGCAGCAATTCACCCTACTAAAGCAGATGTTTCACATGAAAATAATTTAAAAATGGTCTTTCCCCCACCTCCCTGACGACATGTTTTGCCTTAAACATTTCGGGGGGGGGGGGGGGGGGGCTCTAGGGAGGGAATTTGAAATTATAGAGCAGGAGGAGCTGAGCAGATTAATTCCAGCGCTATGACTTTTTAACACAGAATAAAGCATCAATTATTTGAATCGTCAGTGATCAATGCTGTGTCACAGACTTATCACTGCCAGGGACTGAACTCATATACTGATATATGATGAAACAAGAACTCGGTGCATCCTATCAATCTCCAGCAGGATGTCGGTTCATGCCACAGACCGAAAGCACAAATCTGCCCTTATTCTCCATCTCCGCCCACAAAATAGTCCAGTAATCTGCTGAGCTGCTCCTGCTCTACAACATGCTCTCTGTCCTCTCACATAATCAGTGGAACAAGGACTACTAAAAAAATGTCCTCTTTGACAACCCAGCGCTTTTCAACAGTTGTGATTTTTTCTCTCCTAATTTCCCCAAAAATGTATTGTGTCAAATGTATTGACCAAAGATGGTCGCACTTCGATTTATAATGAGTGCTCTTTAGGACTAGGGTTCCCACGCCAAATGTTGTCCAATACAAAGTAATCCAAGCACTCCTTTGATATGATGCCAAATATGAATGTATTAGTATCAATACGATCAAACAGAGATGTTTCACCCAACACGGGCCTTTATCAAACACAGATCACATGCAGTTATCTTTGCTGTAGATTATTTTACAGTATGTGGGGTGAAGGTTCTCGTAAATCAAGTGTGTATGTGGCGTATGTAGGGTGAAATAGGGTTCAATATGCTAAATAAGGCTCAATTTAAGTCTATTGGACTGCTGCTCCAGCCTAAGAAGGTTTTTATTTTTTTCTATACAAAGCGTTGCTTTCATATAGAGAATCTTGACACTAAGTATCAGTATTGAGTTCCAAGTTCTGGTAACAAAACAACTCCAAATGCAACTGCAGTTTTGACAGAGGTGCAGCTTCTGAGCCTAAGCGATCCACAAGGGTTAATGCAATTACATAATGCAAAATCCTTACAGTATTAATTGGCCAAAGGACACCAAAAGTGGCCCCCATAAAATCTAAAAACGTCAATATTAAAACGATCACAAGCTTCTGTAAGCTCCAGCTATATTAATCTTACCCAGCAGGTAGCAGTAGCAAGAAGCACGACAGACAAGCTGCCTGCATATATTCAGCTGCTGCAGCATAAAGACGGAGCAGATTGTTATGTCTATCTAGGATTTTCATAAGACCTGGTAATTTTGTAACGCTTCCAGGCATATGGCAGTCGAGTTGTGTGGCTCCTTACCTCGTCTCAATGCATTCTGTGCATCGTGAGTCATTGCATCTGCTTCATCCAAGATCACAAGTTTAAAGCCTCTCCTGCAACAGATACAGATGTCATAGTGAAACAACACAAAGCGCAGTAATCTAATTGTACACATGGGTAGTGCGGCAATCCAGGATAAAACATTGCACTGTATGGGTCAGGATGTCATCTTTAGGTGAAAGGGCAAAGTCTGAATTACAATAAAAATAATGGAGTATTCGGGCTGCCAGTAGACGACACTGAAATTTTTTTGCTTTTAAATAAAAGCGCATCTATGTCTGGTCATTATATGGCTTATTCCCCTATGAAATACTACAAATCTGTAATCTTCCCCTGAGCTTAGATGCAGAGTGGGTTAAGACTAGGTGCTATGATATTAACAATAAAAAGCACCCATAGTAGAGCCCATCATTTTTTTTGTTAACACACAAACTTAGAAGCAGCAGCATGGATGACATTAAACAGCAGTAATGAGCAGTACTAAATTCAGCACAGAGCGAGATCTGTGTATCTTTATCTGTTCCCTCTTTATACAGACTTCTAAGCAGATATAATAATTAACAGCGAACTGATTGATCAGTACAAGCGGAAATAGCCATAATTTTTTACTGCGTCCCAATCTCCCATAGGGTTTTGGTACTGTAATTGCAGCGTGTCTGAATGAATGCCAAACACATTCGGGTTTTGGTGGCCTAATAAGGCTTACTAGATGCATCAGAAAGAGGTAGCTGCTACCCCAGATGTGCACTTTTGCTAGCCCATGTTCACATGGCATAGAACCCATAACGCCCATACACAAGTGTGAATTGGGTCTTTGCTGATCCATGGCTTTAACATGTGGAATCCATAATCTTAATGTTGCAGACTAGAAAATCTTAAAATGCATTCAGGATTTTGAACCAATGTTTTTTTTTCTTCACTTACTTAAAAATTGTTCTTGTGCTGGCAAAACTTAATATGGGGCCTCTGACAATATCTATGCCTCGATCATCAGATGCATTTAACTAGTAAAAAGAAGAGCAATGTTAAAAACTGTTCTGAACAAAAGCAAAAAAGTGGAACTTATCAATAGTGCTGTGTTGTATACATTACACCGGAACTCGCCCCCAGGGAAACATGTGACATCATTAACCCTGTCAACCTTAAGGGGGTTTTCCCACAAACTAAAGTTAGGCCCTATTCCGTGGAACCTATAAAGAGGAACTGGACATAAAAACCTTCCTATTTATGCTGAGGAACATCTGCACCGCTTCTACACTACATATTCCATTTTGGAATCCATTTGCTGGAACAAACTATGCCTTCCCAGCCCGATTGTCTGTTTGGCCGCGGTCACACATACCGCTAGGCGTCCGTTCATAACATGACGCTAGCGCACAGGGGGAGGTCCTCGGCCTGAACGCACATGGGAAACGCATGGGATTGATAAGCCGATCGCATGCGTTTCTCTGGAAACGCATGTGCGTTCGGGCGCCTAGCGGTACATGTGACCGTGGCCTTTATGTAAGCTCTGACTGGGCAAATTTTGGTGATAGCCAAGTAACAGGCTCTTGACTATTCACCACCCAATCCCACTTTCTATGGGAATATACAGGTCCACCAGTGGTGAGCACAAATGATCCCCAAAAAGTATCACCCTTGCAGGATCTCTATTGAAAAGACCCTGCATTATCATCAACACAGCACGGGATCACATGGCAACAAGAAGGAGAAAATGTATTCAGCAATTGTCGACATCAAATTATCTATTTTTACCTCTAATACCATAGAGTTGAACTCTTTATCTTTATAGAGCTGCTTTGCACAAGCCAGGATTGTGGAAGTTTTGCCGGTGCCTGGAGGTCCATAGAATAAGAGGTGAGGCAGCTTGTCTTCACTTATGAACCTCTGAACTAATGAAGGAGACAACAAAAATAGTCAACACCACAGTACAGTAAATATGTCAGGCATTTAGAAAAATTGTATGCCAAAGATTTCGTGATGGAGATGTAAAACCAGAAATTATCCAATAGTTATAAGTGTCAGCAAAAGCTACCAAAATAACTGGAATGCATCTTTAAGGGCATCTGTAGATCTTTAGATGGGATAACCTCATTTATATGCATGAAAATCTGCATATATTAAAAAAAATTGCAGACTTTTCATGCACTTTACATGCAGATTTAAATAATTATTTTCATAATACAATTTCGCCTGCAGAAGAAAACAAAATCCACCTCTATTAAAACACTACCTTCTGATTCTTTTATGGCCCTAAGTCAGATAGGGGGAAATCACAGCACTGAAGTCAAGCTCTCCCCACCTCAGGACCAACGGATTTCTGTTCAGAGACATCCTGAGGAATGCAAGAACCCCAATCACAGTGGTACGGGTGGTCTGAAGTAGGGAGAGCTGGACTTAAGCACTCTTTACATGTCACTTCAAAGACGATTTTCTAGATAATGCTAATACACTGAACCTTGAAAGAAGGTTTCAATCTCCTTGATAAGGTCATAAAAGGACAGAATTACATCCCTTCCTAATACTAGTTCACATTTCATGCAAAACAGATGTTGTTTGTTTTTTTACTAATGACAAAGCTGCCTATAAGTGCTAATATTATAAATGTATTATTGTAGCATCTCATAGACATTGGAATTTTAAAGGGGAAAAAACTACTTACTAGTACTGAGGATATCCTGATGGGAGATCAAATCATCAAGTGTTTGTGGCCGATACTTCTCCACCCTATGTGAGAGAACACAAACCTTGTCATGATGTTCGACACGTGCAGTAGATTGAACGCCATAACACTGGTTCTTTTTTGCACTTCTATTTGCTCCCCTCTCCTTCTAAAAGCCATAATTTGGATCATGATAATGTATGGCAATAATCTGATAGCGGGTTTTTACAGGAGTTATTGTGAGTACTAATGTGTCACCTCTCCCTAAAGAAATGAGGACATTGGGGAAGATTTATCTGAAGTGTCTGAGGTAAAACTGTTCTAGTTGCCCATAGAAACCAATCAGAGCTTAGCTTTCATTTTATACACAGCTGTGGGAAAATGAAGACTGAGCTCTGATTGGCTGCCATGGGTAACTAGAACAGTTCTGCTCTCAGACACTTTTGATGAATCTCACCCATTGTATCCTGCAGGTGCTACCCCAGCCGAGTGCTTGTGAGGAGGTGGAGAGGCATGACTGCTTGCAGGAGTTCCCTGCCTCCTTGACTTTAAGTCTTCTAGATGAGAGGAGGAATAAATGTTGATTTTGCAGCAGCGCTGGAATGTGGAGCATTTATACAAGCAGCACTTAAAGGGGTTGTCCACTTTCAGCAAATATTTGATATGGTTTGTGTAAGGAAAAGCTATACAATATACTTTCTGTATCAATTCTTCCCGGTTTTCTAGATCTCTGCTTGCTGTCCTGCTATAAAAGCTTCTAGTAGATAGAGATCTGCCCATGTGATGTGATGGAGGCGGTATTACCACACAGCGCCTGCATGTCCATCACATCACATGGACAGATTTCTATCCACTGGAAGTACACAGTATCCTATAGCAGGACAGCAAGCAGAGATCTATAAAACTGTGAGGAATTGATACAGAAAGTATATTGGAAAATTGGATAACTTTTCCTTACACAAAACATATAAATATTTGCTAAAAGCGGACATCACCTTTAATGAATTGTGTGTTGGAGGAGGCAATGCTGCATGAGGACAGGACATGTGTGACACCTTCACACTATCAGAACATGGACACAAGTGCAGGACAGAATAAGGAGGTGTCCCAGTATTTGGGCCATGTCAGAGGGGACAAGTCTCTCTGATAAACTCTTAGTGCATTAGTACTCAGCAGGGATCGGAGCCTGGATGCGGCTGCAGTACAGATGGGTTGGCCCGCACTGGTCCCACAAGTCCTCAACACAAAAAGTGATAATAAAACTGATCAACAACAATACGCCCATCTGCATGTGCTGATCAGTATCTCCCCATTCACTTATACACGCAGCTGCTCATTGTAACCACACTGATAGCTCGGTATATGCGTCATACCAGGGCAGGTTCCTGCTCGGTCCAGGCTGCGCTTTACCCTCGGAGACCATGTTGTGTCACGGCAGTGCGGGGACAGCGGCACACAGGGCGGAGGGGAAGGATGCAGCGCGCGGGATCAGGTGGGCGGGGCCTGGATTTGGCGGCTGCTGACTCCTCTCGCGAGATCTGTGGCGTGAACAGCGCGAGATGACAGGTGGACACAGGGGCTGCAGTGTACTTAGTTAGGAGGTTAGGAGCGACATTGATGTGAGCGTATTCACACAGCAGTAGAGGCTCCGGCGTGCCTTCATGTCACCAGGGTCAATAGTCCCTAACCTTTAACCTTGCCTGTGTTAGTGTCTGCAGTCACTAGGGGTCAGTGATGGGAAGTCCGGCTCTAGTGTGCTGGATAATTAGGCTCCGCTCACTAAAAAGACTTCTGGTCCAGTTCCTCAGGACTGCTCTTATTATAACGTTATATGCCGCAATTGTGGAAACATAGAGTTATAAAAGTCATGCAAATTACCCTGGGGCGCTTAGGCTATGTCACTCGAGTGTATTTTAACTGGTTAAGGACCGGGCCCTTTCCTGTTTTTTTTCATTTCCATTTTTCACTCCCCACCTTCAAAAATCTATAACTTTATTTTTACATGTAAAGAGCTGTGTGATAGCTTGTTTTCTGTGTAACAAATTGCACTTCATAGTGCATAGAAGCGGGAAAAAAAATTCCAAGTGCAGTGAAAATGGTGAAAAACCGCATTTGCGCCATTTTCTTGTGGGCTTGGATATTACGGCTTTCACTGAGCGCCCCAAATGACATGTGTACTTTATTCTTTGGGTTGGTACGATTACGGGGATACCAAATTTGTATAGGTTTTATAATGTTTCCATGCATTTACAAAAATTAAAACCTGTACAAATTTTTTTTTTTCTTTTATTTTGCCATCTTCTGGCGCTAATAACTTTTATACTTTGTTGTACGGAGCTGTGGGTGGTGTCATTTTTTGCGAAATTTGATAATATTTTCAATAATATCATTTTTAGGACTGTACGACCTTTTGATAGATTTTTTTATATTTTTCAAAATGGCAAAAAAAAAAGCCATTTTCGACTTTGGGCGCTATTTTCCGTTATGGGGTTAAACGTAGTGAAAAACTGTTAATATATTTTGATAGATCGATCATTTTCGGACACGGCGATACCTAATGTGTTTATAATTTTTACTGTTTATATATATTTATGTCAGTTCTAGGGAAAGGGGGGTGATTTGAATTTTTAGGTTTTTTTATTAAAAATTTTTTATTTTTACTATTTTTCAGACTCCCTAGACAGGGCACTTTAACCCTAGGTTGTCTGATCGATCCTATCATATACTGCCATACTACAGTATGGCAGTATATGTGGATTTTACTCCTCATTCATTACAATGTGCTGATAGCACATTGTAATGAATAGGTTAACCAGAAGGTTAGAAGGGAAGACCCGAGGCTGCCATGGCGATGGATCGCCGCTCCCCGATGACGTCACAGGGAAGCGACGGTACTCGGAAAGATGGTGACGCCCATGCACCGCCATCTTTTTGAAGGCGGCGATCAGCGGGAAAACACCCGCAATATGCAGCAAAGACTTACCGGCTATGGAGAGGGCTCAGCCTGTGAGCCCTCTCCGTGCACCCGCTGTAATGTAGCGCATTGTAATGAAGGGGTTAAAACGAACCATGGAGACAGATCGCCGCTGCCCGATGACGTCACGGGGAGCGACGATCCTAGGCAAGATGGCGGCAGCCATGCGCCGCTATCTTTTTGAGGCTGCCGGCAGTCATCGTTGTGGTAAAACCCGCGATCGGTGCTATGCAGCAAAGACTTACCGGCTATGGAGAGGGCTCAGCCCGTGAGCCCTCTCCATCCAGCGGAACCCGACCGCCGCCGTGAATACACGTTGGGCGGTCGCGAACCAGTTGATTTATGAACTCCCCCTGTACCACTAGCGATCCTGCCTTTACCTATGTGCGGAGTGCATAAGTTAAAGAGGACCTGTCACCCAAATTTTCGGGAACAAACGCAGCGGTGTTAGAAGGAAACCTCCGGTAACGCTATCTAACACTGCGGCAGGGTCTAGCATAATCATCGGACCGTTTGAAAAGCAGTCCGATGTACTCATGAGGGGGCGGTCTGAGGCGCGGACTCTTCCCCGGACCACCCTGCTCGCTCCATAGGCCGGCAGTGACTGCTGTGCTCCAGGTGGCAGTCACCGCCCCTAGCCATGCCCCAACCCCGCCCCCTCATGAATACGTCGGACAGCTCGCAAAGCTGTACCCCGCTGCAGTGAAGTTTCCGGTAACGCTATCCTTCTAACACTGCGGCATTTGTTCAAGCACTAGTGCCGAAAATTTTGGTGACAGGTCCTTTTTAAATAGGCTCCCAAAGGCCGCATTCACATGTTGCGTTTTGGTTGCATTTACATTGCGTTTTAACACATTTCAACAGCCAAGGAGAGGTGATTTGCCTTATTACATTACTGTTAACATTTGCATTTACAAAGCGCAATGTAAATGCGATGTAAACACATGCGTTACAATCTGTTAATGCATGTGTTTTGATAACACAATGTTGAAGAGTAACTGTAAAGGTTTTTCACAAATAAATAGCTATTGGGATGTAAAACAACTTTGCCTATTATCTTTATTACCTACATGCAGTAGTTTCTTTGCTATAGCCCTCAGATTACCTCATTGGTGCAATGGTTGCTTCCTGGCCATGTGCCTTATGAATCCTTATGTTGTTTACACTTTGTTTCTGGTCAGTTTCCTAGTAGGGGAGGAGCTGCTGCTCCCTGCTCACAGAGGAGGAGGTCATGTGTCAGTGAATGCAGCAGAGCTGGAAGTGTATGCAGATGTCTCCTGCATTGAATAGTGTGGTACAAGATCTCCATGTTCCCTATCAGTCCCTCCATCCCAGTCTGTGATTCTACAGAAGTCTCTCTGTCTCTGCTCTTTATGCTCCCTTCCTCCACCTTGTCATCCGCAGAATCAGCTCTGTCCAGATAAGCTATTAACCCTTAGTGCTCACACAGCACAGGCCATAGACTGCATGTAACTGGGTTACTAATGATTTCTACCACTTGTCCCCTGCTCTTCCATGCGATGGAAGCTGCCAGGCTGGTCACCAGATACATCCTCTATGTGCAGTGTCCAGTAGATTTACTTGTGGGGAAAAGATTTAATGTTAATTTCTTTGATAGAGAACACAAGGCATCATGGGATCTGTGGGCAAGCTAACTGACCTCAGCCTGAGGGCATAGACAGACAGACATTAGTCTCCGCCCACTTCACCTAGTGAGAGATTTTTGTCAAACACTTTCAGAACAGAAAATGCCATAACTTCGGAAATAAAAGGACAAGCAGCACAAAGTAGGTATCATTCTGTTTGTTTTTAAAGGGGGAATCACATATAATAATTTGGGAAAATCACTATAGCTTTACAGTTACGCTTTAACCCCTTAACGCTCTGCGCCGTAGCTCTACGGCGCAGAGGTATAAGGGATGTATGAAGAGGGCTCACGAGCTGAGTCCTCTTCATACAAAGGTGGGGGGTTTTGCATATTGCACAAAACCCCCAACTCTAATAACCGCGGTCGGTGCTTGCACCGATCGCGGCCATCAACCACTCCGTTGCCGCCGGCAAAATCGCCGGCGGCATTTAAAAGACGGCGGCGCGCGGACGCCGGCATCTTTGTTACGATTGCCGCGCCCCCGAACGTCATCGCTGGGCGGCGATTGGTTGCCATGGTAGCCTCGGTCTTCGTTTGACCCGAGGATACATGGCTTCTGCATATTCATTACAATGAGCCTGTGGCTCATTGTAATGTATAGTGTGCAAAAATGCCATATATTGCAATACTGTAGTATTGCAGTATATGGTAGGAGCGATCTGACCATCTAGGGTTAATGTACCCTAGATGGTCTAAAAAATAGTGAAAAAAAAAGTGTAAAAAATAAAAAAAATTAATAAAATATTAAAAGTTCAAATCACCCCCCTTTCCCTAGAACGGATATAAAACATAATAAACAGTAAAAATCACAAACATATTAGGTATCGCCGCGTCCCAAAATGCCCGATCTATCAAAATATAAAAACGGTTACGGCCGGCGGTGACCTCCGAGGCGGGAAATGGCGCCCAAATGTCCGAAATGCGACTTTTACACCTTTTTACATCACATAAAAAATGAAATAAAAAATGATCAAAATGTTGCACAGACCTCAAAATGGTAGCAATGAAAACGTTGCATCATTTCGCAAAATATGACACCTCACACAGCTCCGTGCACCAAAGTATGAAAAAGATATTAGCGTCAGAAGATGGCAAAAAATTCGTTCACAATTCACATGTCACTAGCTGAGTCCTCTTTGGACCACCTAACACATGCAAAGCTGTGCAGTGCTGAGTGTTTTTATTACTTGCAGTTGTTAACTTCTCTATCCTTGAGCTGGATTGACAAACTGCACATACCCTCTACATCTACGTTCTTTATGAATCCAGCGCCCCCTGGGCTAGGGAATTGTGCACCATTTTTTATTGGTGTACTTTGTTTATGCTGCAGAATTGTGGCGCAGGGTACGACTAAGCACTAACACGCTGCTTACACAAAACTGGCGCAGACACTTTATAGATCCATGTGCAAGCAGTTAGCACATTTTTTTCAGTTCAAAGTCGGACAGAAAACTGGCGCAAACACGTTAATAAATGTGGGCCAATGTGCTTCACATCAGGATCTTGCACAGTGAAGTGGAGTACTGACCTTCACATACTATAGTAAGTGCACATACAACATGAGTCACCATTGTAAATCTGCTTGGTGTTGAGGTGCCAGTTAATGTTAAATTAAGAATAATAACTAATGGATCTTTAAAGAGGATTTATTAAGGGTATAATATATTTTGGTGATTAATTTGTGCTCTTGAGAGAAAAAAAACAGAAATGTAGATATTTTTGCTAATTAATTCAAGAGAAAATTAAATATCACATGTCATAAGTATTTGTCCCCTTTGCTGTGAGACTCGTATTAAGGAACTGCCCGAGGAGCTCAGAAATAGAATTGTGGCACAGATTTTACAAAAGAATTTCTCCAGCACCCCATACAGTTGCCTCCATAATCCCTAAATGGAAGAAGTTTGGGACCTGCCCATCTAGTCAAACTAAGCCATTGTGGGCGAAAAAGATCACTCTTTCTGAGCTCCAGAGGTGCAGTAGGGAGATGGGAAAAAGTTCCACAAAGTCAACTATCACTGCAGCCTTCCACCAGTTGGGGCTTTATGGCTGAGTCTGCCAACGGAAGCCTCTCCCCAGTGCAAGACATATGAAAGCCTGCATACAGTTTGCAAAAAACATATGAAGGACTACGAGAAATAAGATTCTGATGAGAACCATTTTGGACTTTTTGATATTAATTGCAAGCAGTATGTGTAGAAAAAACCAGGCACTGTTCATCACTTGCCAAATACAACCCCAACAGTGACACATGGTGGTGGCATATCATTCTATGGCAGTGATGGCGAACCTTTTAGTGGCCGAGTGCCCAAAAAACAACCCCAAACCCCCCTTATTTATTGCAAGGTGCCAACCAAAAATGAAAGCAGTAACTTATTGCTCCCTGTTATTCAACAACTTTCAATCATATTGGCCTCTTGAGGACAGCAACACAGTAGTAAGACTAAAAATTTGCATCATTTTAGCTTCTTTCCAGTTTCCCTCTGTACACAGAGAATCCAGCAGGAGGTCCTCCAAAGATAATTCTGCCCTGTCTATTCATTCTCCCTCTTCCTACAGTCCCAAGTAGCAAAGTAAGTATCAAAATATGACTGAAAGCAGCATCTTTTAAGTTGCTTGGAACTGCAGGAAGATTCTTTGAATCCTGTCTGGTGTGCTGGGGCGATGGCCCGGGTGCCCACAGAAAGGGCTCTGAGTGCCGCCTCTGGCACCCGTGCCATGGGTTCGTCACCACTGTTCTATGGGGATGTTTTTCAGCTGCAAGGACAGGACAATTGGTTGCAAGATGAATGCAGCCAAGTACAAAGATATCCTGGATCAAAATCTCTTCCAGAGCGCTCTGGGCTAAAGATTCACCTTCCAACAAGACAATGACCCTAAGAACACAGATAAAATAACACAGCAGTGACTTCAGAACAACTCTGTAACCATTACTGACGGGCCCAGCCTGAGCCATGACCTAAACCCAATTGAGCATCTCTGGAGAGACTTTGAAAATGGCTTTTTTCCTAAAAGGATATCAACCATGTAAAAAAAAAAAAAAAAGGGGGTACAGATAATCACCCCTGCTCCTCTTCACCTTAATCCCAGCGCTGTCCGTTGCTAGTCTTGACACACCGGGATCACCTAGCAAACAAAGTTATGGAGCATGAGGACAATATGTCCAACACTCTGGGCTGATAATTAAGCCACCTCCATCTCACATGCCTCTCGTGTAACGTCACCTCGTTCTCCCATGCTCCCTGCATAATTAGTAGTCCAGAGCACCGGACATCTTCCCCCTGTGCTACGTGCAGCTAATTATAACTTTGTTTTCTAGGTGATCCTGGTGAAAGTGAAAATGACCTCATGGGGGACATATAAAGTAAAAATACATACACACCAAAAATATTCATAAATATTCATAAAAATACAATGACATTTTCCCAAATAATAAAAAAATACCCCGCTACACTACAAAAAGCATCGCTATAGTTGCCCCGTTTGCCCGAGACTATACGTATTGCATATAAAAACGACCGAAACAAAATAGGGAATTCATTAATGTTAATTTTGAGTTAATTTGAATATTAAAGAAGAAGTACTATAAATTACAAAAATAGCTTTTTTTCCACTTTTAACCCAAAATGAAAATTAAAAAATAAATGTTTAAACTTTTATTATTTTTTTTTTAACTAGCTATAGCTGTGTCCTGAAAAAAAAAACACTGCAAAAAATTTTAAGCTAGCATGCAAAAAAAAAAGTTGTGGCCCTTAAACCGACGCTTACGAAAATTCTCTAAAAATGCCCAGTCACTTGAGCCTTTTCAGACTGCATCACTAAGGGGTTAATGAATACAATTTATTACAGAGTTTACTGTTATACTAATTTCTGAAATTAGAAAAAAATTACTTCAAAGATTTAATAATTCTTTAATAATAATTATAAAAATTTTATTTATATAACGCCATCAAATTCTGTACTATCCAATAGATTTCTATTGCAAAAATTTACCTAGAGTTAAACTAACCTAGAGTTCATAAATATCAGAACACTGAACACAACCACATTACTGTGGAGTAGTGGGGATACAGCATTTGCCACCCCCCACCAGATTTCATACTACTTATGACTCACGACTAGGACACCCGTCAATTTCATAGTGCTTTCTTAGCTTTAGGATAGGCATCAATGTTTTTATCCTGGAAAACCCCTTTAATTTCACAGTGCAGACTACCTAACTAGCAGCATTATGCCATTTCCAGCATGCTGTGAATCATGGAGACCCAACAGTAGTAGAGGCATTTCCCCGTCCTATGGCCAGCAGTGTTGACTTAAACCCTATCAGTGATTCATTTATGTATTACTGTTAAAGGTTCCTTTTTACAGTCATTGTTAACAGCCCTTTAAAGTATTGACTGCTTCCCAGAGTATTTTTATGGTGTTTACTCTGTATCATTTCATGACATTATGCGGTAGATAAAGATAGTTGTAGAGACGTAACTTTCTACTCACTTCATTTATACACAGGTAAAGGTATGTTCTGACAAATATAACTAAGTAAGTATGCAAACAGGTGGAGGCACCACTTTCTTTTTTTTTCATAAGTATGTTATCAACCCCTTAACGTCTTGGCCCTTTTTTGTTTTTGTGTTTCCATTTCACTCAAATCCATAACTGTTTCCATGTGCAGTGATGAATGAGGGTTTGGTTTTTCTCTGTAAAAAATTGTATTTCCTAGTGCCGGTATTTAATATTTCATGTCGGTGACTGGGTCGGTACAATTACAGAGATACCGATTTATATTTGTTTTATAAAGTTTTAACCCACTCAGGACTCATCCCTTTTTTGTTTTTGTGCTTCTGTTTTTTACTCAGCTCTTTCAAAAAACGATTACTTTTTTATTTGTCGTTTAATAAATGTGTGAAGGCTTCTTATATGTGGGACATATTTTACTTTTTAGTAAAATAGTGCGATTTAATGTTCAATGCAATGTACTGGGAAGCTGGAAAAAGTGGTAAGATTGACAGATAAACAAACATTTCCTTCAATTTCTTGTGTGCTCTGTTTTTACGATTTTCTTTGTGCGCTCCAAATGACTTCTCTCATTTATTCTTTGGGTAGGATCACAGTTATACCATGTTTATGTAGGTTTTATTAGGTTTTAGATTAATTCTAATCCTTTGTACAGAAAGAAAAATTGTCATTTTGCCAAATTCTGAGGCCAATAACTCTGTCATATTTTGGTGAATGGACCTGTGTAAGGTGTATTTTTTTGCAGTGTGCGCTGGAATTTTAATTAATATCAATTTGGGACCTATATGACTGTTTTGATCATTTTTTATTCAAATATTTATGGATGTAAAAGTAGTGATTCGGACATTTGGGCGCTATTTTCTGTTATGGTGATCACGGCTGGGAATAATCTCTTTTATATTTCGACCACGGCACTAAACGCGTTCTACATAGCTACATTTTGTTCTTTATCATAATTATATGTTTCACGTGATGTTTTCTGAAAAGCAATTGCAATGCTCAACCCTCGATCACTCATTAGGTTAACAATGTGTTTCCTGCACATTTTCTAAGTGCTTAGGAAACGCAATGTACTCAATGTGTGATTGGGGGTTGGAGCCTTTCAATTGCGTTTCAAAACGGAATTGAAATTGCACTTGCGAACGCGGCCCAAATACTTCTACTGCAAGTAGAGCACACATAAAAGAAGATAAATAAAACCCATAAACATATTAGGTATTCTCACATGTGAAAATGGGCTACTCTTACTAAACTAAAAAATAATTATCCACACAGGAAATACCATAACAGAAAAAAGGCTGAATGTCCAAATCAAGAATGGTCCCATAGAAACAAGTCCTATTGTGGTTCTGTAAATAGAAAAATGGTGGCCTTTGGAATCTGGAGAGAAGAAAATGGAAAACACTTTAAAGGTACATTCACATGGGCAAATGTCAGTGCGCTGGAGAGGAGGCCAGCTGAGCGCTACTCACCCCTCCCCTCTCCATAGAGCAGCGCAGGGCTGGTGCCGCAACACAGTGAAATATAGGACATGTCCTATATTTCGCCGTGCACAGTCGCAGTGTGTTGAGGCAACATGTGCTCACTTCACAGTGACCAGGAGCCATAGGTGGCAATGGGGACCGATATGTGGTGCGGCTGAATATCGGTTGCCATTATGTTCATGTAATTGTACCCTAAAGTCATAAATCAAACACAACAGCTTCTATCAAAGCGATGGAAGAATTCGGGTAGTATTGTTAGGAGTTCCTCACGCTCCACAGTCCATCTTAAAGCCAAATGTCCATAAATCAAAGCCATGTAGAGAATTTTACACGCAATCCAGGAAACCTGGGCTAACGCCTGCAGAACGGCCACACCTCCTTCTTTGGGCATGCAGGATTTCTACTCAGGTCCGTATTTATACAAAACACTCTACAATTAACATAGTCTAAGTTACTTTAAAATAGCAAAGTTATCGCTTCACTTTATTAGGTACAGAATCTTATATATTGCAACAACTGAGTATTTTTTAGAGGAAAACACTAAAGTTACATTACTGATTTAACCCATTAGGGCGCGTAGTACACAACTTCTCTATCTAATAGACTTCTCTTTGTAGAAGTCTATTTCGTACCATCTGTACCTTCAACTTGTTCTAACACAAGCCAGCGTAATTCTGACGAGCTACGCCTGTTTCATGTTTCCTACTTTCGATTTTCTGCTTTCTAAACTCTCCTCCTTCTCAGGTTTAGATAAAAAAATTGTCTTATCATAGATTTGTGTTCATTTAGTCTAACTTATTCTGGACGGTGCCACCATATGCTAGCCCGCACGGGCATTTTAACATATAAATCACTTCCTGACTATCACATGTAATGAAAGATTGAACAAAATAGGAAACCCTTTACTGGGATGATTAGCAGATTTCCCTTTTATAATCTCCGAGCAGTTATGACATGATAAAAACGCGAATGTTCTTTGTGTCTGTAAAAATTGTTGACATATTTTTATTTTTAATATCTGCCCTTAATTCATTTGTGATCGAACTGCCTTTTTTTTTATATATACGAACTTTCTCTGAACAGGACTCCAAATTTGAGGTTGTGCTGTAGAATGTGCCAGTTCTTTAACCCCTTAACGACCTAGAACTTTTTTGTTTTTTTCATTTCCATTTTTCACTCCCCACCTTCAAAAATCTATAACTTTTTATTTTTTCATGTAGAGAGCTGCATAGCGGCTTGTTTTATGCATAACAAATTGCACTTCATAGTGATGGTATTCATTATCCCATGCCGCGTACTGATTTTATGACTTTCAGTGTGTGCCCCAAATGACATGTCTACTTTACTCTTTGGGTCGGTGTGATCACGGGGATAACAAATTTGTATAGGTTTTATAATGTTTTCATACATTTACAAAAATTAAAACCTCCTGTACAAATTTTTATTTTTTTATTTTTTCCATCTTCTGGCACCAATAACTTTTTCATACTTTGGTGTATGGAGTTTTGGGTTGTGTCATTTTGTGCGACTTTGATGCCATTTTCAATGCTACCATATTTAGGGTTTTACAACCTTTTAGTCACTTTTTATTGAAATTTTATATTTTTCAAAATGTCAAAAAAAATTTCGACTTTGGGCGCTATTTTCCGTTACAGGGTTAAATGCAGTGAAATACTGTTATTATATTTTGATAGATCAGGCATTTTTGGTTGCAGTGATACCTAAAATGTTTATGATTTTAACTGTTTATTTGTATTTATGTCAGTTCTCAGGAAAGGGGGGTTATTAGAATTTTCAGGTTTTTTTAAATTATAATTTAAAAAAAAAATAAAAAATTTCCTATTTTTCAGACCCCCTAGGATACATTAACCCTAGGTCGTCTGATCAATCCTACCATATACTGCCATACTACAGTATGGCAATATATAAGGATTTTCCACCTCATTCATTACATTGTGCAAATCACACTTTGTAATGAATGGGTTAAAACGAGACAACCTCGGGTCTTCGGCAGACCCGAGGTTGTCACGGTGACCAATCGTCACTCCCCGTGACGGCACCAACATCTTTTTGAACCCGCTAGCAGCTTTGCCGGCGGGGATCGACGGGAGAACACCCGCAATTGGTGCTAGCACCGATCGCAGGTGTTACCGGTAAGCAAACACTTACCAGCTATGGAGAGGGCTCGGCCCGTGTGCCCTCTCCATGCACCAGTACCCAATGAGCGCCTTACTCGTCAGCTACATACTCGGCCCACATCGGGAAGGGGTAAAAATATGTTTGATCAAATGTGCATGTACATCATAATTAGAAACAAAAAGGCATTGGTCTTTAGTGGATTTCTCAGATTTATACTGCCTCAGACTATCTCTTGGGATTGCTAAAACTTCCAATCCTACTTTTGACACTTCTTTCTTGTCGTACCCTCTATTTACAAACATATTTATTAGTATATCCATCTGTTTATGATATTCTTCTTCATTGCTAGATATACGCCTGGCTCTAATGAACTGTGGATCGCACAAAGACATATGCATTGACAGAATATGTGTTGTATACGAAAAGAATAATGATATAAAGTATATTTTTGCTAAAATGTACCTGTTTGTGGTGTCTGTAGTTTGGTTTGGCTTTAAAATGTACCCTAAAGGACATCTACAACCAGCATTGACTAGAAAATATAGGGTGGTATAGTGGTATATATATATATGTATAGTGATATAATGAATCCAGGTGTGGGTGCAAGCCTCACCAAACCAGCAAGCAAGTAGGTAATCCAAAGCAATAGAAGGCAAAGCAGCACGCCATTAAAATTAAAGATGTTTTTTATAATTCACTCAAAGTGAAAGGTGCGACATTTCAGCCCCTCAATGGAGCTCTGGGTGAATAAAAAACATCTTTAATTTTACTGGAGTGCTGCCTTGCCTTCTATTGCATGGTATTACAACCAGCATTGTTATCCAAGCACAATTACTTGCTGATGTGTGCCCACTCAGGATCCACTCTTCTTTTAGCTTCTTATGACCTGGTTTTGATTAAAAAAAAAATTAAAATTATGCAAATGAGCCGCAAGTGTTGAGCCCAGAGCCCCTCATGCTCATTTGAATAATTTTTAAATACGAGGTAATGGGAAGCTTAAAGAAGAGTAGATCCTGCCAGAAGGGGGCACACACTAATATGTAAGTGTGCTTGGTACTATGTGAATTCAACATAGTGTAAAAATATAGTTGTTTGACCCTGTGGTTTCAGCACAGGTGACATGAAAAAGAAGAAGAAGAAGTCCCCTTATTGAGTGCCGTTAAAAGCTGATATAGTGGTCATCAAGGAGTTAAAGCAGCAATGCTTATACAGTAACTAGGAATCATCCAATATGTTGTTAACAAAGTCAATTTTTTTTTTGAACAATAAAATAAATATACTTTTATTTTCTTTTTGGGTTGTCCCTTGTTAAATTGTTATCCCCTATCCACAGGCCTCTTGCACCGCAACATGTTTTCCTCGGTCCACAAACTAGGGCTTGTATTAACTTTTTTCCATTGTGTTTTTCAAAGTTAGCCCTGAGTGCAGTGTATGAGCACAGGCACATTGGTACGGGCAGAGGCTAGTTCTTCGCTCCCCTGTGGAGATTAGGGGTAGAAGCACACTGGTATGGGCACAGGAACGCTACAGGCTGGCCTCCCATGTGCAGTTTATGAGCACAGACACACTAGTATCAGCATAGACACACTGGTAGAGTCACAGGTGCATTGGTATGGGCAAGAGCACACTGCTATGGTCACAGGCACTGATGTTTGAGCACAGGTGCAATGGTGTGGGCACTGGCACACTGGTATGAGCACTGCACACTAATATGAGCGCTGGCATACTGGTATGGACACAGGCACACTTGTATAGATGGATGCTAGCATCTCCTGTGCAGATTATGGGCACAGGCACACTGTGATATGGGCACAATTGCCTGTGCCCATAATGCCGCTATGGGCACAGGCAATGAGGTATAAGTACTTGTGCAGGCACTGGCACACTGGTATGAGAACTGGCACCCTGGTAGAGGCACCAGTACACGAGTATGAGCACTGGAACACCATTGGGGCACTGGCATGAGCACTGGCACACCGGTGGGGGCACTGGCACACTGTTATGAGCAGTGGCACACTGCTAGAGGCACTAGAAAACTAGTATTAGCACTGGCACACCGGTAGAGCCACTGGAACACTGGTATGACCACTGGCACACTGGTGGTGGCACTGGCATACTCTAGAGGCACTGGAACACTGGTATGGGCACAGGCACATGTATAGATAAATGCTGGCAGTTTATGAACACAGGCACACTAATATGGGAAGAGGCACTCTGGTATGGGTACAGACACTGTGGAAGGGGCACAGAAAATATGGTACGAGCACAGGCATACTGATATGGAAACTGGCACACTTGTATGTGCAGAGACACACTGGTATATGTACAGGTACACTGCTATGGGCAGAGGCACACTACTATGGGAAGAGGTACACTGGCATGAGTACTGGCACACCAGTATGGGCAGAGGTACACTGGCATGAGTACTGTCACACTAGTATGGACAGAGGTACACTGGCATGAGTACTGGCACACTAGTATGGGCAGAGGTACACTGCTATAAGTACAGTCAGACTGGTATAGGCAGAGACACACTTGAAGGGGCACAGGCAGACACACTGGTATGGGTAGAGCTAGTATGAACACAGTCACGCCAGTATGGGCAGAGACACACTGGTATATGTACAGGTACACTGCTATGGGCAGAGGTACACTGGCTTGAGTACTGGCACACCAAGTATGGGCATAGGTACACTGCATGAGTACTGGCAACACCAGTATGGGCAGAGGTACACTGGCATGAGTACTGGCACTCCAGTATGGGCATAGGTACACTGGCATAGTACTGGCACCCAGTATGGCAGAGGTACACTGGCATGAGTACGGGCACACCTACTATTGGTAGAGGTACACGGCATGAGTACTGGCACACTAGTTGGGCAGAGGTACAATGGAATGAGTACGGCCCATTAGTATGGGCAGAGGTACACGGGATGATTACTGGCAACACCATAATGGCAAGAGACACCCTGCTAAAGAACTGCCACACTAGTATGGGCAGAGGTACACTGGCACGAGACTGGCACACTAGTATGGGCAGAGGTACACTGGCATGAGTACTGGCACACTAGTAATGGGCAGAGTACACTGGCATGAGTACTGGCACACTAGTAGGTCAGAGGTACACTGGCATGTACTGGCACACTAGTTGGGCAAGGTACACTGGCATGAGTACTGGCACACCATAGACAGAGGTACACTGGGCCATAAATACTGGCACACCAGTATGGGCAAGGTACACTGGCATGAGTACTGGCACACCAGTATGGGCGAGGTACACCTGGCATGAGTCTGGCACACCATTATGGGCAGAGTTACACGGCATGATATTTGGCACAACCAGTAGGACAAGGTACACTGACATAAAAGTACTGGCACCTATATGGGCAGAGTACACTGGCCAAGTACTGGCACACCAGTTGGCAGAGTACACCACACCGGCATAAGTACTGCACACCATTATGGGCAGAGGTCACTCTGCGATGATGACTGGCACACCAGTATGGGCAGAGGTTACACTGGCATAAGTACTGGGCACACTAGTATGGGCAGAGGTACACTGGATGAAGTGCGCACACTAGTATGGGCAAGGTACACTGGCATGAGTGCTGGCACACTAGTATGGGCAAAGGTACCCTGGCATGATACTGCCTGCCCACTATTAGGGCAGAGTTACAAGCCATGAGTATGGACATATATGGGCAGAGGGTACAATGGCATGAGTACTGGTCACACTAGTATGGGCAGAGGTACAATGGCATGAGTACTGGCACACTAGTTATGGCAAGACACACTGCTAAAAGTACGGCACAACCAGTATGGGCAAGGTACACTGTCATGAGTACTGGCAACACTAGTATGGCGAGGTCAATGGCATGAGTACTCTGGCACACTAGTATAGGCAGATGGTACACTGTCTATGAGTACTGGTACATTAGTATGGGCAGAGGTAACAATGGCATGAGTACTGTGCATACTAGTATAGGCAAAGACACACGCTAAAAGTACTGGCACACTGGTATAGGCAGTAGACACACTGGCACGGTACTGCCACACCATATGGACAGAGGTACAATGGCATTAGTACTGGCATACTAGTATGGGCAGAGGTACACTGGCATGAGTACTGGCACACTATAGTGGCAGATGTACACTGTCATGATACTGGCACTATTATGGGCAGAGGTACACTGCTATAAGTACTGGCACACTAGTATAGGCAGAGACACACTGCTAAAGTTACTGGCACAATAGTATGGGCAGAGATACACTGGCATGAGTACTGGCACACTGGTATAGGCAGAGACACACGGCATGAGTACTGGCACACCATATGGACAGAGGTACACTGGCATGAGTACTGGCACACCTAGTAGGGCAGAGACCACTGCTATAAGAACTGCACACGAGTATGGGCAGAGGTACACTGGCACAGGCAGATATACACTTGTGGGCACAGGCACACACACTGGTAGGGTAGAGTTAGTACGAGTGCAGTCCCACCACTATGGGCAAGGTACACTGCATGAGTTACTGGCACACTGGTATAGCAAAGACACACTTGTGGGGGCACAGGCACACACACTGGTAGGGGTAGAGCTAGTAGGAGTGCAGTCCCACCAGTATGGGCAAGCTGGTGCTGCCCCTCCTTTGCAGTGTGGTGGACGGCTCTCCCTCACTCCTCGGCGCTGTGGCGCTGCCCAGGTGCGCGTGCCTGGCTCCGCCCCCTCCCCGTCCGCGGCCGAGGCGCCGCTGATTGACAGGCAAGATGTCGGTGCAGAGAGAGGGCAGAGGGGATGCAGCAGCAGCGGCAGGCACCGGCTCCAGCATCTTCATGGCAGCAGTCACCCTGAGGGCCCACACATGCAGAGTACTCCGCCATAATAAAGGGCTCGTATAAACAATAGGCTAGATGGCATTGCCCTCATCCCCCGAGCTGCTGCCGCCGCCAATATTCCTATTCTTAGGATTGGCTTGTGCCTGGAGCCCTGCACACTGAGGAGCCTGTGCACCGGCATTATCCCATCTTCCTTCCTGCATCAGCACCTAATGGAGGCAGCCAGGGGGTGGATGCTGCACCTGTGGGCAGTGGGAGGGGGGGTGCACCAGTGGGAGCAGGTTACCCAGCAGCAGCAGCAGCCCTTCTCTCTTTATTAGGATCATTCGGGGGGGGAGGGAGGGAGGAAGAAGGGTGATCAAAGCAGAGCAAAGGGGAGAGAAATGGATGAAGAAAATGTGCCAGCAGCGACGAGCAGCCTTGAGTTTGCAGAAAGAGCCCTGCAGCAGTGCGAGCTGTCCAGAACATGATAGACATCAGCATCAGCAACCTGGAGGGGCTCCGGACCAAGTGTGCCACCTCCACGACTTGACCCAGAAGAATCAGGAACTGGAGGTAGGAGATCACTGTCTTGGAATACACTTTCTCTAGGATTTGCCCCATCCCCCCATCTTTCCTGCTGCCAGTGGGTTGTTATATCCCCTGCTTGCTGTGCAGTGCCATAAATTAAGCAGCTGCAGTGAGATGGAGTGAGCCTGCGCATTCTGCAGGTGGTCGCAAAGGTGTGCTTCTCTCTCCTGCACCCCCTCATCATCCCAACCCACACCTCATACACATGAATTATTTCCACTATCTGCCGGGGATTCTGCAGTGCACTGTGATGGCTAATGTCATTCACTATTATTTCCCATCACTTATCAAAGGGGGCCTGCAGCAGACAGCAGCCCCTGCACATTTGGCCCAGCAAGGCCCTTTATTCTGCTAATAATAAATCATTCTAGTTGTTTAGAACAATTGACTTTCCTTTACATTGTATCTGTTTGTCCTGTTGCAGCTGTTCACATCATTTCAATTTTAACACATTTTCCATAATAAAGTACGCCATGTTTAGGTCCACATCAAAGAAATGCAGTTATAAATACTCAAATATATTGTGACACAGCAGCACCCTGGTATATACCCCCCTTCACCTCTTAGAGCTTTATGGGCTTATACATCTCACCCACACCACTGTACAAGTTCCCAGAGAAAGCATGAAATTACATGGATTTAGAAATCTACATTATAGACCAGACACAATTGGATAAAAATCCAGCCTCCTTTTCATGATCTCTTGCTGACCTCTGTACGAACTTGGACCCAAATACCTGTCAGTTTTAACGATATTTAGAGCCAAAGTCTGACTCTGAACTATGTGATACAATAAATGGTGTAGCTTGTATTTGGATTCTTCTGGCAGAAGAGCATATGTATATTCTATATATAAATAGTAATATGACTTAAATAAGGATTTAAGTAGTTTATATTATCTCAGGTAATGTATCTCTGTGGTCAAAATTAGATTTATGCATTTACTACAATGAAGATGATGTGTCATTATCAGTCTTAGGCCTTATTCACATTACGTTTATGACAGTTTCACCAGGAACAGCACACTCATCCTCTGACTTTAGGCAAGTTTTTACATGGTATTTTCTTGATCTGTATTTTTAGCGCAGTGCTTGTGTGGCCCATTCAACCCGCATCCGGACCTCTGTTAATATCTTCCATCACTAAATATAATAGGATGCAACTGATTTATGTGATTTCATTGGACTATTATGGCTTCCGTTAGTGACCGTATGGGCTACTTCTGTTAGACTTCCATTACTTGAGCGGAAAATTGGACAAAACCTGCAGCACAATTGTTCCATCTGAAATAACAGAAGCCTAACGGAAGTGGTACAAATGTACACTAACAGAAGCAATAAGAGTCAATTGAGATCAATGATCAATGGAATTTAACAGATCTGTTAGACCTTTTAGTGATGAAAGTTAATACAGATCCGAATAGCAGGTGGAACTGGGCTAAGTCATGTGAGATAGTTTGTCTGTTCAGACATCTGGTGGGTTTTTCTGTGAAAAGAGATACAAGGACATGATGTATTTTAAACTGAACTTTACATTAAAAACAATGGGTCTGTGAAATTAAGGACAGCACAGAGATGCATCATGTTTCAAGGACAGAGCATAGAAAGTATAGGGATTTTTCATCAATGGTCACACATCCAGAAATCGGAATTCTGGAAATGCTGGGGCCTGATGTTGCCATGGCCAAGTCCCACCAGAGGGTCTTCCTGTCCCTGGGGAACCAGTCTGACCTGGATTTGTTGATGGCCCAAAATAACCCTCCCAGTCAGGTTTGTAGTTTTATAGTTATAAGACTAAGTTGATTTCATAAACTTCTATTATTGTTAAAGGCATTTTTTCATAAAGATAAACCATGTCTGTTTGCCCTATTACAGACAGCACGAGACAACATTGTAACAAAAGTCTTTTCGGATGGCACTTGGCTCAGCGTGCTCAAGGGAACGCAAGATGAGTAGTGATATGAAATTGAAAGTCCAGCAACAAAAATTTTGCAGATTTCTGTCATTGGCGATCGCACAATTCATCAGAAAAGACCGTTTTGGCTCGTCCACAAGCTATTTCTGATGTATCGTGCTATCACCAATAAAAGTAAGCTGATCAAATTTCTGTGGCCGGGACTTTAATTTCAAAGTATCGAAGAAACATCGCGGTGACTTCTGTAAAGTTTCATGCATAGATATCAATTCACCAGAATAGACCCCATGGTGATACTACACATCTCCGGCAATGGCTACTGTAGGGAAAATGTCTAGCTGACTGTTTGCTAAAATCAACACTTTGTTTGAGAGTGGCGGGCTGTTTACTGCCCACCCATATTGAAAATCTCATCGAGACATGGGGGATATCATCATACGCCAGGCGCCGGATACATCAAGAGCTCCGACCTCGTAGACATGAACAACCGCTAGCCGGACCCACTCCCCTCTGCCGCCGCCGCTCTTACTACAACCTCCACACCCGACTGGTGTGAGGTGCGGAAATTGATCAAATATGCTAAAGTCTGAAATCCCCAAATGACTTGATCACTGCCATGCATTGTATGGTGCTCACTCTTGTAGTAAAATGATCTTGTCCACACATTGTCCATGTGTACAGGGACATTAAAGGGGTTTTCATCACACGAATGCAAGTTAGGCCCTATCCAGGGATAGGGCCTAACTTGCTGGCAGTGGGGGTCTCGTTCGAGACCCCCCGCATATCACGAAACAACATGAAAAAACTGAAAAAGAAAAATTGACTTAAAACTGAAAAAAGAACCATTAGGGACGTTGATCATTGTTTTTATCGCCATTTAGGGCTGTAAACTGACATTACAATGTTTCGATTGCACTGATTTCGCAAAATTTGGTGACTGTTTTTGCAGCATTTGCTAACCTACCCACACTTTTCACTATAGCCACGTTGCCAACTTATTTCAGATTTTATCAAGTGAATTGCAATGTGGTAGACAGATTTATAAAGTGAAACCTCGTCCACTCCTGAAATAGTTGTTGCAAAATGTGTGATTTTCCAAACAAAAGTCTCAAACGATGCAGCATTAAAGGGGTATCCACAATAACAAGATTCAGGAAAACAAAAAAACACATCTCTAATTCACATGTAACTACTTCTGGCGCCCCTTCCGGTGTCCGGTTGGTTGACAGGTGCATGGACGCTGCGCTCAGACCATCTCCCGGATGGCCGGGTGTGCACTGATATAGACACCATGAGGACCACAGAGGTAAGTGTGTTTATTTTTTTAAGCAGCCCCATCCCGACCACATACAATTTTTTTTTAAAGAAAAAAACGTTTAACCCTTTTAAACGAAAAATACAATTTCCACAGATATAAATTCAACTGTCTCTATTGGTGAATACAATTTTGGTTGCTGCAGGATCCGACCGCAATGCTGACTTACGGTCGGGACAGTCACATTCTTTCATAATTCGCTTCTACTTGTCTGCATGATGCGTTGTGCTCTTTGCCTCCAGCCCTTTCTCCCCACTGTCATTAGAAGACAAAACCAGACACAGCACATCATGGACACTTGCAAAGACTTACTCTACACAACTACTGATAAGATAGAGGTTTATGCAGGGAAGAGGCAAGCTGACTTTGCGTGTTATAGCTGAGATGTACGAGCCACTGAGAGTGTCATGGTTTAAATTCGTCATGGATCTCATCTTCCTTACCTTGGTCTCATTCTCTTTCTATGTGTCAGCTACTAGGGAATGTTTCGACGCATAAGAAAGTGTACTATAACTTGGGACCTGATAATCTAAGCAAACCTGTCAGCCACACACTCGATAGCACAGAGGAATCATGTACAGTTGTCTGGTTAGAGAAGTCCCGCCCACACCTCTGAAATACCACACTTTGACCATCACTCAAGTGATATGGAGCTAAAACGGACACTTAAAAAACTGAGATAAACATTGTAAAGTAACTGCTGGCCAAAATTGGACCTTTTTGTCGTGATCAACCATATTATGGATTATACAATTTTTTTGAGAATCTTCTTTAGTACGGCCTACAGCCCTGTGCTGTCGTGTTTAATTGCTATACTTTTGTATGGATCATTGAGCAGTGCCTTATTTTTAAATGACCTTGCATATGTACGTGCAAAGAGCTGACTGTCCTAGTCAGATCTTTGAATTTTCTGTGAACTGTTCGTTACCATAGTTATCAAAGCACGATGTTAACGACAAAAACTTGTGTATTGGTGCTGTGTCGAACACTTTGAATGGGCTGCACTAAAATCTTTGAGTTATTTATGTATTTGAACTCCTTAAAACAAAGGATGACTGACCGGTGACAGATGCATACTTGTTTTCCGTTAAAAAATTGTCGTTACCTGCTATGAGGAGTTGCAAGAAAACATCTCGGCATCTTTTAGTTCTATCTAGTCATGCTGCACTATCACTTACACCCACTTATAAACAATGGACGAGCCAACAAGTGGTAGTGGCTTGATCCATCTGTTATAGACATACTCATCCTACTAAAACCAACAGCAGAACAGCTGCACTTACATGCAATATATTCATTAATGGAACTATAACAAATGTCATCCAGGCAAGTTGTTTTCATGACATAGCAATGGATAAATTAAAATGGATGGTTTGCCAGAAATCACGTCTGGCTACATTCATTACACGTCTCACAAGTGAATAGGCGCCGTCATCAGGGCGTACAGTGCTGCCACCATGCTGCCGTGCCCGTATCGCTCGCACCCTCCTCAATTTCCTCCGGCAGCTTCCGTGGTTGCCGCCTCGAGCTATGGTGCAGGCGGGCCAATGGCAATTTGTTTGGTGTAATGTATCTTGAAAATTTAATTGCATGTATACACCGGTGTGTACATGTCAGTTCAGGACTAGTTATCAAATGGATGTAGATCAGTAGGAAACTAGGCATGGTATTGGTTCTAAAACTTAAAAAGACTGTGAGCCGTTCTGAGGCAGTCACACCACAGATTAGCTTGGACGACTAAATACACATTTTGAGAACAAACCCTACATTCATAAGGAAGCCTGCTCAATTACGCTCACTTATTTACTGTCACTGGAAGATGCCAACAGGACTCCGAAACAAGCTGCTGAATACAGTGGGAATCGGGTTCCTTCTGGAATAGATTGTACTAGTTTTGGCTGTAATCTCCATCATGTCCATTAGGCCTTCCTGAATAATCTGTTTTGTTGTTAAAGGAAATCTTCCACCAGATTGAGGATGGTAAACCAGCACACTGCCATACTGGTGTATGCCCCTCTTAGCTTCCTGATGCCACTTGTTTTGAAGAAATTGGCTTTAAAAAATTGCAGTATGAGCCTGCAAAATTCACACCCTATTGGCCTGAGCTTCATCAGCACATTTGCCTATTTTAAAAACATTTTTTGTTGAAACCACGGACATAAGAAGCTAAAAGCAGAGCAGGCAATACCAGTATGTCAGTGTGCTTGCTTACCATCCTTCATCATGGTTGTATGATGTTTTTAAGTATTCTCCTTTACAAGGTAGTCAAGAGGCATGTTTTCATGATCTATCATGGGACAAACTATACCAAACCACCTCAAAGCTATTGGGATGGCGTTGTTCAGTGCAATGTGTGACTGCACCTCCTTTAAAATAAGCACTGAAGAATGATCAGTTAATAACATCTGCACTTGGATGGTATGACACTGACCCATTTACTTCAGTATTTAGCCCTTAGGTAAATGAAAAAAAATTAAACTAAGGTCACATGTCTCACATGATCCTGTTTTTTTACATGTTGTGATGTGATTGTGTCCTAGTATATATCCAAATAATCCATTTTGTAATCACTGGGTCATCCAATTCTCACAGCTGTAACTACTAACTCTGTTTTTCAGGACACTCTAAACACACCAGCATTAAAAACTGACTGCAATAGGATGACATGCGCTTTGTCCGTTTGTTTTTCTTTTGCGCACACATCAGAGTAGTCCAAGCTATGTCTTTCTCAGGTCAAGAAACAACGGACCGTGAAAATCTGATGTTTGGCATAACATAATAGTTATGCATAGAGTCAGCTTCTGGCCAAGTTCTGTCACAATATAGAACAGTCTAAATGGTTTTCCTCTGCTCCACGTCATTCAAGAAAATTATGAATTAGAGCATAGATGCATAAGTAGTCAATATGGACAGTACTTTCGTTTCCTATGTTCCTATGTCAAACGTTGGATCCGGAAATAGACTCTCTGTGCGCTCCCTCATCTGCGTTCGTGGGTCCATTGTGTAGGTTGCGGGTTGCAAGTGTAGCTGTCAGATCTCCGGTCTTCTACAGGAATACCTCCACTGCTTCACTTTCGCTTTGGACGCATATGGAGAGAAACGCAAATATAGTGCACACAGTTTCTTTTGACAAAAGAATTTGCTTTAATGGTTATACTCACAATTTTCTATTAAAAAACAGGCCTTATAAAAAAATGCAATGGGCAACGGGCTTTGCACTAAAGGCTACACTTGTAGACTACACAAATGGAAAGTCAAATGGCAATAGAATAGAACTTAGAGTGCAGTAAAACTAGTCCATGTTTGTAACTGTTAATACCACATAATAATACGGGTCTTGGCAGCTGCTTAAGCTGGGTTCTTAAAGGGGTGGCCACTTTACCTATGTTTTTTTGTATGTGTGGCATGTGTGTTCTGGGGGGGGGGGTTGTCGGATATTAGGTGATTTACTAATATACATCTATTAAAAGTTCTTCTCCTCTTTTTGATATGTAAAGTGAGGCCTCCTGTCAGGGCTCTGCTGAGGCCGTAAGAATATTCACAGAGTTGTTCTGAAGTCACTGCTGTATTTTAGCTGTGTGCATAGGGTCAGTTAGGGCACATTTACTAGGTTCCTTGTGACAGCACGTTTTCTGTCGGACTATGCAATTCTTGTGTCACATGTGTCGCACAACAACCCCTTTTGTGTGGTCACGGCTGTGATGATTCATTCACACGACATCAAATTCTCCTCGGAAATGGACGTCCGGTTCATCATTCGAAATTGAGCCACATTTATCATGCAAAGTCCAACAAAAATGTGTGGCCACCCTATGTGAGTCGATGTGAGTGCCAAACACTTCACCTAACCTCTTATTTAAATACAAGTGCCATACATGGCAATTGCAGGAGTAGACGTTGCTACCTGTTTGCCACAGCGCTCGTTTAATTGTATCGGCGTTCTCTGAGGACCCAATACAGTTGACCAGAAAGAGGAGAAATTCAGATTAATCATTGTAGCTTCCTTCCATGTGTCCCTGAAAGGAAGAATTGTGGGGCCCAGAGCAGTGATCCCAATAACTAACATAGCTTGTCCTGCCAACCACCTTTACCTCCTGTATTCCAGGAAGGACTAAGGAATGTGTAGCTTCAAAATAGACTGATCACAGGCACATACTTGGATGACCAGGGACTGCGGCAAGGTTTTGAGTCCGGTCTGGACAACCTGTGCTGGGGTTGATGGCCTGGGTGCTCACAGAAAGTGCTCTGAGTGCCACCAATCTGGCACCAGTGCCTCAGGTTCCCCTACCCACTGCCTGTTAGGGTGCACCAAAATCATGAAGAAACGGGTTGCCACATGAATCTGCACTCCTCTGCACACTACACAGACAAACAGTAACAAAAAATGTTCAATTTTCACCTAATCCGGCCAGAGAATTTATTTCTCATAGTCCTAGAGTCTTTAATATTTTTTTGTAAATTGTACAGCTTTTATATGTCTTTCATTGAGGAGAGGACCAATAAGCACACTCTTACTATAACCCCCCTGGAGAAACAGACATCGTGATTTTGGGGTTGCTTCTTTACCTCTGTAACCTAAGGCACCTTCTCACAAGCTTAGTTTGGCCGGACGCAGGTGAGCGAGGAAGAGAGTGGTTCGGTCCCCAAACTTTTTCCATTTAAAGATTATGGAGTCCACTGTGCTTGGAGGAACTTGAGTGCTGAGAAATAAATATCTTTGGAACCATAACCAGATTTTGCCTTGCACACAATTCTGTCTCTGAGCTGCCTTGGGAAGTTCCTTTCTCATTCTGCTCTGACAGGCACTTGAGTGTGAGGTCTAACATGACAGTTGTACCTTTACTAATCAAATCCAATCAGTTTCATTAAACACAGTGGATTCAGTGGCAAAGTAGAACCATATAAAGGAGGATCAGAAGGAAAGGACAAATATGAGTGTCACAATCAAAGGGGTCTGAATACTTATCACCATGTGTATTTCAGTTTTCCTTGTTTAAGTAAATTATCAAAAATCTGCAGAGTGTACGGTAATGATTGAGCCAAACAAAACAACTTTTTTTTGATCTCCCAAATTGGCTGCAATGAACAAAGATAATATAAAGAGGGTCTCAATACTTTCCGTACCCACTGTCATATGGAATGCTTTTAGAAAATAAAAGAAACTGGTGTTTCGAATTGACATTTTAATTCATCATCCACAAAGCAAGTTGTTTTTCTCCCAAATGGCTTATATTGTGAACCGAAGTATTATTTAAAAGAACCTCTTTCAATCTTGGTATGCTGTGTTCTTATTGACGCTAAAGAAAAAACGTATTATTTATGTCTGTTTGCTTTTTTATTTGCAGCATTATTAAAGAAAAACAACAGCAATTTTTTTCTTTATTACCCACACAGAAAACTGTTAAAAGTTAAACAAAGGATTTTAACTGAAACACAAAACTATACAATTTGTCATACGGAAAAATAGAAAAAAATATTTGTACAGGAGTTGCTAAAAGAAAAAAGCTTAAGCTGAAGTGGACGCAATAGTAAGGTGGTTCACACACACCAAGCGTCGATCAATACCCATTTGGTCAGTACATTTTGATCGAGTTGGTTGACCTAGTTGCAGGTTGATGGCGACCTTTTAGAGACCCGGGTGCCACAACTACAACCAAAACATACTTATTTTATTGCAAAGGTGCCAGCATGGACAATTAAGTAGTAATTTATTGCTACCTGTTCGACCACAACTTTAAATCGTTATCGGCCTTTAGAGGAAAACAAACAGTGGAAGAAGAAGGGCAAATTGGACAATGTTGTGGCATCTTTCTATGGTCCCCATGTACAGGGAAGAAGAGCCTAGAGAGCTCTAAAGATCCGCCCCTTTGCACATGTTTTCCACCTTTTCCTGCAGTCCCAAACATCCCAAATGTGTTGCTTGAAATAGCAACTGAGAGCAGCATTTCTTGAGTCGCCTGGGACTGCAGATGATTCCTTTGATTATACTGTTGAGTGCTATAATTGATGGTGGGTGGCCCAAAAAGGCGAGTGCTCGGGTGACACCTCTGGCATCCTGTGCCAAGGTTCGCCACCACTGTACCTAGTGTAACATGTGCATGCTACATTTATATAATAGTATTGAATAATCAGACTGTAAAACTCTAAGCTAAGTTCACACTATTGAGTTTAAATCATCATTCACGTACATACATTGAATCAAGGGTAAATTTTGTGTCTTCCATTTGCTCAGTGAGCGCATCTGTTATGCCAGTGTTTGTTGACAAAAAAAAATGATGGTGGCTGCAGTATACTTTTTCTCGCTTAAGATGTTATGGATGACGACCAGTTACTCGATGTCAATAGGGTTTTTATGTTTATAAATCTCCGTCTTTTTACCTTTTTTCCCAGTATGGGCAGAGGTACACTGGCATGAGTACTGGCACACCAGTATGGACAGAGGTACACTGACATAAGTACTGGCACACTAGTATGGGCAGAGGTACACTGGCATAAGTACTGGCACACCAGTATGGGCAGAGGTACACTGGCATAAGTACTGGCACACCAGTATGGGCAGAGGTACACTGGCATGAGTACTGGCACACCAGTATGGGCAGAGGTACACTGGCATGAGTACTGGCACACTAGTATGGGCAGAGGTACACTGGCATGAGTACTGGCACACTAGTATGGGCAGAGGTACACTGGAATGAGTACTGGCACATTAGTATGGGCAGAGGTACACTGGGATGAGTACTGGCACACCAGTATGGGCAGAGACACGCTGCTATAAGAACTGCCACACTAGTATGGGCAGAGGTACACTGGCATGAGTACTGGCACACTAGTAATGGGCAGAGTACAGCACTGGCAATGAGTACGGCACACTAGTATGGGCAGAGGTACACTGGCATTGTACTGGCACACTAGTTGGGCATAGGTACACTGGCATGAGTACTGGCACACCAGTAGACAGAGGTACACTGGCTAATACTGGCACACCAGTATGGGCAGAGGTACACTGGCATGAGTACTGGCACCCAGTATGGGCAGAGGTACACTCTGGCATGAGTACTGGCACACCATATGGGCAGAGGTTACACTGGCATGAGTATGGCACACCAGTATGGACAGAGGTACACTGACATAAGTACTGGCACACTAGTATGGGCAGAGGTACACTGGCGAAGTACTGGCACACCAGTATGGCAGAGTAACATCCATACACCGGCATAAGTACTGCACACCATATGGGCAGAGGTCACTGGCGAGTGATGACTGGCACACCAGTATGGGCAGAGGTTACACTGGCATAAGTACTGGGCACACTAGTATGGGCAGGGTAACACTGGATGAAGTGCGCACACTAGTATGGGCAGAGGTACACTGGCATAAGTACTGGCACACCAGTATGGGCAGAGGTACACCGGCATAAGTACTGGCACACCAGTATGGGCAGAGGTACACTGGCATGAGTACTGGCAAGGCACACCAGTATGGGCAGTATTACACTGGCATGAGTACTGGACACCAGTATGGGCAGAGGTTACACTGGCATGAGTACTGGCACACCAGTATGGAGCAGGAGGTACACTGACATAAGTACTGGCACACTAGTATGGGCAGAGGTACACTGGCATAAGTACTGGCACACCAGTATGGGCAGAGGTACACTGGCATAAGTACTGGCACACCAGTATGGGCAGAGGTACACTGGCATGAGTACTGGCACACCAGTATGGGCAGAGGTACACTGCATAAGTACTGGCACACTAGTATGGGCAGAGGTCCACTGGCATGAGTGCTGGCACACTAGTATGGGCAGAGGTACACTGGCATGAGTGCTGGCACACTAGTATGGGCAGAGGTACCCTGGCATGAGTATGGCCCACTAGTATGGCACAGAGGTACAACCATGTATGGTACATATATGGGCAGAGGGTACATGGCATGAGTACTGGCAACATATGGGGCAGTAGGTACAATGGCATGAGTACTGGCACACTAGTATAGGCAAAGACACACTGCTAAAAGTACTGGCACACCAGTATGGGCAGAGGTACACTGTCATGAGTACTGGCACACTAGTATGGGCAGAGGTACAATGGCATGAGTACTGGCACACTAGTATAGGCAGATGTACACTGTCATGAGTACTGGTACATTAGTATGGGCAGAGGTACAATGGCATGAGTACTGGCATACTAGTATAGGCAAAGACACACAGCTAAAAGTACTGGCACACTGGTATAGGCAGAGACACACTGGCACGAGTACTGCCACACCAGTATGGACAGAGGTACAATGGCATTAGTACTGGCATACTAGTATGGGCAGAGGTACACTGGCATGAGTACTGGCACACTAGTATGGGCAGATGTACACTGTCATGAGTACTGGCACACTAGTATGGGCAGAGGTACACTGCTATAAGTACTGGCACACTAGTATAGGCAGAGACACACTGCTATAAGTACTGGCACACTAGTATGGGCAGAGATACACTGGCATGAGTACTGGCACACTGGTATAGGCAGAGACACACTGGCATGAGTACTGGCACACCAGTATGGACAGAGGTACACTGGCATGAGTACTGGCACACTAGTATGGGCAGAGACACACTGCTATAAGAACTGGCACACGAGTATGGGCAGAGGTACACTGGCACAGGCAGAGATACACTTGTGGGGGCACAGGCACACACACTGGTAGGGGTAGAGTTAGTACGAGTGCAGTCCCACCACTATGGGCAGAGGTACACTGGCATGAGTACTGGCACACTGGTATAGGCAGAGACACACTTGTGGGGGCACAGGCACACACACTGGTAGGGGTAGAGCTAGTAGGAGTGCAGTCCCACCAGTATGGGCAGAGGCTGGTGCTGCCTCCTCCTTGCAGTGTGTGGAGCGGCTCTCCCTCACCTCCTCGGCGCTGTGGCGCTGCCCAGGTGCGCGTGCCTGGCTCCGCCCCCTCCCCCGTCCGCGGCCGAGGCGCCGCTGATTGACAGGCAAGATGTCGGTGCAGAGAGAGGCAGGAGGGGATGCAGCAGCAGCGGCAGGCACCGGCTCCAGCATCTTCATGCAGCAGTCACCCTGAGGGCCCACACATGCAGAGTACTCCAGCCATAATAAAGGGCTCGTAATAACAATAAGGCTAGATGCAGCTGCCCGCATCCCCCGAGCTGCTGCCGCCGCCAATATTCCTATTCTTAGGATTGGCTTGTGCCTGGAGCCCTGCACACTGAGGAGCCTGTGCACCGCGCATTATCCCATCTTCCTTCCTGCATCAGCACCTAATGGAGGCAGCCTAGGGGTGGATGCTGCACCTGTGGGCAGTGGGAGGGTGGGGTGCACCAGTGGGAGCAGGTTACCCAGCAGCAGCAGGCAGCCGCTTCTCTCTTTATTAGGATCATTCGGGGGGAGGGAGGGAGGGAAGAAGAGGGTGATCAAAGCAGAGCAAAGGGGAGAGAAATGGATGAAGAAAATGTGCCCAGCAGCGACGAGCAGCCTCTGAGTTTGCAGAAAGCCCTGCAGCAGTGCGAGCTGGTCCAGAACATGATAGACATCAGCATCAGCAACCTGGAGGGGCTCCGGACCAAGTGTGCCACCTCCAACGACTTGACCCAGAAGGAGATCAGGACACTGGAGGTAGGAGATCACTGTCTTGGAATAGACTTTCTCTAGGATTTGCCCCCATCCCCCCATCTTTCCTGCTGCCAGTGGGTTTGTTGATATCCCCTGCTTGCTGTGCAGTGCCATAAATTAAGCAGCTGCAGTGAGATGGAGTGAGCCTGCGCATTCTGCAGGTGGTCGCAAAGGTGCTTCTCCCTGCACCCCCTCATCATCCCCAACCCACACCTCATACACATGAATTATTCCACTTATCTGCCGGGGATTCTGCAGTGCACTGTGATGCTAATGTCATGCATCTATTATTTCCCATCACTATATCAAAGGGGGCACTGCAGCAGACAGCAGCCCCTGCACATTTGGCCCAGCAAGGCCCTTTATTCTGCTAATAATACAATCATTCTAGTTGTTTAGAACAATTGACTTTCCTTTACATTGTATCTGTTTGTCCTGTTGCAGCTGTTCACATCATTTCAATTTTAACACATTTTCCATAATAAAGTACGCCATGTTTAGGTCCACATCAAAGAAATGCAGTTATAAATACATCAAATATATTGTGACACAGCAGCACCCTGGTATATACCCCCCTTCACCTCTTAGAGCTTTATGGGCTTGATACATCTCACCCACACCACTGTACAAGTTCCCAGAGAAAGCATAGAAATTACATGGAATATTTAGAAAATCCTACATTATAGACCAGACACAATTGGATAAAAATCCAGCCTCCTTTTCATGATCTCTTGCTGACCTCCTGTACGAACTTGGACCCAAATACCTGTCAGTTTAACGATATTTTAGAGCCAAAGATCTGACTCTGAACTATGTGATACAATAAATGGTGTAGCTTGTATTTGGATTCTTCTGGCAGAAGAGACATATGTATATTCTATATATAAAGTAGTAATATGACTTAAAATAAAGGATTTTAAGTAGTTTATATTATCTGCAGGTAATGTATCTTCTGTGGTCAAAATTAGATTTATGCATTTACTACAAATGAAGATGATGTGTCATTTATCAGTCTTAGGCCTTATTCACATTACTGTTTATGACAGTTTTCACCAGGAACAGCACACTCATCCTCTGACTTTAGGCAAGTTTTACATGGTATTTTCTTGATCTGTATTTTACAGCAGTGCTTGTGTGGCCCAGTTCACACCCGCATCCGGACCTCTGTTAATATCTTCCATCACTAAAAATAATAATAGGATGCTAACTGATTTATGTGATTTCATTGGACTATTAATGGCTTCCGTTAGTGACCGTATGGGCTACTTCTGTTAGACTTCCATTACTTGAGCGGAAAATTGGACAAAAACCTGCAGCACAATTGTTTCCATCTGAAATAACAGAAGCCTAACGGAAGTGGTACAAATGTACACTAACAGAAGCAATTAAGAGTCAATTGAGATCAATGATCAATGGACATTTTAACAGATCTGTTAGACCTTTTAGTGATGAAAGTTAATACAGATCCGAATGCAGGTGTGAACTGGGCCTAAGTCATGTGAGAATAGTTTGTCTGTTCAGACATCTGTGGGTTTTTTCTGTGAAAGAGATACAAGGACATGATGTATTTTAAACTTGAACTTTCATTAAAAACAATGGGTCTGTGAAAATTAAGGACAGCACAGAGATGCATCATGTTTCAAGGACAGAGCATAGAAAGTATAGGGATTTATCATCAATGGTCACACATCCAGAAATCGGAATTCCTGGAAATGCTGGGGCCTGATGTTGCCATGGCCAAGTCCCACCAGAGGGTCTTCCTGTCCACTGGGGAACCAGTCTGACCTGGATTCTGTTGATTGGCCCAAAATAACCCTCCAGTCAGGTTTGTAGGTTTATATAGTTATAAGACTAAGTTGATTTCATAAACTTTCCTATTATTTGTTAAAGGCATTTTTTTCATAAAGATAAACCATGTCTGTTTGCCCTATTACAGACAGCACTGAGACAACATTGTAACAAAAAGTCTTTCGGATGGCACTTGGCTCAGCTGTGCTCAAGGGAACAGCAATGCTGAGTAGTGTGATATGAAATGAAAGTCCCAGCACACAAAAATTTTGTCAGATTTCTGTCATTGGCGATCGCACAATTCAGCAGAAAATAGGACACGTTTTGGCTCGTCCACAAGCCTATTTTCTGATGTATCGTGCTATCACCAATAAAAGTAAGCTGATCAAATTTCTGTGTGCCGGGACTTTAATTTCAAAGTATCGAGACAACATCGCGGTGACTTTCTGTAAAAGTTGTCACTGCATAGATATCAATTCACCAGAATAGCCCCCATGGTGATACTACACATCTCCGGCAATGGCTACTGTAGGAAAAATGTCTAGCTGACTGTGTTGCTAAAATCAACACTTTTTTGAGAGTGGCGGGCTGTTTACTGCAACCACCCCTATCTGAAATCTCATCAGAGACAATGGGGGATATCTATCATACGCCAGGGCAGCCGGATACATCAAGAGGCTCCGACCTCGGAGACAGGAACAACCCGTGCCGGCCCACTCCCCTCCGGCCGCGCCCGCTCTACAAACCTCCACACCCGACTGGCTGTGAGGTGGCGGAAATATAATCAAATATGCTAAAGTGCTGAATATCCCCAAATGACTTTATTCACTGCCATGCATTGTATGTGCTCACTCTTTGTAGTAAAATGGCTTCTGTCCACACATTGTCATGTGTACACGGGACATTAAAGGGGTTTTCACACGAATGCAAGTTAGGCCCTATCCAAGGGATAGGGCCTAACTTGCTGGGCAGTGGGGGTCTCAGTTCTGAGACCCCCGCATATCACGAGAACAAAATGAAAAAAATGAAAAAGAAAAATTGACTTAAAACTGAAAAAGAACCATTAGGGAAGTTATCATTGTTTTTATCGCCATTTTAGGGCTTATAACTGACTTACAATGTTTCGATTGCTGATTTGCGCAAAAATGTGTGACTTTTTTGCAGCATTTGCTAACCTACCCCACTTTTCACTATAGCCACTTTTGCCAACTTATTTCAGATTTATCAAGTGAATGCAAATGTGGTAGACAGATTTATAAAGTGAAACCTCAGTCCACTCCTGGAAATAGTTGTGCAAAAATGTGTGAAATTTTCACAAAAAAGTCTCAAATCCGATGCAGACATTAAAGGGGTATTCCCACAAATACAAGATTCAGGAAAACAAAAAAAACACATCCTCTAATTCACATGTACTTACTTCTGCGGCCCCTTCCGGTGTCCTGTTTGTTGACAGGTGCATGGACGCTGCGCTCAGACCAGCTCCCGGATGGCCGTGGTGGCACTGTATCAGGACACCAGGAGGGACCACAGAGGTAAGTATGTGTTTATTTTTTAAGCAGCCCCATCCCGACCACATACAATTTTTTTTAAAGAAAAAAACGTTTAACCCTTTTAACAAAAATACAATTTCACAGATATAATTCTAACCTGTCTCTATTGGTGAATACAATTTTGGTTGCTGCAGGATCCGACCGCAAATCTGACTACGGTCGGGCAGGTCACATTCTTTTCATAATTCGCTTCTCTTGTCTGCATGATGCAGTGTGCTCTTTGCCTCCAGCCCTTTCCCCACTGCATTAGAAGACAAACTCAGACACAGACACTCATGGACACTTGCAAAGACTTACTCTACAAACTACTGATAAGATAAGATGTTTATAGCAGGGGAAGGAGGCAGAGCTGACTTTGCGTGTTATAGCTGAGATGTAGCAGCACTGAGAGTGTCATTGTGTTTAATATCTCATGGATCTCATCTTCTCTTACCTTGTCTCATCTCTCTTTCTATGTGTCAGATACTAGGGAATGTTCAGAAGCTAAATGAAAGTGTACTTAAACTTGGACCCTGATAATCTAAGCACCTTGTCAGCACACATCATCTGATAGCACAGAGGAATCATGTAGTGTCTGGTTAGAGAGTTCCCGCCCACACTCTGAAATACCACACTGACCATCACTAAGTGATAGGAGCTAAAACTGCAATAAAACTGAGTAAAATTGTAAAGTAAGGGGTCAAAAATTATCTTTATTGTGTAAACATCACTAGCGGATTACAATTTGAGAACTTTCTTTAGTACGGCCCTGTGCTGTCCGTTTTAATTGCTATACTTTTTAATGGATCATTGAGCATGTCCATTATTTTAAAGGACCTTGCATATGTTACGGCAAAGAGTAGAACATGTCCTAGTCAGATCTAATTTCTGTGAACTGTCGTCCAATAGAAGTCAATGAGTTAGTAAGACAAAAATGGATGGTTGCTGGGATACACTTTTGAATGGCTGATAAAATCTTTAGGTTTTTTTTTTATTGGAACCTTAAAAAAAGGATGACAGACCATATGACAGATGATACTTGTCCGTTAGAAAAGTGTCCGTTACTGACTATGAGTGAGTGCAGAGAAAATCTCGGCATCTTTTAGTTCTATCTAGTCATGCTCACCCACTTCACCCACTTAATACAATGGACATGCCAACCAAGTGGTTGGTTGATCCATTGTTATAGACAACTCATTCTCTAACAAACAGCAGACAGCTGCACTTAATGCAATATTTCATTAATGGAACTATTAACACATCCATCGGGCAAGTTGTTTTCACTGACAAAGAATGGATTAAATTAAAATGGATGGTTGCCAGAAATCACTCTTAGGCTACATTCACACGTCACAATGAATGGCGCCGTACAGGAGCGGTACAGTGCTGCACATGTGCGGCACCGTACTGCTCCGCACCCCTCCTCCTTTCCCCGGCACTGCCGTGTGGCCGCCATGCTATGGTGCGGCGGGCAATGGCAGTGTGAATGTAGTCTTAAAATTAATTTCATGTAACACTGTTGTAACATGTTCATTACAGAAACTTAGATCCAAATTGGATGTATATCAGAGATGAATATCGGCATGGTATTGGGTATCTAAACTTAAAAAGGACCTTTCAGGGCGATTTGGGACACTAAATCACCCACATATTTGAGATACTAAACCACCATTCCATAAGGAAGCCTCTCACTTAGCTCACTTATTTCTGTACTGAGAAGATGCAAAGACATCGAAACAGTGCTGAATACAGTTGGGAATCGGTTCCTTCTGGAATAGATGTACTAGTTTGGCTTTAATCTTCCATCATGTCATTAGGCTTCCTGAATAAAGTCTTGTTTGTTGTTAAAGGAAATCTTCCACCAGGATTGAGGATGGTAAACCAAGCACACTGCCATACTGGTGTATGCCCCCTCTTTAAGCTTCCTATGCCCTTGTTTTTAAGAAAATTGGCTTTAAAAAATATGCAGATGAGCCTGCAAATTCACACCTATTGAGCCTGGAGCTCCTCAGGCACATTTGCATCATTTTAAAAACATTTTTTTGTGAAAACCAGGACATAAGAAGCTAAAAGAAGAGCAGGCACATACCAGTATGTCAGTGTGCTTGCTTTACCATCCTTCATCATGGTTGTAGATGTCATTTAAGTATTCTGCCTTACAAGGTAGTCAAGAGGCAATGTTTTCCTGATCCTATCATTGGGACAAAACTATACCTCAAACCACCTCAAAGCTGATTGGGATGCAGTTTTCAGTGCAATGTGTGACTGCACCCCTTTAAAATAGCCTGAAGAATGATCAGTTAATAACAATCTGCACTTGGATGGTATGCACTGACCCATTTACTTCAGTATTTAGCTTAGGTAAATGAATTAAACTAAGGTCACATGTCTCAAATTATCCTTTTTTTTCAAGTTTGATGTGATTTGGTCCTAGTAATATCCAAATATCCATTTTTGTAATCCTAGTGTCATCCAATTCTCACAGCTGTTAACTACTAACTCTGTTTTTCAGCATCTCCTAAAACACCAGCATTAAAAACTGACTGCACTAGGATGACATGCGCTTTGTCCGTTTTTTTCTTTTGCGCACACATCAGAGTAGTCCAAGCTATGTCTTTCTCAGGTCAGAACAACGGACCGTGAAAAATCTGATGTTTGCATAACATAATAGTCTATCATAGAGTCAGCGTTCTGGCCAAGTTCTGTCCAATATAGAACAGTCTAAATGGTTTTCCTCTGCATCCACGTCATTCAGAAAAATATGTATAGATGCATAGATGCATAAAGTAGTCAATATGGACAGTACCTTTCCGTTTCCATATTTCCTATGTCAAACGTTGGATCAGGTAAAATAGACTCTCTGTGCGCTCCCTCAGTCTGGCGTTCTCGTGGGTCCAGTTGTTAGGCTTGCGGTGTGCAGCGTGTAGCTGTGCAGATCTCCGGTCTTCCTACTAGGAAACTCCACTGCTTCACTTTCCGCTTTGGAGCGATATGGAGAGAAACGCAAATAATAGTGCAACACAGTTTCTTTTGGAAAAAGAACTTTCTTTAATGGTTATACTCACAAATTTTCTATTAAAAACAGGCCTTATAAAAAAACTCATGGGCAAGGGCTTTGCAACTAAAGGCTACACTTGGACTACACAAATGGAAAGTCAAATGGCAATAGAATAGAACTAGAGCAGTAAAACTAGTCCATGTTTAACTGATTAAACACACATAATATACGGGTCGTTGGCAGCTGCTATAAGCTGGGTGCTTAAAGGGGTTGGCCACTTTACCTTATGTTTTTTGTAATGTGTGTGCATGTGTGTGTCTGGGGGGGGGGGGTGTCAGGATATTAGGTGATTTACCAATATACATCTATTAAAAGTTCTTCTCCTCTTTTTTGATATGTAAAGTGAGGCCTCCTGGTCAGGGCTCTTGCTGGGCCAGTCAAGAATATTCACAGAGTTGTTCTGAAGTCACTGCTTTGTTATTTTAGCTGTGTGCATAGGGTCATTAGGGCACATTTACTAAGGTCCTTGTGACAGTTTTCTGTCGGACTTTGCAAATTCTTGTGTCACATGTGTCGCACACAACCCTTTTGTGTCACGGCTGTGCTATTCTTCACACGACACAAATTTCTCCTCGGAAATGGACGTCCCGGTTCATCAGTCGGAATATGCGCCACATTTATCATGCAAAGTCCAACAAAAATGTGTTGCCCACCCTATGTGAGTGATGTGAGTGCCAAAACTTCAACCTAACCCTCTTATTTAAATACAAAGTGCCAACATGGCAATTTCAGGAGTAACGTTGCTACCTGTTTTGCCACAGCGTTTAATTGTATCGGCGTTCTGAGGACACCAATACAGTTGACAGAAAGAGGAGAAATTCAGATTATCATTGTAGCTTCCTTCCATGGTCCCCTGAAGAGGAAGAATTGTGGGGCCCAGAGCAGGATCTCCAATAATAACATAGCCTTGTCTGCACCACCTTGATCCTCCTGTATTTCCAGGAAGCTAAGGATGTGTAGCTTCAAAATAGCACTGATCACAGCACATCTTGGATGACCAGGGACTGCAGGACAAGGTTTTGAGTCCGGTCTGGAAACTCTGTGCTGGGGTGATGGCCTGGGTGCTCACAGAAAGTGCTCTGAGTGCCACCTCTGGCACCAGTGCCATAGGTTCCCCACCACTGCCCTTTGTTAAGGGCGCACCAAATTCATGAAGAACGGGTGCCACATGAATCTGGCATCCTCTGCACACTACACAGACAAACAGAACAAAAAAGTTCAATTTTCACCTAATCCGGCCAGAGAATCTTATTTCTCATAGTCTAGAAGTCCTTTATATTTTTTTTGTAAATTGTATACAGCTTTTATATGTCTTTCAGTGAGGAGAGGCTCCAATAAGCACACTCTACTATAAACCCCCTGGAGAACAGACATAGTGATTTTGGGGTTCTTCTTTACCTCTGTCACTAAGGCACCTTCTCACAATTGCTTAGTTTGGCCGGACGGCAGGGTCGAGGAAGAGATGTGGTCGTCCCAAACTTTTTCCATTTAAAGATTATGGAGGCCACTGTGCTTTGAGGAACCTTGAGTGCTGCAGAAATAAATTCTTTTGGAACCATAACCAGATTTTGCCTTGCCACAATTCTGTCTCTGAGCTCCTTGGGAAGTTCCTTTCTCATGTGCTCTGACATGCACTGTGAGCTGTGAGGTCTAACATAGACAGATGTGTACCTTTACTAATCAAATCCAATCAGTTTCATTAAACACAGATGGACTTCAGTGGCAAAGTAGAACCATATAAAGGAGGATCAGAAGGAAAGGGACAAATATGAGTGTCACATCAAAGGGTCTGAATACTTATCACCATGTGTTATTTCAGTTTTCCTTGTTTAATAAATTATCAAAAATATTGCAGAGTGTACGGTACATTATTGAGCAAACAAAACAACTTTTTTTGATCTCACCAATTGGCTGCAATGAAACAAAGATAAATATAAAGGGGTCTGAATACTTTCCGTACCCACTGTATAATGGAATGCTTTTAGAAAATAAAGAAACTGGTGTTAGAATTGACATTTTTAATTCATCCATCACACAAAGCAAGTTGTTTTTTCCCCAAATGGCTTATATTGTGTAACCGAAGTATATCTTTAAAAGAAACCTCTTTCAATTTGGTATTTCTGTGTTCGTATTGACCTAAAGAAAAAGTATTTATGTTATGTCTGTTGCTTTTTTATTTGCAGCATTATTTTAATAGTAAAAACAACAGCATATTTTTTTCTTTTATTATCCCACACAGAAACTGTTAAAAGTTAAACAGAAGGATATTTGAAACACAAAAACTACAATTTGTCATACGGAAAAATAGAAAAAAATATTTGTTACAAGGATTGCTAAAAGAAAAAGCTTAGTCTTAAGTGGCGCAATAGTAAGGCTGGTTGCACACACACCAAGCGTCAGATCATACCATTTGGTCAGTACCATTTTGATCGAGTTGGTTGACCTAGTGCAGTGATGGCGAACCTTTTAGAGACCGGGTGCCCAAACTACAACCAAAACATACTTATTTATTGCAAAGTGCCAGCATGACAATTTAAGTAGTAATTTATTGCTACCTGTTCTACCACAACTTTAAATCATATCGGTCTTTAGAGGACAACAAAGCAGTTGAAAGAAGAAGGGCAAATTTGGACTAATGTTGTGGCATCTTGCTATGGTCCCCATGTACAGGAAGAAGCCTAGAGGAGCTCTAAAGATCCTCCCCTTTGCACATGTTCTACCTCTTCCTGCAGTCCCAAACAATCAAGAATGTGTTGCTGTGAAATAGCACTGAGAGCAGCATTTCTTGAGTCGCCTGGGACTGCAGGATGATTCTTTGAGTTCTATGTTGAGTGCTATATTGATGGCTTGGGTGCCCAAAAAGAGGGCTCCGAGTGCCACCTCTGGCATCCGTGCCATAGGTTCGCCACCACTGACCTAGTGTAACATGTGCATGCTACATTTTATATAATAGTATTGAATAATCAGACTGTAAAACATCTAAAGCTAAGTTCACACTATTGAGGTTTAACATATCAATTAACAATACCATTGACATCAAGGTAAATTTTGTGTCTTCCATTATGCTCAGTGAGGCGGCATCTGTTATGCAAGTGTTTTGTTGACAGAAAAAAAATGATGGTGGCTGCAGTACTTTTTCTCTGCTTAACTGAATGTAATGGATGACAGACAGTTTACTCTGATGTCAATAGGGTTTTTATGTTAAATCTCCGTTCTTTACCTTTTTTTCCCTCATCATTACTATTTATTAGAAAAACTTAGGAGGTACAGAAAAGAAAATATAAGAGAAGCAAAATATTGCTACGCACTCTACAACAATATAGACAATAGTTATAAACAGATCATAGAAAAAGTTACATTTATGAAACATAATGTTGCCATATTATTATGATATGTCATTTAAAGTAAAAGACAAAGTGTAAGCATTGAAAACACATAATACGTCTGATAATGTGTAAAAACTTGGAGGTAGGACATTTGAGGTCACAGCTGTGAGGGAAAGGGGTAAAACACTACCTGGGGTGAGAACCATTGGAATGTCTAGTTAACCCCTTAACGTCGTGGCCCTTTTTAGTTTTTTGCGTTTCCATTTTTTACTTCCCACCTACAAAAATCTATAACTTTTAGATTTTTCCAAGTAAAGAGATGTATGAGGGCTTGTTTTTTCCCTAACAAATTGCACTTCATAGTGATGGTATTGAATATTCCATGCCATGAACTGGGAAGCGTGAAAAAAAATTCCAAATGCAGTGAAAATGGCGAAAAACCGAATTTGCACCATTTTCTTGTGGGCTTGGATTTTACGGCTTTCCCAGTCAGTCCCAAATTACATGTCTACTTCACTCTTTGGGTCGGTGCGATCGGAGGAATACCTAAGTTGTATTGGTTTTAAAATGTTTGCATACTTTTAGAAAAATTAATACCTTCTGTACAAAAAAAAATCTTCATTTTGCCATCTTCTGACACTAATAACTTTTCATACTTCGGTGTACAGAGCTGTGGGTGGTGTCATATTTGCGACTTTTGATGTCGCTTTCAATGCTACCATTTTAACCCCTTAATGACCTGGCCCTTTTTTGTTTTTTCATTTCCATTTTCACTCCCCACCTTCACAAATCTATATCTTTTTTATTTTTACATGTAAAGAGCTCTGTGTGGACTTGTTTTCTGCGTAACAAATTGCACTTCATAGTTACAGCATTTAATATTCCATGCCATGCACTGGGGAGGGGGAGAAAAATTCCAAATGCAGTGGAAATGATGAAAAAAACCCCATTTGCGCCGTTTTCTTGTGGTCTTGGATTTTACGGCTTTCACTGTGCGGCCCAAATGACAGGTCTACTTTATTCTTTGGGTCAGTGAGATCACGGGGATACCAAATTTGTATAGGTTTCATAATGTTTTCATACATAGACAAAAATTAAAACCTCCTGTACAAAATGTTTTTTTCATTTTACCATCTTCTGGTGCCAATAACTTTTTCATACTTGGAGCTGTGGGTGGTGTCATTTTTTGCGACTTTTGATGCCGTTTTCAATGCTACCATTTTAAGGACTATATAGCCTTTAAATTTGTTATATTTTTCAAAATAGCAAATAATCAATACAATTGTCATTTTAAAATCTGGGCTATTTTTCCATTACAGGGTTAAACTCTTGTGATAACCGTTATTATATTTTGATAGATCAGACATTTTGGGACAGGCAATACCTAACATGTTCATGATTTTTACTGTTTATTTATATGAATTCTAGGGAAAGGGGGATGATTTGAATTTTTCGGTTTTCTTTATCTAATTTTTTTTTTTTACTATTTTTCAGACTCTCTATGGTACTTTAACCCTAGGTTGTATGATTGAACCTAGCATATACTGCCATACTACTGTATTTCAGTATATGGGGATTTCCCAAGGCTGTCATGGCAACCTCACAGGGGGCAGCAATTGAATATAAGATGGCGGCACCCACGCGCTACTGGGATTTAAATACCTTAGGCAGCTTCGCCTGAGGCATTTAAAAGGTTAACTACAGCGATCAGTGCCAGCACCGACCGCGTGTGTTACCGGTGGTTGTTTGCTGCAATATGCAGCAAACGCCAACATTGTATGGAGAGGGATCAGCCCGTGACCGACATTTAATGCTCCCACAGCCGACATTTAACGTAATAGTATGTCACATGTCGGTAAGGGGCTAAAGACAAGAAAGATATCATGAATGTGTCGCTTCCCCACTGGGTCAGACAGAGTTCACCGTCTCTTTAGTGTTACATCTTAGGGCTAGGGCTTGCGACGCAATTTGAAAGTTAAATCCTGCGCTCAGTCCGAATCAGTTGGATCGTCAGACAACACGCCCTCTAATTTGTGATCCATGGAAGCGAGCGGAGCTGTGCCACAAAAAGGGTCGTGTGTGCCACAATCCTAGGGGCTGGCTGGCTATATACTGGGAGGCTGTGACCCATGCATTTCCCACCCTTGGCTTATACTCAAGTCAATAGGTTTTCCCAGTTTTTGGTGGTAAAATTAGGTTTATACTCAGGTCGACTTATACTCGAGAGTATATTAGTTCTGTCTGAAGGCTGTCAGATGTAGACTAATGCTTTACTTGTACCAAAAAAATCATATGTGTACATCTGACCCAATGGGTTTCTATTAGGCGATTTGCAGAGAGTTTATTCACGCTATCAAAGTCAGTGAAAAAAAACTGACGTGAACTGACAGCACATGCACAGGAAAAACTGCTGTGTGAAATGAAATAATTTAATGAGATTAGCCACAGTTAAAACATATTTTATAAGATTTATATGATGTGTTGAATCAAGGATTGCATGTTACAGTAGATTGGTAGTTTAGTATAGAATTACTTTATAAATGTGCAATTTGATATTAAGCCACTGGGATTTCATGCTTGTAGAATTCAGCTGCTTTCTAATGTAGCTCAAGGAATCCTAATCTAGATGCTTTGCTTGTTCCATAGGAATCCAGCATGTTGGATTTATGTTTCTACGTATCTGTATATCTCCTATCTATCTATCTATCTATCTATCTATCTCTTACTGACTTTGACTGTTCCATAAAATAGTTTAATACTCATGAGTGGAGAAGGACCACACTATGCAGGGGGATAGAGGACAGGGGCCCACAATATGAAGAGGATAGAGGAGGGAGGCCACAATATGAGGTACATGGAAGAGGAAGGCCACAATATGAGGGAGGATAGAGGTCACAATATGATGGAAAATGGAGGACGGGTGGCCACAATATGATGGAGGAGGGAAGTCACAAGATGAGGAAGGAGGAGGGGGGGCACAATATGAGTGAGATGGAAGACAGGACACCACAATATGAGGGAGGATGGAGGACAAGGGCCACTCTATGAAGCGGATGGAGGAGGGAGGCCACAATATGAGGGAGGATGAAGAACAGGAGGCCAGAATATAAGGTAGGATGGAGGACAGGAGGCCACAATATGAGAGTGATGGAGGACAGGAGGCCACAACATGAGCAGAGGATGGGCTAATAGTACAGAAAGTATTATATATAAGTAAAGGGGAGATAAATAAAAGTGGGGTAACAAAAGTAAAGGGATGGGGCATTACATGTTGCTTAGTTGCATCAGGGCATATTACATGGAAGGTTGGCAACATGAAAGGGGTGTCGGGGCCATTAAGATCGATATTATACTTTGTTTGAGGAGGGGCAATTGATGTGGTTTAGGAAAAAAAAGAAGTGTCTTTTTGTCCCCTTTTCTCTAGCCCAAAAGTTTGCAGTTTTTTCCCCATAGGTTCTGTGACGGATTTCAAGCAGCAAATATGCATAGAGGCAAGACTTCCTGCACTGGATATTGTGCAATCCAGCAGAGGGAGCATTTTTAGAACAGATGCTCAGATAGTCAGGGACAATATTAGTCAAGTAAAAATATAATCAGGGCAGATAAGCAAAGAGACTGGATAAAAATTTTATTTTAAGTGTATGTACATTTGGTTTTACTGTAGATGACATGTAATTCTAAGCATTTTGTAAATCTACCACAGTCCACCATATCTCTTTTGTAAAAGAAGTAACCTGTTGAGATCTCTTTGAAATTTGTCTTCGGCTTTGACTGCGGCTTCGAAATTGAGTTGCACTAGCAGTAGTTCTATGTTTACGCCAGATTAATGAATTGGTGGAAATAGTCCTGTGTGAATTTTTTTAGCGGTGACAGGTCCCAAAAAAAACACATTGCAACTTTTTAGAGACTTTTTACTTTAAAAAACCCAGACAGAACCAATCATAAATAACCCATTAAGGCTGCATATTTCATCTTTAGCTTTAGCATCTTTAACTATTGCTTTGAATGTGAGACTACAATCATTTTCATGTAATGACTTTCATAGTGTTTTGCTCTTGGAAATTTAAATACATTTTTTTAAATATGCATACTGGTCAATAGTAATAATTACTTAAATAATTAAATAAATAATTTTTTAACTTTAAATCTGTTGGGTTGAAATATAAAGACTGAGGGGATCAATCCAGCTATTCTACTTTATTGTAATGTAACTATTTTTTCACCAAATTAACATATATTTTTGATCATTGTCCTTCTGGTATGTCTACCTTTTTATACCCATAGTACTGGAGACACTCATATAGCTCAGCATTGAGACCACCATCCAGAAGTCTCATTGACGCTTGTTTTACTCCTTCAATAAAAGGCTCATATTTCAAAAAATACATAGAAGGGAATTTACCATATGCCAGTGTATGACACAGGCCATGCCCCCTTGTCCCGGCGGATACATTAAATGTCATAGGCCTCTTGCTGTACCTGTTGGGCGGCCACGCTGCCAGGCAAAACTACTCCAGGCCTGACCTGACGTAGTTTTGCGTAAAGACCAGCAAACAAATGCTTTTCCACTGCATTGATGGCCGATCCCCACCGATCCCATATAGTGTGGAGTTGGCGTAGGCACAAAAATAATAGCTATTACTTGCAACTGCTAAGCATACAAGCCACCTCCACTACTATATTTATTGATCCCGAACTGATAGACTTTTGTGATGAACTGACTTGTTGACTGGTTGTCCACATCATGGCTTTTCAATGGATGGACGGACTTTATTTGGTATTCTTCCATTTGTCATGGCACTCACATGATGTATTTTGGCAGTTTTCTAGGTTTGAGAGACCACTATCCATGAGCTGGATGATGATGTTTGTCTTTTCTTAGGAAATCTTCTTCGAACCTCCTTGATTCAAAGCCGCAAACTTTTGCTTGGGAATCAACCTAATAATACACAGCTATTAGGGAAGGCAAGCACAGGTTATAATTTGTAGTGTTCAAGAAGAAAAAGATTGTTCCACTTGCTAGAGCAAAACAGCAACAGTGCAGTTACATGACAAGAATCTGCATAAACAAGCTATGCTTATAGTTTTTGTATGAGATAGCCAAGATGATTCTGTGTAAATGATGGTGGTCTCACATTCAAAGCTATAGAGGATGGTGAGATATGGAGCCAGAAAGTCAAAAATTCAAAACATTCAAAACTTTACCCCTTTTGCTTCTCAGTATATATTGTGTATGGATAAGATCTTTGATGATTACCTTTTAGTTTTATTATATTTAATGCCACTATTCCAACTTGTCATTCTAAGGAAGTGTCATTAAAGGAAATCTACCATCAAAAGCAATCATTATAAACCAGAAGCACTTACTGAATAGATCCAGGCACTGTGACTGTGGTAAACCAGAGCCCTTCCATGCTGCAGCTTCACAGGCTGTTACACTGTGCAGGAGCACTTCCTCCTTCCCATTGTGTGAGATTACAGGAGGCAGAGAGAGAGGGGGTAAATTTCCGAGAGAGGAGACATGCTACTGCACATGGAACAGCCTGTGAAGTCAGAGCACTGAAGTACTCAGGTAACGGCTGAGGTGTTTGGACACATCATGCTCTCTTTTTTTGTCTTGTATAATGGGTGTTATTCTTAGTATCTGCTTTTATTATTTGACTGTGGACATTACTACTTCTGTTCTAAATGTATGGTTAGTCTTTTTATATCGCCTCTCTTGTCCTATATTCTGGGTGTAATTCTTAGAGTCTTCTCTTATTCTGCATATATGGAGGTCTCTGTTTGCTTCCTGCCCTGGGAGGGAGAACAAAAGTGACGCACGGTCTTCATTGATCTTTTTGGTGCACCTTTAACATAGAACGTGCAACGCAATTCTGTCGAGACGCAGCAATAAATGTGGTGAACGGTCCAAGTCAGCACCGGAACCCCCCTTTATGTGCAGAATTTTGTGGCGTGGCGAAACAGTGCAGCCGCGACACAAAACTGGCACAGATACATTATATGTACATGTACAAGCAGTTTGCATGTTGTAGTGCAAAGTAAGACAGAAAAGTGGCGAAAACACTTTAATAAATGTGGGCCTATATATGTGTGGTCACATGTCTTGTCAGGACAAGATCACTGATAGTAGTACATTGCTTATTTTATTATCCAAATTTATCAGAATCTAATAGGCTTCACACATTGAGGTGATTGTAACGGAGTATTAAATTCATTATTAAATTAAGTTAAACCACCCTAATACTTACAAGTAGACTTTAAATGTTATGTATAATTGTAAAAGCTCTTTTGTCCAAATTTAGGACAATTTTGCAGTATTTCTGCTTTGTGACCTCTGAAGACATTATTTGTCATCTGCTGTTTTTGAGAACAGTTCATGGTGTCTTTGTTTACATAATGCGCCATTGCACTTGGTTAGCACTCAGTAGTGGGTCAGCACACGCGTCCTGCAGTGTTCTTCTTACATAATATATGTGTGTGATCTTTTGTCAATAGTGTGCCAGCAAGAAAATATAGCAAATCTGACAACTAAACGGTTTAAATGTAATAGACGTAAAGAAAGGCTCATTAGCCAGTAGTGGGAGACTGTATGACTACTGTTATGTTACGATATTAAAGGAAATCTACCAACAGATTAGCGCTGTTTGGTGGGATTTGGGGGAGATTTATCGTGCACTTGTGTATGATGAATTCACGACCCCCCCCCCCATCGCCGTGGTGGATACATCAAAAGGCTTAAACCTCATGATGTAGCCATAGTCCTTTTTGGATGCAGACAATACTATACTAGGTCCGACTTGTAGTTTCCAGTAAAAATCTGCGGACATTCACTGGTGAATGTTTGCTGATTTTTAAAAATTGCGCAGGAACGGCCACTGTCCACCCCGCTGCACACCTCCACGCCATGTGACGTAGTAGCGGAATCAGTGCTTCAATGCTAGAGATCTGGCATTCTGGTACTAATAAATCTCCCCTTGAATGTGTATTGGTAGCTTGGCTGCTGTACTTTATGTATAAGAATAAACTTTATTTTTAAGCTAATGAATCACAAGTGCTCTGGGGGAAGGCATCAGCAAAGCCCCTCTCGGCTCCCGCTATTGTGCGCACCCTGCAACACTTCTCACCAGAAGACAGGATGTTTGTTTCACTTAAATGTTTCATATTACAAAACAAATTTAAATAGTTAAAAAAACACAAGTAAGCACAAAATACAGTTTTTAAGGCTTCAACCCCTTAACACATTGGGGCAGATTTATCAAGCTGTCTGAAAGTCAGAATATTTCTAGTTGGCCATGGCAACCAATCACAGCTCACCTTTCATTTTACCAGTGCTCATGAATATTTTAACCCTTTACCGACATGTGACGTATTAGTGCATCACATGCCGGGTCCCGGTGCATGGAGAGGGCTCACGGGCCGAGCCCTCTCCATAGTCGGTAAGACTTTGTTGCATATTGCAGCAAAGGCTTAATGGTAACAACCGTGATCAGTACCGACACCGATCGCGGGTGTTTTCCTGCTGATCGCCGCCGGCGGCTTAAAAAATCTTTCCGAGGATCGTTGCTCCCCGTCGAAGCTACGTCATGGCAGTATATGATAGGATCGTATAGACACCCTAGGGTTAAAGTACCCTAGGGAGTCTGAAAAATAGTAAAAATAAAAATTAAAAAAAAGTTTAAAAAATTATAATAAAAAAAACAAAAAATTCAAATCACCCCCTTTCCCTAGAACTGATATAAATATAAATAAACAGTAAAAATCATAAACACATTAGGTATCGCCGCGTCCAAAAATGCACGATCTATCAAAATATGATAACTTTTTTTACTGCTTAACCCTGTAACTGAAAATCGCGCCCAAAGTCTATAAAAAGTGATCAAAAGGTTGCACAGTTCTAAAAATATTAACATTGTAAACGTCATCAAAATCCGCAAAAAAACGACACCATCCACAGCTCCATACACCAAAGTATAAAAAAGTTATTAGCCCCAGAAGATGGCAAAATCCCCCCCAAAATTTTTGTACAGGAGGTTTTAATTTTTTTAAATGTATGAAAACATTATAAAACCTATATAAATTTGTTATCCCTGTAATCATACCAACCCAAAGAATAAAGTAGACATGTCATTTGGGGTGCACAGTGAAATCCCTAAAATCCAAGCCCACAAGAATACGTTACAAATGCGTTTTTTTACCAATTTCACTGCATTTGGATTTTTTTTCCCGCTTCCCAGTACATGGCATGGAATATTAAATACCAACATTTTGAAGTGTAATTTGTTACACAGAAAATAAGCCGTCACACAGCTCTGTACATGGAAAAATAAAAAAGCTGCGGCGGGAAGGGATTAAAGGGGAGCTGTGATTGGTTGCCATGGGCAACTAGAAATATTCTGACTTTCAGACAGCTTGATAAATCTGCCCCATTATGATGTACTTATATGTCATAATGTTGTTAAGGAAGTGTGAAGAGGGCTCACGGGCTGAGCCCTCTTCATACATTGTGGGTATAAGCTGCATTATGCAGCAAGCACCCACCGCTGTCAGCATCGATCCCGAGTGTTAACCATTTAACACTTGGGCACCTACATTTTGGATCGGATTGTGTCTCTCCCTGTGATGTCCTTTGGGAATGACAATCCATTCCCATGGCAGCCTGGAGTCCGTATGGGCGAGGCCGGAGGCATATTGTGATAGGCAGGGTCGGCTCCAGGTTTCAGTAGGCTTAGACTCAGCTTCCAGGTGTCGGCTTACGTCATTGTCGGAGGTGGCTCAGTGGGTCCACTTCCCCTGAAACCTGACAATAGCAAATTCTCCATATGCTGCAATACTCCAGTATTGCATCATATGTTAGTAGTAATCAGACCCCCTAGAGATAAAGTACCCTACAAGGTCCAAAAAGTAGAAAAAAATAAAAAAAAAACCTACTCACTCTCCTCTCCCTAGACCTGATATAAAACTAAATTAAAAAATAAAATCAACAGTTATCAAAATTTAAAAACAGTTATGCCCCAGTGAGCAGTGAGCCCCTTAAAGGGTATGTGTCAATTAAAAATAGTGCCGACGCCACTTTTTGCAACCCATATTTGCAACACTTAACAAATTGAATAAAAAGTGATAAAAACGTCATGCAGTCTCCAAAATGGTAGCATTGAAAAAGATACCATGACCCAGAAAAAAAATTTCACCTGACACAGCTTACATACGTTAAAGCATGGAAAAGTTATTGCCGTCAGAATAGGGCATAAGAAATACATTTTTTTGTATAAAGGGCTTTAATTTTTTTTAAACCAATTAAAACATAATAAAATCTATATAAATGTGTTATCCCTTTAATTATACAGTCCCAAAAATAAAATAGAGGTGTCATTTGGAGCGCACAGTAAAAGCTGTAAAAACTGTTTTCACTAAATGGTGCAAATGGGTTTTTTTCTACAATTTTATTGCATTTGAATGAACTTGCATGGAATATGAAATGTTGTCACTGGGTGTTGGTTGATTTTTTAAAGATGGTGAGTGAATCATCAATCAATCAGTTCAAAAACTGATTTCAGGCCAAAACATCAGTTTTTCAAGCATTGTATTCTGACGCGACCTGTAATGCAAGTGTCAAAGGGGCCTTAGTAGTGGTTTAAGGGCCATAACTTATATTTTTTTGTATGCTACAGTATATACTCGTGTATAAGCTGTGTTTTTCAGCACAAAAAATTTGCTGAAAAACCTCACCTCGGCTTATACACGAGTCAATAAAAAAACCAAAAACTTAATACTCACCCTCTAGCGCCTGGATTCTCGGCACGGCTCACGGCAGCTCCTCTTCTTTCTTCTCTATGGTGCATTAGCCGGCAGAGTCGCGTCGATGCGATCTGCCGGCCTGCGCACACTATGATGATGTTATCAGCGGCGACACCGCCGCATCATAGTGTGCGCCGGCCAGCAGATCGCATGGACGCAACTCTGACGGCTATTACAGCTAAGAGAAGAAAGAAGAGGAGCCGCCGGGAGCCACGCTGAGGACCCGGGCACTGGAGGGTGAGTATTAAGTTTTGGGTTTTTTTTGTGCTTGGCATACAGGGATGGGGCTGGCTGTATACTAAAGGGAGCTGGCTGTATACTACATGGGGCTGGCTGAATACTACTGGGGGCTGGCTGGCTGTATACTACATAGGGGCCGGCTGGCTGTGTACTACATGGGGGCTGGGTGGCTGTATACTACATGGGGGCTGGCTGGCTGTATGCTACACCCTTGGTTTATACTCAGGTCAATACATTTTCCCAGTTTTTGGTGGTAAAATTAGGGGTCTCGGCTTATACTTGGGTCGGCTTATACGAGAGTATATACGTTACCTTAAAAACGTTGGCATGTTTTTTTTACGTGACACATAGGACTAGTTATAACAACAAATGTTAACCCCCTTCAAAAACCAGAATGTACTATTAGGTTCTGGTGCTGCATGGAGTGTATGGAGAGCTCTCGGGCAGGTCCAGGCGGGTGTCAGCTGTATTATACAGCTGACACCCGCCTGTTACTGCAGTGGTGGATGCAGCCGATTACAACAGTTAACCTGTTAAGTGCCATGGTCCAACCGAACCTAACATTCCTGTTGATGGGTGCTGCCGTCTTGGATGGCCAATAGCCGCTTCCCAGAGGGTGCCGATTGGTTTCCATTGCAACCTATAGTCTCATATAGACTCGTAGGCTTGCCATGTATAATGATCTCCTATATCCTGTAAATGACAGGCTATTAGAGATCATCAGTAAAATTGCAATATAGTAGTACCCTAGAGGGTCTGAAAAAAAAAATCTTAAAAAAATGTAAAAACAGTAAAAGTTTAAATCACCCTCCTTTTCCGAGAACACATATAAAAACAAATAAACGGTAAAAATCATAAACATGTTAGGTATTGCCACATTCAAAATGCCTGTTCTATCAAAATATAAAAAGATTATTCCCGTCTTTGACCACCAAAACAGAAAATAGCACCCAAATGGTCGAATCGCCACTTTTTCATCACTTTTCCATCTATGAATATTTGACTAAAAAATTATCAAACAGTCATATATGTCACAAATTGATATACGTTAAAACAGCAGCACGTACTACAAAAATTGACACCTTGCATAGGTCTGTATACCAAATTGTGAAAAAGTTATTGGCCTCAGAATTTGTCAAAATAGCAAATATTTTTGTACAAAAGATTAACATTTTTCTAAATCTACTAAAACCTATATAAATTTGGTATCCCTGTGCTTGTATCGACCTAAAGAATAAAAGAATAAAGGGCCCACAAGAAAACGCAGCAAATGTGGTTTTTGTAAATTCCACCGCACTTGGAATTTTTTTTCAGCTTTCCAGTACATTGTATGGAATATTAAATGGCACCACTAAAAAGTACAATTTATCCCACAGATTACACATCGCTTTGTCCCTCACACATCTCTGTGAGTTGTTAAAATAGTTATCGCTTTTGGAATGAGGGGAGTAAAAAACAGAAATGCAAAAACAAAAAAGAGTCCTTTAAGGGTTAAAAGATTTTTTTTTTTTTTTGGGGGGGGGGGGTTAAAGTTACATAAAGTAATGTATTTTAATGCATTTGTTATTGTATAGTACTTTTTTTGCATTTATAAATGAACTCAAAATTGCCGTTGTAAATTAATTCCTTAATGTGTGACGCTCATAACATGTATAGTCTCTGGTAAACAGCAAAAATTGGGATGTTTTTCATAGCAGGGATATTTTTTACAATTTTATTGGGAAATATTAATGTGTATTTATATATATTTATTTCCATATGTATTGTGTGTGTGGGTTTTTTTTTATATTATATGTCCCCCATGAGGTCATGAGGTTTAAAAGAGTTTTACATTTTCATTTGTTTTTTCTTTTTTTATTTTGTGGGGACAGATGTCTGATCAGAGCTGTACTGGGTCTATTCCATGCTCTGATTAAAGGGGTTGTCCGAGTTTTGAAAAAAAAATATATGTGGCATGGGAGCGGGCTGCCTAAAACAATAAAGCTGTACTTACCTTCCGGTGCCCTCCCGTATCCAGCGCTGCTGTCGCTCCGGATGTAGATACCCAGTAGGAAAATCTAAACATAAAGTGCAAGAATGGACTCAACTGTTTGCTTCTTTCGGATGTGGCGCCTATGAGTCCATTTTTGCACTGAAACAAATACCCTGATATTTTGCTTCAGGATTTGTTGGTAGACAACAGAATTCATGATTATCACGGCAAGTCTTTGCAGACCTGAAGCAGCAAAACAGCCCCAGACCTTCACACTACCACCACCATGTTTTATGTTAGAATGACAATTCTTTTCTGTTGTGTTGCTTCGATGCCAGATGTAATTGAACTTACACTTTCCAAAAAGTTCAGCTTGTCTCATCAGTCCCCAGAGTCTTCTCCCAAAAGTCTTGAGGATCATCAAGATGTTTTCTGGTAAATCTGAAATCAGTCTTTATGTTCTGTTTGCACAGTAGTGGTTTTCATCATGGAACTTTGCCATGCCGGAAATGTTTTCCCAGTCTCTTTCTTATGGTGGTGGTGGTAGTGTGATAGTTTGGGGCAATATTACCGCTTCAGGACCTTTAAAACCTTTTGTGATAAATGGAACCATAAATTCTACTTTCTACCAATAAATCCTGAAGGAGAATATCAGGCCATCTTTTCATGACCTCTAGCCGAAGCGCACTTGGGTTGTGCAGCAGAACAACGATGATCCAAAACACACCAGTAAGAATGGCATAACAAGACTGTGGAGTGGCCTAGTCATAGTCCGGACTGTAATCCAATTGAGATGCTGTGACCTAAAAAAAAAAGTGTTTCACGCTTGGAAACCCTCCGATGTGTATGTGTATTACAACAATTCTGCAAAGATGAGTGGCCTAAATTCCTCCAGAGCGATGTAGAAGACTCATTGACAGTTATAACAAACGCTTAGTAGCAGTTGGGCAAGGGCCCAACAAGTTATTAGTTTTAGAGGGAAATTACTTTTTCACACAGAACCTTGAAGGTATTTATTACTTTTCACTTAATAATAAAAACCTTAATTTATAAAATACATTTTGTTTTTACTTATGTTATGTTTGTCTAATATTTCCATTTGTGGATCTCAAACATTTAAATGTTACAAACATCTAAAAGATTAAAGGACACCTGTCATCAGATATGTGTCACTTGTCCTGTCACCACTACCTGTTGGAGCAGCTCACAAGGATCCATCCCAACCTTTATCTAGTCAATTCATACATTAATCATTGCAAAATCATCTTTTCTTTATTATGTAAACGAGGCAGATCACATGGTCAGAGGCAGTGATGTCACACTGTTCCCCCTCCCCTCTCCTCCCCCTGCTCATGTCTGCGTGTAATGTATAGTAAAGCATTGCAAGTGTCTGTACTTTATCTGCTGACATGCTGCATCCTCCTAATACAAATGTGAGAAACACAGACATCGGCTACACAAGTACCTGACATGTTCTGCTATAACATGGCTGCCTGGAGCTGCTGTATCTCTCCTATACACACACACACATGCACACACAGGCTGCAGGGGGCGTGGCCACCAGCACCAGGAAGCACATCATTATACAGCCTCACATCATTATACAGGCTGTCAGTCAAGCATTGGGGGTGTGGCTGTGCCTCCCACTCATGAATAAGCTGAACAGCTTGAATATGCTAATGACTCATTGGACATTTCACAGGTCATTTGCATACAGCTTTAGGACCTCATTGCTTAAGTTTACAGGCATGTAGAGGGACAATGAAGGGATAGAGGCAATGCTCTCTAATGGCAGTTTATGAAAATATATTTAGTTTAGGGGGGTTATTTTACCTGACAGGTTCTCTTTAAAAAATTAGGAAGGAGGGTAAAAACTTTTTCACATCACTGTATATTATAAGAACCAGTCCCCATTTATCTGTTAAATTACAGCTGCCGAGTCACAGGTTATTAAATGTAACCTGTCATCAGAAATTGGCCTAATAAACCACTACCAGTATGTTGTCAAGCAATTAAACAGCTGCTAGATCCTGTTTCTTTCATGACCCAGCTTGGTGGCAGCATCCTGAAAATCAACTTTGAAGTTGCCTGTATAAAGTCAGGAAGGCGGAGAGTTTAACACTGAATTCAAGCTCTTACTGCCTCCAAACACCTCCTACCATGTGATTGACAACATGCACCGGACTCCAGGAGATCAGATCAATGATGTCCCTGGACACGGGACCATCAATTACAGTAAAGGGGCGTTCTAATGCAGGGAAAGCTTGACTTCAGTGTCAAACTCTTCACCTCCTTGACTTCTTAAAACCTATTTACATCTCACTTCAAAGTTGATCTTCTGGATGATTCCACCACACTAGGCCATGAAATAAACATCATCTAGAAGCTGCTCAGCAGCTTGACTACACACTGGTAGTGGTTTATTAGGCCAATTTCTGATGACAGGTTCCCTGGTACAACTACTATAAATACACGATCTGAAGACCATTAACAAAAAACCTTCCAGTTATGAGAAACTTCTGACAATTTATGACAATTTTGGTAAAACAATTACAATGCATATAAAGTCTAAAGTGTGTTTTTTTTGTTTTGTCCCCATGCAAATCTTTATAAAGTGACATTTCTTTGGAAAAACTAGACATCACTTGTTTACTCAGTTACACTTAGTGAACTCTTCAACTGCAGCAGCAAGCGCAGAGCCCGGTATGGGAGGGAATCTCCACCCTGACATCTGCTGTTTTCCATTGATCTGTTTCCCCAGCCTCCTACTTTGATCGTAGGCAGAGCAGAAAAAGTCTAAACTCGCAGTCTGTACATGTATCTGCACAATTTATGACAACTTTTATTTGGACTCTAACACAATAACTTCATTTATATAGTGTTTGCGCCAATTTGTATGTGGCCTCCATTACAACAATAAGAGCATAATAAGAGGTTGCATACTGCTGCTCTGATTTTTTTTTTACTATACATATATATATGTTTTATTTTTCTCAAGGAAAGTATGTGGCTCATTTCGGCAGGGGGGAGAAGGGAGGAGTAATGTGTATGAGGTCTAAGATATGGTATGATATGTGCTTTCCAGTATTCCATGTTAGTGTGAAAATTCACCCTTTTTCATATTATTGTTTATTCTACGTCATGTGAAAATGATCAAGAGAAGAGTAATATTTGACAAGGCTGGGTCAACTTGCAATGCCTTTATCTTTGGTTAGATACCTAGAATCATGTATAGTACCTATAGAACTGAAGATAAAAAACGTTTGAAAATGCACCCCCCACCCTATAGCCTCTAATCCTGACATATTTCAGATAAAATATGACTCTTCTTCTGATTAATACATGATCTTGGAGATTTTTTATACTGGATATGGTGAGATTTCACATAAAAGGAAATTCTAGAATGGACATTTCATACTCTACCTAAGAGGGCTAGGAATCTGGTGAGAATCAGGTGTTTGTTTCAAACTTATTTCAAGTAAAGTGGACCTAAGAATGACTTAACTACAGACGGTCCCCGAGTTACCTACAATATAGGTTCTGTAGGTTTGTTCTTAAGTTGAATTTGTATGTAAGTCAGAACTGTATATTTTATAATTGTAACCCCAGCCAAATTTTATTTGGTCTCTGTGACAATTGGATTTTAAAATGTTGGATTGTCATAAGGACCAGAAGTAACACCTGTGATAACTATTATAGCTGTTTATTGTAGGCTGTGACTAAAGTATAGTAAATTACCAACATCCAGAGGTCCGTTTGTAACTAGAGGTCATCTGTCTGTAAGTCGGGTGTTCTTAAGTAGGGGACCACCTGTATTTAAGATAGGGGAGGAAATGTAGGCAAATACATCTATGAATAGTGCCCTATAAATCGACCATTAGAAACCGTTTTTTGTTTTACCAAGTTTTACTTCTTTCAGATATATACATGTATTTACATCAATTCATTTTCTTACATCTTCTTATCTATTACAACGTTTTTTTCTCGGCTAGTACACATACGTCCTTGTGAGTGTGCTATCACATGAAATATAGAAATATAGAAAAGTTCACCTCGTTTGACGTTCTGACAGTTTTTTTCTTCACAACACTCACATGTTCGGAGGCCCCAGGGCTGAGACAGCCTTGTCTCTGACTGTTGGACAGAGTGGTATCGTCCACCTGCTGTGACGTTTCGAGGGACACGCCCCCTATACCATATCCATGATAGTGGTATAAACTCTAGATTCGCAGGCTGTTACATCAGGCAGAGGGAGGGAAGGGGTGGGAGAACAGGCTAGCTGTCTGTGAAGTTGCAGCACGGAGAGCCTCTGGTAACCCCCCAGGAGCCTTTCGGGCTCATTTGCATAAGTTTACATTTTGATTTTAGAAGAACGGAGGCCTTGGATAACAAATAGAAGAAGATTACCACCATCACGGTGCCTGGATATATTAGTAAGTGTCCCTGGTTTATCATGATGGTAGATTTCCTTTAATATCCTCAGATATATTTTATCTAGCTGAAGTCTCAACCACTTGCATGCTTTCTGATTAGATGTCGTTGACCGTTGGCCAACAAATCAATCACCGTGTTTTCCATGTTGTAGAAATACAGACTCAGCACATTGAGACCGGAGCTTTTACCTCTTACCCACCAAGAACAGAAATTACGTGTTTTAGCCAAGTCAATAGTTGACTAGAAAATGATTGGGATAACAAGTCAAATGCAGTAGGGAACCTCACACACGACCCTGGGGAGCGGGGGCTGACGTACATCTCACACATACAGTGTCATACAACTGCCTCCTGCGGGGATTAAGGGCTGGTGTAGATCTAACAAATACATACTACAAAATACCCAAACAGAGACGTTTATATTGCATCATGCAGAAGCAAGATGATCATTAAAAAAAGATTAATTAAAAGGATTTTTGTGGGGGTGCGAGTTTTTATAATTAATGACTTACCACAAAAATGTTACATTGTTTGTTGTAATGGTCCATTTGGATCTTTTAAATTTTTTTCATTCTACTTGAGTTTTTTATTTGAAAGATTTTCAACATTTTCTAATGAACAACAAAATGGATGTAGCGTGTTGTAGTTGTTATGATTATATACAGTGGAGAAAAACAGTGTTTACTCAGCCACCAATTGTGCAAGTTCTCCTACTTAAAAAGATGAGAGAGAAAAAATGAGAAAACAAATCCAGAAAATCCATATTGTCTGATTTTTAAAGAATTTATTTGCAAATTATGGTGGTAAATAAGTATTTGGTCAATAACAAAAGTTCATCTCAATACTTTGTTATATATTTTTTGTGGGCAATGATAGAGGTCAGATCATTTTTGTAAGTCTACACAAGGTAGTGTAGGTATGTTGGTCCATTCCTCCTTGCAGACCTCCGCTAGAGCAGTGATGTTTTGGGGCTGTCGCTGGTAAACACAAACTTTCTACCCCTCCAAAGGTTTTCTATGAGGTTGAGATCTGGAGACTGGCTAGGCCATTCCAGGACCCTGAAATGCTTCTTAAAAGGCCACTCCTTTGTTGCCCTGGTGCTTGGGATCATTGTCAACATTTAATCTTCAATGCCCTTTCAGATTGGAGAAGGCTTGCACTCAAAATCTCACCATACTTGGCTCCATTCATTCTTCTATGTACACAGATCAGTCGCACAGCCCCCCCATGCTTCACAGTAGATCCGGTGTTTTTTTGGATTCACTCTCTGCCACGAGTTGTGTTTCTACCAAACAGTTCATCTGACATTATGATATTCTTCCAAATCTCTTCAGGAACATCCAAATGCTCTCTAGCAAACCTCAGACTAGCTTGGATATGTACTAAGCAGGGGGGCACGTCTGGCACTGCTGGATCCTGGAGGTTTAGTGTGTTACTGACAGTAGCCTTTGTTACGATGGTCCCAGCTTTCTGCAGGTCACTAGGTTCCCTCGTGTGGTTTTGGGATTTTGCTCACAGTATTATATAGCCAGCCAACCCCCAGTAGTATATAGGCAGCCAGCCCCCAGTAGTATATAGGCAGCCAGCCCCCAGTAGTATATAGCCAGCCAGACCCATGTAGTATACAGCCAGCCCCAAGTAGTATACAGCCAGCCCCATGTATTATACAGGCAGCCCCCAGTAGTACACAGCCAGCCAACTTCAGTAGTATACAGCCAGCCAGCCCCCAGTAGTATATAGCCAGCCAGCCCCATGTAGTATACAGCCAGCCAGCACGTAGTATACAGCCAGCTCGCACATAAAAAAAAATACTTACATATTTACCTTTGGTTCCGGTGCAGCTCCCCAATGTTCCATTCCCCGTGGCTCTTCTTCTTTCTTCTCCTTGCTGTATTTTCTGGCAGAGACACGTACACGAGCATCGGGGACACCGGAGGGTGAGTATGTAAGTTCATATATTTTTATTTGTGTATAAGCTGAGGTGAGGTTTTTCAGCACATTTTCTGTGCTGAAAAACTTGGCTTATACATGAGTATATACGGTAATCCATATTCTTATAACCCCTTTCTTTAATTTTGCCTGAGATGTATGATGGTACACGAATGGCCTCTGAAATCTTGCACATATATGTGTATGTTTATTTCTGATAACAAGATGTTAACAAAATGAAACTATTGCAAAAAACAACAATAGTTATTTTTTATTCTTTCCATACATAAAGATTGACATTATTCCAGGTCATGAGGTTTATTCTGCCTCTCCAGTGCAATTTTGTGATTTTGAGTTCTTTCTGAACTGATGGCCCCAGACCTAGCAGGAGCAAAGCAAGTGGAGAAAAAAAAAATCACTTTGCTCTTATAAGATGTATAACAAATGTTCTTTTATTCACTCGCACTATTGATTTATATAACATTAGTCAGCATGGGTGAACGGGATGAGTATAAGAGGTTTCAGTATTTTAATACAGCCTCCCAGTCATATCTAATGCCAGACAATCCTTTTAAATAAAGGTTACAGGCATTATCTTATGAGACACAACCCCTGCCAAAATGCAGTCCCTAATGATACAGCTGTAGGGGTCACAGTGGTTGTGGGAGTGACTGGGCTCATGAACCCAAGAAATCACTGGACTCTAGTAACATTACTACACTGGTTCTGTATCATATTCTAAAAGGTTCAAGTGTTGCAAGGGTTTTAAAACGCTAAAAATGCTAGTGAAAGAGTATGGAAGACCCAGGAAGGATTAGTGTGAAGAGGGTACTGTGTTTTAAAAATTCTGAGTAATTTCTTGGAAACAGTTTGCTGGACAAAATTTGTTGTAAAAACCCCTTTAGATTTATGATGCTGAAATGGTGCCAAAACGGAACATACCCTTTAAATAGAGTAGCCAAAACTTCAAAAATTTGTCCAGCGCAATCCAAAATCACTCGGGATTGGAGATAAAATAATTTCTTCTTTATTAGATCACAAGTTCTCCCATAAACAGCTAGCAGCACCAGTCCGGTCTAAACAAAAGGGCTTAGATAAACTAGTAAATTCAGTTACAACCTCCAAAATTGGGCTTAAAGTACCATAAAACGTCTTCTACCTATTTGTCTAATCACATCTTTATGAGGATTTTTTTCTATATTCTCGTGGACCCCAACAACTATATTGGGATTTTGTATGTTTTCATATACGACATGTGTCTAATTTTCCCATCTCATCTGTTATTTATTGTGTACAAATGTTTCTATGGGGAAATCATAGTTTTATTAATACTTAATCTACTTATGTGTATGCAAAATGACTAATATCCTATCCTTTGCTCGCATCTCCTAGATTATCCACACGTTTGGTACAAACCATTTGCGTACCCATATACAATTCAAGCTTTAGGGTGGCAATGAGCGGAACTCCCTGAATAAACTTCTCAATGACGAACAAATCCTCTCAGAAACCTGCGAGTACAACCCAGAGACGATGTCCCTTGTTGCATACCGGCCATCCCCGGCGACAATCAATTGTTCTAAGGATTTGGATGTAGTCACGGATTGGTAAACGGAGTTGCCGAAAAACTTTTTTTCTTTGGCCCGGACGAGGGCAAATTTTGGGGTTTGACAAAGCAAGACGTCATTCAACTCGCGCGGAGCGGCGTCGGTCAGGAAGCGCCAAAAGCGCACCTGTGCATCGTGCAAGGGGGTCCGGCTTAATGGTTGTGCTGTACGTCGGCCCTTAGTAGGGGGCGCCTGACTCAGACAAGTGAATTTCCGCTGTGGTTCTTCCAGAGTATATTCTAAAAAAGAATTGAGGCAATATTCCCCGTCAACTCTCGCAAACAAGAAGAACAAATGATGTAACTGGTAGCCATGGGGCCCACAGCAAAACGTATGGATCCGTCAGTACAACATGACAACCTACATCGCCACGTACGGAAAATCATGCGAGATAATACTTCCATGATGTCACGTACAGGAAACACCAAGCACTGTCACAGACAGGAAGTAAACAGGAATGTCCTAGGGATAATCCAAACTTTGATGGCAGTGGCTATACCATACAAGGATGATACATCAGGGATGAGCACAGTACAGGATATGACAACAGCACAGGTCAGGTATAATGCCACAATGTAACAACAGTGAAACTCATTGCAGTGATCCAAACTTCAGGGATTATACAATCAGTGATGACACGGTCCAGGTATCTGCACAAAATTATTTAATACACAATGGGGTCATAATACTCAGGTAACACAGTCAGAGGAGTCAGAGTTCAGGTAATAAACACAGTAAGTCACAATATGGAACAGTGAACAAAGTGAGGCCATGAAAAGATAACTACTGTGGTGATGTAACAGTATTGGGATATAAAGACAGGATGTAGGACCAGGGTAATACACAACCTGATGTCACGTACTCCAAAAAACAGTTTTCACAAATATGTATATTAACAGAAATGCCCCCACAGAAGTAATAAAGAGAAGATGTCTCAATACAGAGGTAATGAGGACAGTGATAAAGTCAGAGTAGAGGGATAACAGTACAGGCAATAACACAAGTGATGTCACAGTACAAGCACGGTGATGTCACAGTACAGGGTGATCCAACAGTATGTCACACATGAAATACTACCCAAAATGATTACAGTACAAGCATAATGCACCAGTGATGTCCACCAGTATGTCATAGTACCGACAATGGATGTCGCAGCATAATAATCTGATACACAGGAATGTCCCAGCACGAGATAAGTCCACAGTGATGTCACAGTACCAGCATAACACAACACCAGTGACTTCACAGACGGCAAGAGACACACAGTGATGTCACAGTACAGGGTGATATACCCCACTGGGGTCAAATCGCTTTTTTTACGGTGTACCCAAATTTTTCCGTTTTGTCAGCAATTTTCCCTGAATTACCCCAAGTTTTTGGCGCACGCGTCAGATTGTGGCGCATCGGCGCCGGCGCACAACTTGACGGAAATCAGGGGCGTGGCCGAACAAAACCCACGATTCAGAGAACCCGCCGCATTTTTTTAAAAAAAAATTGTCGCTGGACACGCGCTACCTGCATATCACAACAAATATCACAAATATATCACAACAAAGAAAAAAAATTAAAATGTACCCGATGCACAAACACACTAATCCTCAGGACAGTGCAAAGCACTAAAGCCCACTGTGCCGACACTCCAGCTCCCCCTGCTGGCCAAAACCCCAAAATAACAAGGTAAGCAACACTGTGTGAAAGGCAGGCTAAAGGGTATACCGTATATATTATGTGTATATGGGCAACATGTGACACAAATATTGTCACATAAGCATGTAAAATCCTTTAATAACATACCTAAAGGAGAGCCCACATAGCACCATGCCAAAACAAGTCAGAACACTACATATTTTACCTGTAAAACAGCCCAAAAAGGGAAGGGGAGCGGGGATGTGGAGCCCCACACGTATCACCAGCTGCATGTGTCACATGCAAATGTTTTTGGCGCAGCTGTGCTGCTTCCATGTGACACAAATTAGGGAGCATGTCATCGGACGATCCGACTGATTCCACTGCGCAGGATTTAACTTCAATTGTGTCGCATACAATGCACTTATGCTCCGGAAGAAGAAGGTGAACTCTGTCTGAGGAAGGAAGACGACACATAGATAATCGGGCGCACTATTAGTGAATCGCGCACAGTGCATTATAGACGGACAATGCCCTTTCTGTGAACTTCGTCAGGTAAGTAATGTGCCCTATTATGTCTTTGGCCATCAAGGTAAGGTGTGTACACTCCAGCTTTCTGTGAATCCTCACAAACAAGATTTGTAATGCACTTTGTAACATAAATGTGGCACATAAATCTGGTCGTATATTGTACTTTTGTATTTCAAGCTTGATATAATGCAGGTGGATTCATATGCTAACATATTCCTAGGAGCATTGTGAGTGTAGTTACAGGTAATGAAGGAAAAGAATTTAAAATCTAACAGAGGATGTGCTTCCTACCCAAAGCACCTGATTTTTACATTTTTCTTATTTTAGTGATATATTTTTTTTTTTAAGTTTTTTTATTTTTTAATTTAATAAACCAGGTTGCAAAGGCTACATAGATTACAGAGATATTCCAAACAGAGTAAACAAAAAGAATTAATGGTGGTAGAAACCCAATTACAACCAACAATTACAACCCACCAACTCACAACTCATCTCTGCATCTGTATGACAGAGGCAAACTGGGGGTCAGAGGCAGAAGCTAAAGAGTCACGAATGCAATATACTGTGTCCCTCAAGCACCAGTGAGTAAGATAGTCCTCAGGAGCTGAGCGGGACTGGGGACATCAGCTTGACTGGCATCTTCCAGTCGGGCAGTCAGCGGAGGCAAGAAAAAGCCTTTAATAGAGCTAGAACCTGGCCCTGCATCAACACCGCCGTGGTGTTTTACACGCTTATCGCCGCCGCAAAGGTGCCGGCGGCTTCAAAGGACGGCGGCGTGCGGGCGCCGCCATCTTTCCGTGGATTGTGGCTCCCTGTGACGTCATCGGGGGCGGCGATCCGTCGCCATGGTAGCTTCGGGTCTCACCAAGACCCGAAGCTACTTTGGGGTAACCCATTCATTACAATGTGCGGACAGCAACATTGTAATGTATGAGTAGTAAAATCCCCATATAATGCCATACTGTAGTATGCAGTATTGGTAGGATCGTACAGACACCCTAGGGTTAAAGTACCCTAGGAGTCTGAAAAATAGTAAAAAATAAAAAAAAAGTTAAAATAAAAATTATAATAAAAAAAACTAAAATTCAAATCACCCCCCCCTTTCCAGATATTGATATAATATAAATAAACAGTAAACAATCTATAAACCATTAGGTATCGCCGCATCCGAAAATGCCGCGATCTATCAAAATATGATAACGGTTTTTCACTACGTTTACCCGTAACAAAAAATCGTGCCCAAAGTCGAAAATGCCTTTTTTGCCATTTAAAAAAATTAACAATCTAAAAAAGTGATCAAAAGGTCGTACAATCCTAAAAATGATAACATTGTAACTCATCAAAATCCACAAAAAATGACACGCGCCACAGCTCCGTACACCAAAGTGAAAAAGTTATTAGCCCAGAAATGGCAAAATCCCCCCAAAAAATTTTGTACAGGAGGTTTTAATTTTTTTTAAATGTATGAAAACATTATAAAACCTATATAATTTGGTATCCCCGTAATCTACTGACCAAAAGAATAAGTATACAGTCATTTGGGGCGCACAGTGAAATCCGTAAAATCCAAGCCCAAGAATACGGCACAAATCGTTTTTTTTACCAATTTCACTGCATTTGGAATTTTTTTTCCCGCTTCCCAGTACACGGCATGGAATATTAAATACCAACCATTTTGAAGTTAATTTATTACTCAGAAAATAAGTCGTCACATATTCTGTACATGGAAAAATAAAAAAGTTACAGATTTTGAATGTGGGGGAGTGAAAAATGAAAACGCAATCGAAAAAGGGCTGCGGCGTGAAGGGATAAAAAAAAAGTCTGAGATTAATCTATGGATCGCCATCAACAGCCAAACTTAATTGTACGTTTGCCCACAGGAGGGCAGTGTATCACTATTGAAAACACAAGTAAAATTGTACAACGGGAAGGGAAACTTAAGGCTAATTATATTAATACTTAATCTACTTATGTGTATGCAAAATGACTAATATCCTAAAGTTTCCATTCCCGTTTGTACACTTTTACTTGTGTTTTCAATAGTGATACACTGCCCTCCTGTGGGCAAACTGTACAATTACAGTTTGGCTGTTTGATGGCGATCCATAGATTTAATCTCAGACTTTTTTTTATCCCCTTCACGCCGCAGCCCTTTTTCGATTTTGCGTTTTCATTTTTCACTCCCCACATTCAAAAATCTGTAACTTTTTTATTTTTCCATGTACAGAGCTATGTGTGACGACTTATTTTCTGAGTAATAAATTACACTTCAAAATGGTTGGTATTTAATATTCCATGCCGTGTATGGAAGCGGGAAAAAAAATTCCAAATGCAGTGAAATTGGTAAAAAAAACGCATTGTGCCGTATTCTTGGGCTTGGATTTTACGGATTTCACTGTGCGCCCCAAATGACATGTCTAACTTTTTCTTTTGGTCAGTATGATTAACGGGGATACCAAATTTATATAGGTTTTATAATGTTTTCATACATTTAAAAAAATTAAAACCTCCTGTACAAAATTTTGGGGGGATTTTGCCATCTTCTGGCGCTAATAACTTTTTCATACTTTGGTGTACGGCGCTGTGGCTGTGTCATTTTTTGTGGATTTTGAGAGTTTACATGTTATCATTTTTAGGATTGTACGACCTTTTGATCACTTTTTATAGAATGTTTAATTTTTTTTTAAATGGCAAAAAAGGCCATTTGACTTGGGCACGATTTTTCTGTTACGGGGTTAAACGTAGTGAAAAAACGTTATTATATTTTGATAGATCGGGCATTTTCGGATGCGGCGATACCTAATGTGTTATGATTTTTACTGTTTATTTATATTATATCAATTCTAGGAAAGGGGGGGTGATTTGAATTTTAGTTTTTTTTTTTTATTATAATTTTTTTATTTTAACTTTTTTTTTATTTTTACTATTTTTCAGACTCCTTAGGGTACTTTAACCCTAGGGTGTCTGTACGATCCTACCATATACTGCCATACTACAGTATGGCATTATATGGGGATTTTACTACTCATACATTACAATGTGCTGTCAGCACATTGTAATGAATGGGTTAACCCAAAGTAGCTTCGGGTCTTGGTGAGACTCGAAGCTACCATGGCGACGGATCGCCGCTCCCTGATGACGTCACAGGGAGCCACAATCCACAGAAAGATGGCGGCGCCCGCACGCCGCCGTCCTTTTGCAGCCGCCGGCACCTTTGCCGGCGGCGATCAGCGGTAAAACACCCACGATCGGTGTTGATGCAGGGCCAGGTTCTAGCTCATTTAAAGGCTTTTTCTTGCCTCCGCTGACTGCCAGACTGAAGAAGATGCCAGTCAAGCTGATGTCCCCAGTCCCGCTTGAGCTCCTGAGGACTATCTTTACTCACTGGTGCTTGAGGGACACAGTATATTTGCATTCTGTTACTCTTTTAGCTTCTGCCTCTGACCCCCAGTTTGCCTCCTGTCATACAGATGCAGAGATGAGTTGTTGAGTTGTTGCTGCCTGAGCCTGGGTAGGGCTTGTGCAAGAGGGTGCTACTGTAATTGGGTTCTCTACCATCCATAATTCTTTTGTTTACTCTGTTTGGAATCATCTCTAACCCCATGTAGCACCTTTGCAACCTGAGTTTTATTAAATTAAAAAATAAAAAACTTAAAAAAAAAATGTATTCAATAAAATAAGAAAAATGTAAAAATCAGGGCTTTGGGTAACAAGCACATCTCTGTTAGATTTTTAAAATTCTTCTTCACTTACCTGTAACTGCAGTCACAATGCTCCTAGGAATATGTCTAGCATATGAATCCACCTGCATTATATCAAGCTTGAAATACAAAAGTACAATATTACTGACCAGATTTATGTGCCACATTTTATGTTACAAAGTGCATTACAAATCTTGTTGTGAGGATTCACAGAAGCTGGAGTGTATACACACCTTCACCTTGATGGCCAAATCTGACATAATAGGGCACATGTACTTACCTGACGAAGTTCACAGAAAGTGCATTGTCCGTCTATAATGCACTGTGCCGCGATTCACTAATATCGTGCGCCCGATATCCTCTATGTGTCGCTTCCTTCCTCAGACAGAGTTCACCTTCTTCTTCCTGGAGCATGTAAGTGCGCTGTCTTGCGACACAATTTGAAAGTTAAATCCTGCGCTCAGTGGAATCAGTCGGATCGTCCGATGGCATGCCCCCTAATTTGTGTCACATGGAAGCAACACAGCTGCGCCAAAAAACATTTGCATGTGACACATGCAGCTGGTGATACGTGTGGGGCTCACATCCCCAGCTCCCCTTCCCTTTTTGGGCCTGTTTTACAGGTAAAATATGTAGTGTTCTGACTTGTTTTGGCATGGTGCTATATGGGCTCTCATTTAGGTATTGTATTAAAGGATTTTTACATGCTTATGTGACAATATTTGTGTCACATGTTTCCCATATACACATAATATATATACCCTTTAGGCTGCCTTTCACAGTGTTGCTTACCTTGTTATTTTGGGGTTTTGGCCAGCAGGGGGATCCTTTGCTCGCATCTCCTAGATTATCCACACGTTTGGTACAAACCATTTGCGTACCCATATACAATTCAAGCTTTAGGGTGGCAATGAGCGGAACTCCCTGAATAAACTTCTCAATGACGAACAAATCCTCTCAGAAACCTGCGAGTACAACCCAGAGACGATGTCCCTTGTTGCATACCGGCCATCCCCGGCGACAATCAATTGTTCTAAGGATTTGGATGTAGTCACGGATTGGTAAACGGAGTTGCCGAAAAACTTTTTTTCTTTGGCCCGGACGAGGGCAAATTTTGGGGTTTGACAAAGCAAGACGTCATTCAACTCGCGCGGAGCGGCGTCGGTCAGGAAGCGCCAAAAGCGCACCTGTGCATCGTGCAAGGGGGTCCGGCTTAATGGTTGTGCTGTACGTCGGCCCTTAGTAGGGGACGCCTGACTCAGACAAGTGAATTTCCGCTGTGGTTCTTCCAGAGTATATTCTAAAAAAGAATTGAGGCAATATTCCCCGTCAACTCTACCAAACAAGAAGGAACAATGATGAACTGGTAGCCATGGGGCCTCCAGCAAAACGTATGGATCCGTCAGTACAACATGACAAACTAAAACATCGCCACGTACGGAAAATCATGCAGAGATAATACTTCCAGTGATGTCACGTACAGTGAAACACCAAGCACTGTCACAGACAGGGATAGTAAACAGGAATGTCCTAGGGATAATCAAACTTTGATGGCAGTGCTGATACATAACAAGGATATACATCAGTGATAGCACAGTACAGGGATTATACAAACACAGGTCAGGTATAATGCACACAGATGTAACAGACAGTGAAATCATTGCAGTGATCCAACCTTCAGGGATTATACAATCAGTGATGACACGGTACCAGGATATCTGCACAAAATTATTTAATACACAATGGGGTCATAACTCAGGTAACACAGTCGAGGAGTCAGAGTTCAGGTAATAAACACAGTAAGTCACAATATGGGAACAGTGAACAAAGTGAGCCATGAAAAGATACTACTGTGGTGATGTAACAGTATTGGGATATAAAGACATGATGTAGGACCAGGGTAATACACAACCTGATGTCACAGTACTCAAAAAAATACAGTTTTATCACAATATATGTATAATTAACAGAAATGTCCCCCTACAGAAGTAATAAAGAGAATAATGTCTCAATACAGAGGTAATGAGGACAGTGATAAAGTCAGAGTAGAGGGATAACAGTACAGGGCAAATAACAAGTGATGTCACAGTACAAGCACGGTGATGTCACAGTACAGGGTGATCCAACATGTATGTCACACATGAAATATACACCAAATGATTAACAGTACAAGCATAATGCACCAGTGATGTCACGTATGTCATAGTACCGAATGGATTCGCAGCATAATATTGATACACAGGAATGTCCAGCACAGAGATAATCCACAGTGATGTCACAGTACAGCATAACACAACACAGTGACCTTCACAGTACGGCAAATACACACAGTGATGTCACAGTACAGGGTGATAACCCCACTGGGGTCAAATCGCTTTTTTTACGGTGGGTACCCAAATTTTTCCGTTTTGCAGCAATTTTCCCTGAATTACCCCAAGTTTTTGGCGCACGCGTCAGATTGTGGCGCATCGGCGCCGGCGCACACTTGACGGAAATCAGGGGCGTGGCCGAACAAAACCCACGATTCAGAGAAACCGCCGCATTTTTTAAAAAAAAATTGTCGCTGGACAACGCGCTACCTCATACACAACAAATATCACAATATATCACAACAAGAAAAAAAATTTAAAATGTACCCTATGTCACAAACACACTAATCCTCAGGACAGTGCAAAGCACTGAAAGCCCACGTGCCGACACCCAGCTCCCCCTGACCTGGCCAAAACCCCAAAAAACAAGGTAAGCAACACTGTGTGAAAGGCAGGCTAAAGGGGTTAACCGTATATTATGTGATATGGGCAACATGTGACACAAATATTGTCACATAAGCATGTAAAATCCTTTAATACATAACTAAATGAGCCCACATAGCACCCTGCCAAAACAAGTCAGAACACTACATATTTTACCTGTAAAACAGGCCCAAAAAGGGAAGGGGAGCTGGGGATGTGAGCCCCACACGTATCACCAGCTGCATGTGTCCCGCACAATGTTTTTTGGGCAGCTGTGTGCTTCCATGTGACACAAATTAGGGAGCATGTCATCGGACGATCCGACTGATTCCACTGAGCGCAGGATTTAACTTTCAAATTGTGTCGCAATACAATGCACTTACATGTCCAGGAAGAAGAAGGTGAACTCTGTCTGAGGAAGGAGAAGCGACACATAGAGGATACGGGCGCAAGATAGTAGTGAATCGCGGCACAGTGCATTATAGACGGACAATGCACTTTCTGTGAACTTCGTCAGGTAAGTAAATGCCCTATTATGTCAGATTTGGCCATCAAGGTGAAGGTGTGTATACACTCCAGCTTCTGTGAATCAACAAGATTGAATGCAAAGTTGTAACATAAAATGGGGACATAAATCTGGTAGAATATTGTACTTTTGTATTCAGCTTGATATAATGCAGGTGGATTCATATGCTAGACATATTCCTAGGAGCATTGTGATGTAGTAGTTACAGGTAAGTGAAGAAGAATTTTAAAAATCTAACAGAGGATGTGCTTCTTACCAAAGCCCTGATTTTTACATTTCTTATTTTAAGTGAATATATTTTTTTTTTAAGTTTTTATTTTTTTTAATTTAATAAAAACTCAGGTTGCAAAGGTGCTACATAGATTACAGAGATTATTCCAAACAGAGTAAACAAAAAGAAGGAGGGTAGGGGAGAGAACCCAATACAACCAACAATGTACAACAACAACTCAACACAACTCATCTCTGCATCTGTATGACAGGAGGCAAACTGGGGGTCAGAGGCAGAGAAGCTAAAAGAGTAACAGAATGCAAATATACTGTGTCCCTCAAGCACCAGTGAGTAAATAGTACTCAGGAGCTGAAGCGGGACTGGGGAATCAGCTTGAATGGCATCTTCTCAGTCTGGAGTCAGCGGAGGCAAGAAAAAGCCTTTAAATGAGCTAGAACCTGGACGCATCAACACGAGCGTGTGGTGTTTTACCGCATCTACGCCGCCGCAAAGGTGCCGGCGGCTCAAAGGACGGCGGCGTGCGGGCGCCGCCATTCTTTCCGTGGATTTGGGCTCCCTGTGACGTCATCGGGGGAGCGGCGATCGTTTCGCCATGGTAGCTGTTCGGGTCTCACAAGACCCGAAGCTACTTGGGGTAACCCCATATACATGTGCGGACAGCAATTGTAATGTATGAGTAGGGAAAATCCCCATATATAGAATGTTAGCCTTATGCAATAGGAGTATAGGATATGCAGTAGTAGTCATGTACAGACAAATAGGGTTAAAGTTACCCTAGGAATCGAAAAATTAGTAAAAAAAAAAAAAAGTAAAATAAAAATTATAATAAAAAAAACAAAATAACACCCCCCTCATAGAATTGATTAAATATAAATAAACAGTAATAACTAAAAAACACATTAGGTATCGCCGCATCCGAATGCCCGATCTATCAAAATATGATAACGGTTTTTCACTACGTTTAACCCCGTAACAGAAAAATCGTATTTGCCCAAAGTCGAAATGGACTTTTGCCATTTTTAAAAAATTAAAATTCTAAAAATGAGCAAAGGCGGACAAGTCCAAAAATGAAACATTTGTAAACTCAAAAACTCACACAAAAATGAAAGCCAAGCGAGAACCAAAGTATGAAAAGTTTACCCGACAAGAGAGGGAAGACAGAACAGAAATGGCAAAATCCCCCAAAAAATTTTGTACAGGAGGTTTTAATTTTTTTAAATGTATGAAAACATTATAAAACCTATATAAATTTGGTATCCCCGTTAATCATACTGACCAAAAGAAAAAGTTAGACATGTCATTTGGGGCGCACGTGAAATCCGTAAAATCCAAGCCCAAGAATACGGCACAAATGCGTTTTTTTTACCAATTTCACTGCATTTGGAATTTTTTTTCCCGCTTCCAAGTACACGGCATGGAATATTAAATACCAACCATTTTGAAGTGTAATTTATTACTCAGAAAATAAGTCGTCACATAGCTCTGTACATGGAAAAATAAAAAAGTTACGATTTTGAATGTGGGGAGTGAAAAATGAAAACGAAAACGAAAAAAGGGCTGCGGCGTGAAGGGATAAAAAAAAAGCTCTGAGATTAATCTTTGGAATCGCCATCAACAGACCAAACTGTAATTGTACAGTTTGCCCCAGAGAGGGCAGTGTATCACTATTGAAAAAACAAGTAAAGTTGTACAAACGGATGGAAACTTAAGGATATTAGTCATTTTGCATACACATAGTAGATTAGTATTAATAAAAACTAGATTTCCCCATAGAAACATTTGTACACAATAAATAACAGAGAGATGGGAAAATTAGACACATGTCGTATATGAAAACATTCAAAATCCAATTATAGTTGTGGGTCTCCGAGAATATAGAAAAAAATCCTCATAAAGATGTGATTAGACCAAATAGGTAGAAGACGTTTATGGTACTTTAAGCCCAATTTTGGAGGTGTAACTGAATTTACTAGTTTATCTAAGCTTTTGTTAGACCGGACTGGTGCTGCTAGCTGTTTATGGGAACTTGTGATCTAATAAAAAATTATTTTATCTCAATCCACGAAGTGATTTGGATTGCGCTGGAAAAATTTTGAAGTTTGGTCTACTCCTATTTAAGTGTATGTTCAGTTTTGGCACCATTTCAGCATCATAAATAAAAGGGGTTTTTACAAAAATTTTGGTCAGCAAACTGTTTCCAAGAAATTACTCGAGAATTTTTTAAAACAGTACCCTCTTACACACTAATCTTCCTGGGTCTCCATACTCTTTCACTAGCATTTTTAGCGTTTTAAAACCCTTGCAACACTTGAACCTTTTAGAATATGATAAGAACCAGTGTAGTAATGTTACTAGAGCCAGTGATTTCTTGGGTTCATGGCCCAGTCACTCCCACAACCACTGTGACCACTACAGCTGTATCATTAGGGACTGCATTTTGGCAGGGGTGGTGTGTCTCATAAGATAATGCCTGTAACCTTTTTTAAAAGGATTGTCTGGCATAATATGACTGGGAGTGCTGTATTTAAAATAGAAACCTTCTTATACTCATCCCGTTTCACCCATGGGCTATGTTATATAAATCAAAGTGCGAGTGAAAATAAAAGAACATTTGTTATAACTCTTATAAGAGCAAACAAGTGATTTTTTTTTTTCTCCACTTGCTTGCTCCTGCTAGGTCTGGGGGCCATCAGTTCAGAAAGAACTCAAAATCACAAAATTGCACTGGAGGGCAGAAAAACCTCATGACCTGGAAAAATGTCAATCTTTATGTATGGAAGAATAAAAAAATAACTATGTTGTTTTTTTTGCATATAGTTTCATTTTGTTAACATCTTGTTTATCAGAAATAAACCACAGATATATTCAGAGGCCATTCGGTGTACCATCATACATTCAGCAAAATTAAAAGAAAGGGGTTTATAAGAATATGGATTACCGTATATACTCATGTATAAGCCATAGTTTTCAGCACAGAAAATGTGCTGAAAAACTCACTCAGCTTAACACAAAAAAATATATGAACTTACATACTCACCCTCCGGTGTCCCCGCTTGCTGCGGTACGGTCTCTGCAGAAAATACAGCAGGAGAAAAGAAAGAAGAAGAGCCACGGGGAATGGAACATTGGGGAGCTGCACCGGGAACCAAAGGTAAATTAAGTATTTTTTTTATGTGCGGTGGCTGTATACTACGTGCTGGCTGGCTGTATACTACATGGGCGGCTGGCTATATACTACTGGGGGCTGGCTGGCTGTACTACTGAAGTTGGCTGGTGTGTACTACTGGGGCTGGCTGCCTGTATAACATGGGGGCTGGCTGTATACTACTTGGGCTGGCTTAGATACATGGGTCTGGCTGGCTATATACACTGGGGCTGGCTGCCTATATACTATCGGGGGGGGCTTGCTGCCTAATACTCTGTGGGTTGGCTGGCTATATAATACTGTGAGCACAAAATCCAAAACCACACGAGGAACCTAGTGACCTGCAGAAAGCTGGGACCATCGTAACAAAGGCATACTGTCAGTAACACACCTAAACCTCCAATGACCAGCAGTGCCAGACGTGCCCCCCTATGCGAACTTAGACAGGATCCAAGCATAGTCTGGAGTGTGCGATAAGAGAGCCACAGTGTTGCTTACCTTGTTATTTTGGGGTTTTGGCCAGCAGGGGGAGCTGGAGTGTCGGCACAGTGGGCATTATCATGTGCTTTGCACTGTCCTGAGGATTAGTGTGTTTGTGACATGGGTCACATTTTTAAATATTTTTATTCTTTGTTGTGATATTATTTGTGATATTATTGTTGTGATATGCAGGTAAGCGCGTGTCCAGCGACAATTTTTTTTTAAAAAATGCGGCGGTTTCTCTGAATCCGTTGGGTTTTCGTTCGGCCACGCCCCCTGATTTCCGTCAAGTGTGCGCCGGCGCCGATGCGCCACAATCTGATCGCGTGCGCCAAAAACTTGGGGTAATTCAGGGAAAATTGCTGCAAAACGGAAAAATTTGGGTAACCCACCGTAAAAAAGCGATTTGACCCCCAGTGTGTGTATCACCCTGTACTGTGACATCACTGTGTGTATTATGCCTGTACTGTGAAGTCACTGTGTGTGTGTGTTATGCTTGTACTGTGACATCACTGTGTGAATTATCTCTGTGCTGTGACATTCCTGTGTATCATAATTATGCTGCGACATCACTTCGGTACTATGACATACTGTGACATCACTGTGTGCATTATGCTTGTACTGTTACATCATTTTGTGTATTATTTCTATGCTGTGACATAACTGTGTGGATCACCCTGTACTGTGACATCACCGTGCTTGTACTGTGACATCACTTTGTTTATTATGCCCTGTACTGTTATCCCTCTACTCTGACTTTATACCTGTGCTCATTACCTCTGTATTGACATCAGGTTGTGTATTACCCTGGTCCTACATCAATGTCTTTATATCCCAATACTGTTACATCACCACAGTAGTCATTCCTATTCATGGCATCACTTTGTTCACTGTCCCTATATTGTGACTTTACTGTGTTTATTAACCCTGAACTCTGACTCCTCTGAATGTGTTACCTGAGTATTATGACCCCATTGTGTATTAAATAATTTTGTGCATGATACCTGTACCGTGTCATCACTGATTGTATAATCCCTGAACTGTTGGATCACTGCAATGATTTTCACTGTACTGTTACATCATTGTGTGCATTATCCCTGCACTGTGCTATCACTGTATGTATAATCCCTGTACTGTGATATCACTGCAATGACATCAATGTTTGTATTATCCCTGTACTGGGACATTCCTGTTTACTATCCCTGTACTGTGACAGTGCTTTGTGTATTATCACTGTACTGTGACATCACTGGAAGTATTATCTCTGAATGATTTTCTCTGTACTGTGGCATGTTTTATGTATGTCATGTTGTACTGACGGATCCATTCCAAGTTTTGCTGTGAGGCCCCATGGCTACCAGTTACATTCATGTTCCTTCTTGCTTTAGTAGAGTTGGAGTGAATATTGCCTCAATTCCTTTTTTTAAGAATATAATCTTTGAAAGAACCAAACAGCTGAAATTCACTTTTTCTTGAGTACAGGCGGTCCCCTACTTAAGGACACCCGACTTACAGACAACCCATAGTTACAGACGGACCCCTCTGCCCACTGTGACCTCTGGTGAAGCTCTCTGGATGCTTTACTATAGTCCCAGACTGCAATGATCAGCTGTAAGATGTCTGTAATGAAGCTTTATTGATAATTCTTGGTCCAATTACACCAAAAATTTTGAAACTCCAATTGTCACTGGGGCAAAAGAAAAAAAATTGTCTAGAACTTCCATTATAAAATATACAGTTTCGACTTACATACAAATTCAACTTAAGAACAAACCTCCAGACCCTATCTTGTATGTAACCCGGGGACTGCCTGTAGTGTCCTTCTTTTAACTGTGTCTGAGGTACCGGGATGATGACATCCAACTGAATGAGTTTTTGGATTATATCAATAGTGGGCAGTTGTGGGTTTTGCCTCACTAATATGCAGGGGGCGCACAGTCTGAAATTATCTGGAACCCCCTGAACTGCTGGGAGTGTGCACCTTTAACATACTTTATTACAAAAAAGGCCTTAAATGGCCTCACTAACCCATTGGTCAGGAAAGTGATATAAAATCGAAATCTTTATTATTATCTCTTAAAGGTTTTGAGAATACCAATGCACACAGATTATTAAAAATCTACGAGGTAGGCCTATCAGAGTCCTTTGAGGTTGTGAGAGGTTGGTTTGAACAGTTCCGATTGAGCAGTTGTGCTCTTTTTGTATTTTTATTGGTAGTTGGAAGGGTGCCAATATATTTATTTCCGATACAAGTATCTCTTTATTGTATTCAATTGGCAACATACAATGTATCCTTTCCTATCTAGACCCATAGGCCACAATATTTTTTTTTCACCTTAACACACAGCGTAAAACAAAACTCTTAATGTAACTCTGACTAACCAGTAACACGCCCCTTTAGGTGCACATTGTCGGCACAGTGCAACTAACAGCACAAAACTGGTGCAAACCCACTTCATAGTTTACATGTGCAGCTCGAAAGACTCTTTTTCAGTGCAAGTCGACGGTAAACGGAGCAGCCAAATTTAATATACATGGACCAAAAGATGCATAATGTTCTTCCAGCAGACTTTGGATTAAAACCTACATATGATATATCAGTCTTGTAAATATCCTCCCATGTCTAGTGTCTTTCTAAGATTGCCAGCCACGATTCTCAGACTGTAACTAGACCTGGCATGAGTCCTGTATCTTACATGACTAAAGCATATCGAGAGGCGTTTATGTAGTGTGGGTGTTGTTTTATTCATGTATGTTTCGGGAGATATCTGGCTGCCGCATCCTCTGTTTACAACCTCCGCATGGGTTTCTTGTAAGCTATATCAATATTGTATTCTTTCATGCTGTGTGGCACTCAGTCTCTCATTGGGTCTTGTGCTGTAGGCATGTTACCTTCTCGGGCAGCATAGCCACTGGCTCTCCCTTTCTTTCGTCAGCCCTACTAACACTTCTTCTTGGACTGGCACCCACCCTTCTCCTTTGTCTCGCGCCCCTCGGATGTGCTTATGTCCTCAGCAAATCACGTGACCAAAAAGATTTTAAGCATGCCAATTCCTGTGAAAGCTTTCAACATTCCTACCTCTTGACGGTGCCCATGTTTCGATTAGGCTATTCTGTTGACTCATTCTCAACCTACGATCTTTCATGTTGACTCCAGCTTACCTTTAACAATGAATCTGTGCTGTCCACCTTACATTAAGAGTTCAAGTTGGATTTGGCGGAGTCAGAAACTTTGCCCGGTTTATGACCACCATCATATGGAAATGACAGCAAGAGTGATTTTGAGTGATTCTCCTTTCGCCCGGAGAATGTAACATACTGTAATGAGTGGATGGACCAGTAGATCACAAATTTATACAGTGTTACGGATACATTCAGACCCCTTTAAATGTTTCACTCTTTGTTTTATTGCAGTCAATTGGTAAGATCAAAAAAGCTCTTTTTTTCCATTAATATACACTCTGCACCCCATCTATATAAATAAAAAATGAAATGTAGATATTTTTGCTAATTGGAGTAAAAAACTGAAATATCACTGGTCATAAGTATTCAGACTCTTTGCCTCAGTATTGAGTAGAAAGCAACTTTTAGCTAGTACAGCCATGATCACAAGTTTTTGACACCAGAATTCTCTCCAGAGATGCTCAATTGGGTTTAGTATTCGGTGGCTGTGCTGGCCAGTCATGTACAGTTACAGAGTTGTTCTGAAGCCACTGCTTTGTTATTTTAGCTGTGTGCTAGGGTCATGTCTTGTTTGAAGATGACCTCAGCCACCAAATCTCAGATCCAGAGCACTGTGGAAGAGGTTTCATCCAGGATATCTCTGCACTTGGCCGCATTTATCTTTCCTTCATTGCAACCAGTCATCCTGTCCCTGCAGCTGAAAAACATCCCACAGCATGCTACCGCCACCACCATGTGTACTGTTGGGATTGTATTTGGCTTTGAGGATCAGTGCCTATTTGCTCCCCACATATACCTCTTAGAATTAACACCAAAAAGTTCAATCTTCATCTCATCAGACCAGAGAATCTTATTTCTCATTCTCTGGGAGTCCTTCATGTGTTTTTTTTTTTTGCAACTGTATGCGGCTTTACTATGTCTTGTACATACATGGCTTACCGGCACACTCTGCCATAAAGCCCTGACTGGTGGTGAGCGCAGTGATAGTCAACTTTATGGGCAGTGGTTAGCACACAGCCATGCAGTGCTCGGGTCCTGGGTTCAAGTCCCATCCAGGTCAACAACTGCAAAGAATTGTTTCTGTGGGTTTCCTTTGGATCCTCGGGTTTCCTCCCACACTCCAAAACATACTGGTAGGTTAATTAGATTGTGAGCCCCATGAGGACAGGGACTGATTTGGCAAGTGTCTGTGCAGCGCTGCGTAATATGTGTGTGCTATATAAATAAAGAAATTATTATTAATGTGGAACTTTCTCCTCTCCCTATTAAATCTCTGGAGCTTAGCTGTTTATTTTATTATATCAGTTCTAGGAAAAGGGGGTTTCATTTGAATTTTTTGTTTTTTTTAATTATCATTTTTAATTATCATTTATTATTACTTTTTTTATACTTTAACCCTAGGTTGTCTGATCGATCCTACCATATACTGCCATACTAAAGTATGGCATGTATGGGATTTTCCACCTCATTCATTAAAATGTGCAAATCGCACATTGTAATGAATGGATTAAAAGAGACAGCCTCGTCATTGCGACGATTGCCATGCGCTGCCATCTTTTTGAGCGGTCGGGAGCATTGCTGCGTGATCACGGGATAACACCAACTAGCACCATGTGTTACCGGTAAGTCTTTGCTGAAATATGCTCCCTACCATTTGATTTGATGCATTATGAGGCAAACATACTTGAGATGCTGTAGTTACACTGATGCTGGATCATATCTTGGTTAATCCCTGAGCTGAGTGGTTTTGCTGAAAAAATAATTTTATCATTCAGGACCTAGGGAAAGCGGGGTCAGGCTGGCTGCCTAGATCAACACATTAGACACGGAGCTTGTAATTAAAAATGAAGGTAGTCCAGACAGGACTAATCAACCTCAGCTGGATCACTCATACACAGCAACTGGGGGATGGTGCAGCGATGTTTATTCTAACACCTTCAGGCACAACCCGGATTACATCATGCTCTCCTGCAGTGAAGAACTCACATGCTAGGAGAATGCTGAACTTCAGCATAGAAGCGACAGCGCTTCATTAACATAATATTATATCCGTTTTATATCAGAAACCACTCAGCACAGGATTAACCAAGATTGATCCTGCATCAGGTAGCTACAGCATTCTCAACGTATGTTTGCTTCATAATGCATCAAATCAAATGGTAGGTTTCCTTTAAAAAATGCTCTAAAAATGATTTAAAAAATGTTACATGCTCCAAATAATGACCACTAAAAAGAACAACGCTTCTTTAAAAATATTGAAAAGACCATTTTCACACCAATTACTTTTTATTTAGTAAAATTGGCAAAAAAAATTGGTAAAATCTAAATAAATGAGGTATTTTCAGAATCGTGGCAACCCTAAATATGGTAAACAGCCCAAAAAAATCTTCCTAAAAATTGTGATTATTTTCATTTCCCCACCAAACAGTTAATAAAAATCTCACCAATTAGCTATAGATGCCCAAAATTATGCAACAAAAATGCATCTCATGTGGCAAAAAATAAGCCCCTATATGTCCCTTCCATTCTATGCCCGGCCATGTGCCTTAAACACAGGATACAACCACATATGGTAATGCACCTCCATTTTGTTTTAAAACCCCTATAAAACACCTAAAGGGTTAACAAACTCTTAAAAGTGCTTTTTAATTTTAATTTAGTTAATTTAATTTACGAGACTAGATATTTTTTTCTAAGCCTCAACTTCTATTAAAAACATGTGAAATGTTTAAATTTCACCCTGCCAACATAAAGCAGACATTTGGGAAATGTAAGTTATGAATTAACTGCTATGACTACGACTATCTGCTTAAAGATAGAGAATTAGAACTTTGAAAATAAAAATAAATGTTGCTAAATTTTTGTCAAATTTCAGTTTTTTCATAACTAACACAAAAGATATTATCTAAATTTTAACTAATTTGAAAGTCCCCAAAATCCCGGATATGTTATGGAGTCAAATATAACCAACTATAACCACTTATAGACTGAGCCCCAAAGGGGATAATGAGCAAAAAAATAGCTAATTTAGTCTTACCTTTTGGCTGCATGAAACAAAGAGTGAAAAATATAAAGGGTGTGTATACTTTCTATAACCCACTGTATTTTATTGCCATTATTAACATTTTTGGAGTCCCAAGCCAAAACTTTTGTGACACATTATGTTAATACCTATACATAGGATAAATATAAGTATAAATATTCAATATATGTTCCATATAACCCCTATTTGCAGTGTTACAATAAACAATTGTTGCATTAGGGCGTGTTAAACATTCCCAGCAAGTGTAACTGCATGTCCCAGCCATCTACTAGTGGCAATGCCAACCCAAAGACCATCACATCATAGTGTACCAAGGTATCTATAATGTTTCCATAATGCTGCAAACTGGACCAAAACAAATTGTGAGCTATGCTAAAAGTTATAATGAGAATTCAGAACTTTACTCTGAAATAACTTGTTCAGAAAATAGATATCAAAACTCTGTAATTGAATATTAATAATTGCGTGTATACAATACTTGGCGAGTCCTATTTTCAATGGAGAGCTTAAACTTAGAGACAATGGGGGATATATTTCAGGACCTCTGCGCACCGCCAGTGGCGCAGATGCCTTGAAATATCGCAGATGCTAGCTTATGCTAGCTTTTTGCGATTATTTTCCCAATCCGCCTCTTCATGTCGGGCTGGTATTTGCAGCGGCGGGCTATCATACGCTGGCGCACAAGCGCCAGGTATGATCAATATCCCCCAATGCTCCAGGGGAAAAAGGTATGTAAATTAAGAAGAAATTATTTTATATACTGTATGTTATTGGGATAAAAGAACGGCCACATCCATAATTCAGTGAATGTAGAGTTTATTGCGTGGCGATACAACTGTCCAACCCATATCCCATCATTAATGTGTAAGTTATAAAGCATAAAATTAACAAGCAAATAATTGCTAATCAGCAATCATAAAATTGTTTAAGGGAACCTGTCAGCAGGTTTTATCCCATTAAACTACTAGTTAGGGAGTGAAATATTCTTTCTACATTCCCGTCTTTTATGTGAAATCTGACATGTTTGCCTATAAAAAACTCCCCCAAAGTCATGCAAATATGACTCTTCTCACCTCATTTTCACAAGTTTAGTGGTTGTCAAGGGTAGTGTCATTTAATAAACTTGGGGTTTTTCTGTAAATACGAAGTATGTGCAGTGGCTAACATTCTTAATAGATGGGTTATCTTCTTGTTTAAAGATTAAAGAAGCTAGTAGTTTTGCTCCGTTTTTTTCCTCCTGCCGACTCCCATTGCACACAGACAAGCTATTACCTAATATGAGCAATAGGAGCAGTCCCTTTTATTATGTATTGTTTTTAAACTTGCACGTGTGTAAAATATCATTTTTGTATGTATCACTTTGGACGACGAACAATATGTATACGTCATTTCCGCTATGAAACATAGCGTCTAGGGTTGCTAGGCTACTGGAGCAGTGACGCCCCACCGGCTCAATTATAGCCAGGTGGGAACGCCACTTCCGCAGAGCTAGAGAAAGCGCCGGACGGCGCGAAAACGGCTGTCGCCTTTGCATGTCCCACCCCTGCTCCCACTCTCTACCCATGTTGGCACATATGCCGAATGTACTTTTATCTTGCATGAAATAAAGAAGACAACGCTTTTCCCCGGGTGAGTGCTGCTGTTTTCTGTTCATTTTGCACTAATAAGCTTGTATGTTTAGTTCTATAGAACCCGAACACATGATTTTTGTCTCTATTAAAGAAAAAATTATCTTTTAGAACCCATCAAACTTACACTTCTGTGAGCTACAAAACTGGACATACAGGCAGTTAAATATTGTCCGAACTGGATCTTTATCTGCAGCTACATTTCCTACTATGGCCCTGATTTATTAAAAGTAGTGCATATTATGTCTCTCTAAAGTGCACCGATTATTGGAAACATCGGTCTTCATTAATCTGGCGCACCTTGCACTGATCAGAGTGCGCCCCAACATTTTTAGTGCCCTTTAACATACAGTGCACCCATTCACCAAAAGTTGGCACGGACTCTCATTAATCTGGCGCACTCTGCACCCTATAATTTTATAGGCAGAGTACTGCACAGCTTGCCAAATCAGTTCCCTTTCCCCAGGGGATTACAATCTAATCAACCACTAGTATGTTTTGGAGTGTGGAGGAACCAGGGACTCAGAGGAAACCCACTACCAAACTCTTTGCAGATGTTGGCCTGGTGGGACTTGGAACCCAGGATCCCAGCGCTGAAGGTCTGTAGTCTAACCACTGTGCCACTATGCTACCCATAATTATTTTTAGTGCCAAAGTGAGTAGTAAATGTGGCGCACAGTTGGAATCGCACACCGGAAATCCTTAAGGTGCAGAATTTTCTGTTTTGTCAGACACAGAGCAGCCATGACACAAATCTGGTGCAAACACTTTATAAATACGAGCGCTAGCAGTTTCAGTGCAAATTCAGACAGAAAACTGGCACAACCACACATACTTTAATAAATGTGGCCAATGTATTAAGCTGTCTGTATCTCTGGTTCTGTATTTCACAAAACCATAAGCCTGATCTGAAAGATAGGGCCTTTATCTGTAATATGACACTGGTCCATAGAACAGAAGATAGGGATATCCCCGAAACCACTAAGAGGGAATTTAGAAAGGATATTTCTATTCTACTGAAGGTCCGTCATTTTAGTGGGTTAAAACCTGGTTTTAAGACAGCTGGAAGGGAATATGCAGTAGTTGGAGTTGTATATGGAATAGCCACATGTTCATATTGATAGCCTTATAAATATCAGTCACTTAATATATCGAGCCATCAGGTGGGGGAAGTATCACAACCGGATACGTCAATGTGCACATGGTTTTTTAACTACTTATAAACGCCCAGCTAATCATGTGCATAGGCGTTACCTTGCTCCCTCATAGAGAGTGTGACATATTTACTGCCCTAGCCTGATATGTGCCATTACCTCCTGACTTCTTTGCCGGATGTCGACAATCCTGACCAGTGCATAGTTGTGGGAATCCCTCGAGCTCTGCATTCCGCTCTTGTAGAGCCACTTCCTCTTGCAGGACCTGCTGCCGACTGAATTACTTCACCAGCTTGCTCTGGAAGAGAGAAAAAGTCATTCAGTACTAGACATAAAGAAAAAGATCATGAAAAAGGATATACTAACATTATTTGTGCTTTTCAGACAACGATAGTACATGAGTACAGTGTTCTCGCTCAGGGACTGACCCAGTACCGAGGACAAGGGACAAGGACTGCTGGGGCATAGGAGTAACCCATGTATCCATGCAGACACTCATGGGAGTACTGGGAGTACCGGGTTTAGCTATCTCCAGTGGCATCATATAGAATTATACCCATGACATTTATGATGAGGTACAAGAGACCCTGAGTTCTTGTGATCTGTGAATGTCCCAATCTCCCACTGTTCAGACATTTGGATGAGGGATGAGGGAAAACTGAAAATTACTGGAGAACTCCCTTAATAGAAAACTTGTCTCAGATGGTGGACACAAAATATCTGTATACTTCATGGACAGCCTTAGCGAGATAATATCAAACATCACAGAGAATCACCATAAAGTTATCACTATGTTTCAATGTGACAGTGCTTTGTGTATTATCACTGTACTGTGACATCACTGGAATTATTATCTCTGTATGATTTTCTCTGTACTGTGGCATGTTTTATGTATGTCATGTTGTACTGACGGATCCATTCCAAGTTTTGCTGTGAGGCCCCATGGCTACCAGTTACACTCATGTTCCTTCTTGCTTTAGTAGAGTTGGAGTGAATATTGGATGGGCTTTCCTCAATTCCTTTTTTTAAGAATATAATCTTTGAAAGAACCAAACAGCTGAAATTCATTTTTTCTTGAGTATTGAAAAATTAGTGTAAACTTTTATAGTGATTCATCTGTGATGTTGTGATATTATCTCGCTAAGGCTGTCCATGAAGTATACAGATATTTTGTGTCCACCATCTGAGACAAGTTTTCTATTAAAGGGGTTATCCGGGTTTTAAAAATTACCTACGACCGGGCTGGGGAGGGCTAGTTAAACATAATAAACATGGACTTACCTCGTCCGGCGCCGCTGATGTCCCGCGCCGTGGTCCCTTCGATCCGTGCCCCTGTTTGTTTACAGGGGCACAGAAGCCGCACACAGGGAGCTTCCGGTCCGCGATGTGGCCGGCTCCTCCCATCCGTCCCTATCTTTCAGCGTTGTAAGCGCTGGGAGATGGTGTCGCATGGGAGCATCCGGCCGGAAGCTCTCTGTGCACACTTGTAATGAAACCGGCGCACCGAGAAGACCGGCCGAGGCGCGGGACATCGGCAGCACCGGAGGAGGTAAGTACATGTTTATTGTGTTTAAATAGCCCCAGCCCGGCCATAAGAAATTTTTTAAACCCGGATAACCTCTTTAAGGGAGTTCTCTAGTAATTTTCAGTTTTCCCTCATCCAAATGTCTGAACAGATCACAAGAACTCAGGGTCTCTTGACCTCATCATAAATGTCATGGGTATAATTCTATGACATAGCTAAGCCCGGTACTCCCGGTACTCCAATGAGTGGCTGCATGGATACATGGGTTACTCCCATGCCCCAGCAGTCCTTTGTCCTGTCCTCGGTACTGTGGTCAGTCCCTGAGCGAGAACACTGTACTCATGTACTATCGTTGTCTGAAACAGCACAAATAATGTTAGTAATCCTTTTTCCATGATCTTTTTCTTTATGTCTAGTACTGAATGACTTTTCTCTCTTTCCAGAGCAAGCTGGTGAAGTACTTCAGTCGGCAGCTGTCCTGCAAGAGGAAAGTGGCTCTACAAGAGCGGAATGCAGAGCTCGAGGGATTCCCACAACTTATGCACTGGTTCAGGATTGTCGACATCCGCAAAGAAGTCATGGAGGTAATGGCACATATCAGGCTAGGGCAGTAAATATGTCACACTCTCTATGAGGGAGCAGGTAACGCCTATGCACTAAGTGGAGTATGCTGGGCTGTTTATAAGTAGTTCCAAAAACCATGTGCACATTGACGTATCCGGTTGTGATACTTCCCCCACCTGATGGGCTCGATATATTAAGTGACGTGATATTTATAAGGCTATCAATATGAACAGTGATGCTATTCCATATACAACTCCAACTACTGTATCTTCCCTTCCAGCTGTCTTTAAACCAGGTTTTACCCAACTAAATGACGGATCCCTTCAGGTAGAATATGAAATACAGACAGCTTAATACATTGGCCACATTTATTAAAGTATGTGTGGTTGTGCCAGTTTTCTGTCTGAATTTTGCATTGAAAATAACGTGCAAACTGCTAACGCACTTATTTATAAAGTGTTGTGTCATGGCTGCTCTGTGTCTGACAAAACAGAAAATTCTGCACCTTAAGGGGATTTCCGGTGTCGATTCATACTGTGCGCCACATTTACTACTCACTTTGCACTAAAAATAATTATCTGGGCAGCATAGTGGCACAGTGGTTAGCACTACAGCCTTTCAGCGCTGGGGTCCTGGGTTCAAGTCCCATCCAGGCCAACATCTGCAAAGAGTTTGTAGTGGGTTTCCTCTGAGTCCTCTGGTTTCCTCCCACACTCCAAAACATACTAGTAGGTTGATTAGATTGTAATCCCCATGGGGAAAGGGACTGATTTGGCAAGCTCTGTGCAGTACTGCCTATAAATATAGGGTGCAGAGTGCGCCAGATTAATGAAGATCGTGCACAACTTTTGGTGAATGTGGTGCACTGTATGTTAAAGGAGCACTAAAAAATGTTGGGGCGCACTTCCTGATCAGTGCAGGGTGCGCCAGATTAATGAAGACCGAGTTTCCAATGATCTGGTGCACCTTAGAGAGACATAATACTGCACTACTTTTAATAAATCAGGGCCATAGTAGGAAATGTTAGCTGCAGATAAAGATCCAGTTCTGGACAATATTTAACTGCCTGTATGTCCAGTTTTGTAGCTCACAGAAGTGTAAGTTTGATGGGCTCTAAAAGATAAGTTTCTTTTCTTTAATATGAGACAAAAATCATGTGTCCGGGTTCTATAGAACTAAACATACAAGCTTATTAGTGCAAAATGAACAGAAAACAGCAGCACTCACCCGGAAAAGCGTTGTCTTCTTTATTTCATGCAAGATAAAAGTACATTCGGCATATGTGCCAACATGGGGTAGAGAGGGGAGCAGGGGTACATGCAAAGGCGACAGCCGTTTCGCGCCGTCCGGCGCTTTCTCTAGCCTCTGCGGAAGTGGCGTTCCCACCTGGCTATAAATTGAGCCGGTGGGGCGTCACTGCTCCAGTAGCCTAGCAACCCTAGACGCTATGTTTCATAGCGGAAATGACGTATACATATTGTTCGTCGTCAAAGTGATACATACAAAAATGATTATTTACACACGTGCAAGTTTAAAAACAATACATAATTAAAAAGGGACTGCTCCTATTGCTCATATTAGGTAATAGCTTGTCTGTGTGCAATGGGAGTCAGGAGGAAAAAAACGGAGCAAAACTACTAGCTTCTTTAATCTTTAAACAAGAAGATAACCCATCTATTAAGAATGTTAGCCACTGCACATACTTCGTACTTTACAGAAAAACCCCCATACAAGCTTATTAAATGACACTACCCTTGCAACCACTAAACTTGTGAAAATGAGGTGAGAAGAGTCATATTTGCATGACTTTGGGGGAGTTTTTTTATAGGCAAACATGTCAGATTTCACATAAAAGAGGGAATGTAGAAAGAATATTTCACTCCCTAACTAGTAGTTTAATGGGATAAAACCTGCTGACAGGTTCCCTTAAACTCAATTTTATGATTGCTGATTAGCAATTATTTGCTTGTTAATTTTATGCTTTATAAACTTACACATTAATGATGGGATATGGAAGTTGGACAGTTGTATCGCCACGCAATAAACTCTACATTGCACTGAATTATGGATGTGGCCGTTCTATTTTATCCCAAATAACATACAGTATATAAAATAATTTTCTTCTTAATTTACATACCTTTTCCCCTGGAGCATTGGGGGATATTGATCATACGCTGGCGCTTGTGCGCCAGCGTATGATAGCCCCGCCGCTGCAAATACGCAGCCCGATACATGAAGAGGCGGATTGGGAAAAATAATCGCAAAAGCTAGCAATAAGCTAGCATCTGCGATTATTTCAAGGCCTCTGCGCCACTGGCGGTGCGCAGAGGTCCTGATAAATATCCCCCATTGTCTCTAAGTTTAAGCTCTCCATTGAAAAATAGGACTCGCCAAGTATTGTATACACGTCAATTATTAATCTCAATTACAGAGTTTGATATCTATTTCCCTTGAACAAGTTATTTCAGAGTAAAGTTCTGAATTCTCATTTATAACTTTTAGCATAAGCTCACACTTTGTTTTGGTCCAGTTTGCAGCATTATGGAAACATTATAGATACCTTGGTACACTATGATGTGATGGTCTTTGGGTTGGCATTGCCACTAGTAGATGGCTGGGACATGCAGTTACACTTGCTGGGAATGTTTAACACTGCCTAATGCAACAATTGTTTATGTAACACTGCAAATAGGGGTTATATGGAACATATATTGAATATTTATACTTATATTTATCCTATGTATAGGTATTAACATTAAAATGTGTCACAAAAGTTTTGGCTTGGGACTCCAAAACATGTTAATAATGGCAATAAACATACAGTGGGTATAGAAAGTATACACACCCCTTTATATTTTTCACTCTTTGTTTCATTGCAGCCAAAAGGTAAGACTAAATTAGCTATTTTTTTTGCTCATTATCCCCTTTGGGGCTCAGTCTATAAGTGGTTATAGCTTTGGAACTCCATAACATATCCAGGGGATTTTGGGGACTTTCAAATTAGTTTAAAAATTTAGATAATATCTTTTGTGTTTAGTTATGAAAAAAACTGAAATTTGACAAAAATTTAGCAACATTTATTTTTATTTTCAAAGTTCTAAATTCTCTATCTTTTAAGCAGATAGTCGTAGTCATAGCAGTTAATTCATAACTTACATTTCCCAAATGTCTGCTTTATGTTGGCATGGTTGAAATTTAAACATTTCACATGTTTTAATAGAATGTTATGAGGCTTAGAATAAATAATATCTAGTCTCGTAAATTAAATTAACTAAATTAAAATTAAAAAGCACTTTTAAGAAGTTTGTTAACCCTTTAGGTGTTTTATAGGGGTTAAAACAAAATGGAGGTGCATTACCATATGTGGTGGTATCCTGCTGTATAGGCACATGGCCGGGCATAGAATGGAAGGACATATAGGGGCTTATTTTTTGCCACATGAGATGCACTTTTCTGTTGCATAATTTTGGGGCATCTATAGCTAATTGGTGAGATTTTATTAACTGTTTGTTGGTGGAGGAAATGAAAATCATCAAATTTTTAGGAAGATTTTTTTTGGGCTGTTTACCATATTCTATGGGTTGCCACGATTCTGAAAATACCTCATTTATTTAGATTTTTACCAATTTTTTTTGCCAATTTTACTAAATAAAAAGTAATTTGGTGAAAATGGTCTTTTCATATTTTTAAAAGAAGCGTTGTTCTTTTTAGTGGTCATTATTTTGGAGCATGTAACATTTTTTAAATCACTTTTTAGAGCATTTTTTAAAGGAAACCTACCATTTGATTTGATGCATTATGAAGCAAACATACGTTGAGAATGCTGTAGCTACACTGATGCAGGATCATATCTTGGTTAATCCTGTGCTGAGTGGTTTTACTGATAAAACGGATATAATATTATGTTAATGAAGCGCTGTCGCTTCTATGGCTGAAGTTCAGCACTTCTCCTAGCATGTGAGTTCTTCACTGCAGGAGAGCATGATGTAATCCCTGGGTTGTGCCTGAAGGTAGAATAAACAATCGCTGCACCATCCCCCAGTTGCTGTGTATGAGTGATCCAGCTGAGGTTGATTAGTCCTGTCTGGACTAACCTTCATTTGTAATTACAAGCTCCGTGTCTAATGTGTTGATCTAGGCAGCCAGCCTGACCCAGCTTTCCCTAGGTCCTGAATGATATAATTATTTTTTCAGCAAAACCACTCAGCTCAGGGATTAACCAAGATATGATCCAGCATCAGTGTAACTACAGCATTCTCAAGGTATGTTTGCCTCATAATGCATCAAATCAAATGGTAGGTAGCATATTTCAGCAAAGACTTACCGGTAACACATGGTGCTAGTTGGTGTTATCCCCGTGATCACCGCCAGCAATGCTCCCGACCGCTTCAAAAAGATGGCAGCGCATGGCAATCGTCGCAATGACCCGAGGCTGTCTCGTTTTAATCCATTCATTACAATGTGCGATTTGCACATTTTAATGAATGAGGTGGAAAATCCCCATACACTGCCATACTTTAGTATGGCAGTATATGGTAGGATCGATCAGACAACCTAGGGTTAAAGTATAAAAAAAGTAATAATAAATGATAATTAAAAAATGATAATTAAAAAACATAAAAATTCAAATGAACCCCCTTTTCCTAGAACTGATATAAATATAAATAAACAGCTAAGCTCCAGAGATTTAATAGGGAGATGGGAGAAAGTTCCACATTAATAATAATAATTTCTTTATTTATATAGCACACACATATTACGCAGCGCTGCACAGCACTTGCCAAATCAGTCCCTGTCCTCATGGGGCTCACAATCTAATTAACCTACCAGTATGTTTTGGAGTGTGGGAGGAAACCAGAGGATCCAAAGGAAACCCACAGAAACAAATTCTTTGCAGTTGTTGACCTGGATGGGACTTGAACCCAGGACCCGAGCACTGCATGGCTGTAGTGCTAACCACTGCCCATAAAGTTGACTATCACTGCAGCTCACCACCAGTCAGGGCTTTATGGCAGAGTGTGCCGGAAGCCATGGATGTACAAGACATATGAAAGCCGCATACAGTTTGCAAAAAAAAAACACATGAAGGACTCCCAGAGAAATGAGAAATAAGATTCTCTGGTCTGATGAGATGAAGATTGAACTTTTTGGTGTTAATTCTAAGAGGTATGTGTGGAGCAAATCAGGCACTGATCCTCAAATGCCAAATACAATCCCAACAGTGACACATGGTGGTGGCGGTAGCATGCTATGGGGATGTTTTTCAGCTGCAGGGACAGGATGACTGGTTGCAAATGAAGGAAAGATAAATGCGGCCAAGTGCAGAGATATCCTGGATGAAAACCTCTTCCACAGTGCTCTGGATCTGAGATTTGGCTGAGGTTCATCTTCAAACAAGACAATGACCCTAGGCACACAGCTAAAATAACAAAGCAGTGGCTTCAGAACAACTCTGTAACTGTACATGAATGGCCCAGCCACAGCCTGAATCTAAACCCAATTGAGCATCTCTGGAGAGAAATTCTGGTGTCAAAAACTTGTTGACTCATTGGCTGTACTAGCTAAAAAGTTGCTTCTACTCAATACTGAGCAAAGAGTCTGAATACTTATGACCATGTGATATTTCAGTTTTTCTTAATCAATTAGCAAAAATATCTACATTTCATTTTTTTATGTATAGATGGGGTGCAGAGTGTATATTAATGAGCAAAAAAAGAGCTTTTTTGATCTTACCAATTGACTGCAATAAAACAAAGAGTGAAACATTTAAAGGGGTCTGAATGTTATCCGTACACACTGTATAAATTTGTGATCTACTGGTCCATCCACTCATTACAGTATGTTACATTCTCCTGGGCGAAAGGAGAATCACTCAAAATCACTCTTGCTGTCATTTCCATATGATGGTGGTCATAAACCGGGCAAAGTTTCTGACTCCTCAAATTCCAACTTGAACTCTTAATGTGAGGTGGACAGCACAGATTCATTGTTAAAGGTAAGCTGGAGTTAACATGAAAGATCAGTAGGTTGAGAATGAGTCAACAGAATGAGCCTAATCCAGAAACATGGGCACCGTCAAGAGGTAGGAATGTTGAAAGCTTTCACAGGAATTGGCATGCTTAAAATCTTTTTGGTCACGTGATTTGCTGAGGACATAAGCACATCCGAGGGGCCGCGAGACAAAGGAGAAGGGTGACCAGTCCAAGAAGAAGTGTTAGTAGGGCTGACGAAAGAAAGGGAGAGCCAGTGGCTATGCCTGCCCGAGAAGGTAACATGCCTACAGACACAGACCCAATGAGAGACTGAGTGCCACACAGCATGAATGAATATCAATATTGATATAGCTTACAAGCAACCCATGCGGAGGCTGTAAACAGAGGATGCGGCAGCCAGATATCTCCCGAGAACATATACATGAATAAACACACCCACACTACATAAACGCTCTACAGATATGCTTTAGTCATGTAAGATACAGGACTCATGCCAGAGTCTAGTTACAGTCTGAGAATCGTGGCTGGCAATCCTTAGAAAGACACTAGACATGGGAGGATATTTACAATGACTGATATATCATATGTAGGTTTTAATCCAAAGTCTGCTGGAAGAACATTATGCATCTTTTGGTCCGTGTATATTAAATTGGCTGCTCCAGTTTACCGTCTGACCTTGCACTGAAAAGAATGTCTTTCGAGCTTGCACATGTAAACTTATGAAGTGTTTGCACCAGTTTTGTGCTGCAGTTGCACTGTGCCGACAATGTGCACCTAAAGGGGCGTGTTACTGGTTAGTCAGAGTTTACCATTTAAGAGTTTTGTTTTACGCTGTGTGTTAAAGGTGAAAAAAAAAATATTGTGGCCTATGTGTCTCATAGGAAAAGGATACATTGTATGTTGCCAATTGAATACAATAAAGAGATACTTTGTATCGGAATAAATATATTGGCACCCTTCCAACTACCAATAAAAATACAAAAAGAGCACAACTGCTCAATCGGATACTGTTCCAAACCAACACCTCATACACTCTCAAAGGACTCTGATAGGCTCTACTCTCTGTAGATTTTTAATAATCTTCTGTGTGCATTGGTATTCTCAAAACCTTTTAAGAGATAATAATACAGATTTCGATTTTATATCACTTTTCCTGACCAATGGGTCTTAGTGAGGCCATTTAAGGCCTTTTTTTGTAAATAAATGTTAAAGGTGCACACTTCCCCAGCAGTTCAGGGGGTTCCAGATAATTTCAGACTGTGCGCCCCCTGCATATTAGTGAGGCAAACTCCACAAACTGCCCAACTATTGATAAATCTGGGCCAACGTGTGTAGGAACCCTCTATTACAAGATGCTGCTCTAGTTAATTTTATACAATGCATCTAAAGGGGCGTCTAGCAGCTAAAATATGTCCATATTCCATAGAAGATTATAATCTTGCGCAAATGCCCCACCAAGTTTGAAGGTGCATATAATGAGAAGACCATCCAGCCCTGCACTCCTCATATTGGCACTGCACATTACTACTCTTATTTTATATATATGAGCGTTGCGCAGTACTTCTGCCCTTATTCTGCAAGGGTCCTACATATTACTATTTCATCTTCATTTTATGGCTGTAGCACAGCACTACTACTCCTTTCTTGCATGTGAAGACTACGCACATGACCACTACTCCTATTCTATGCATATGAGCTTTTCACAGTACTATTACTGCATATATGGACACTGCACAGTACTACTACTCTCATTTGTGTACAGCACCTCTGCACAGGGCCGGATTAAGGGTGGTGGGGGCCCCTGGGCGCAAACTGGTGGGGGCCCTTCCAACAATGATTTTGGAGGTTAGTAGCCTGCCAGCCCCCCTGTAGTATATAGCCTGCCAGCCCCCCTGTAGTATATAGCCTGACAGCCTACCTGTAGTATATAGCCTGACAGCCTACCTGTAGTATATAGCCTGCCAGCCCCCTGTAGTATATAGCCTGCCAGCCCCTGTAGTATATAGCCTGCCAGCCCCCTGTAGTATAAAGCCACCAGACCCCTGTAGTATAAAGCCTCCAGCCCCCTGTAGACTATAGCCGCCAGTCCCCTGTAGAAAATGGTGATCTCCCCCAGCGAAGGCAGCTGTGTCTCACTGTCACAGCTGTAAACCTAGACCCTTATGTGCATTGCGAGCGGCCACCGGCAGCTGCGCATTGTGCACAGAGACACAGAGCAGAGCTAAGTCGCTGACTGTCCGAAACTGGTTGGGGCCCCTTAAAAAGTGAAAGTGGTGGGGGCCCTGGGGCTCGAGCCCCGTGAGCCCCTCCTTTAATCCGGCCCTGCCTCTGCACAGTAGCATTTCTCCAAGGTTCATTCTAAGTTGCACAGCAACAGAAGTTAAACAAGACACATGGACATGAACAAACAGAAAGTTTTCCTTTCATCTCTGTATTGCTAGTAATTTTAAAATATAAACTGAAGGCCTTTCCCCTATCATAGGTGGAAAAAAATCTACCTAAAACAATCAATTTTCATAGCTGATGTTGTGGCTGATTTGACAAAACTCGTGGCTGATTTGACAGAACTCCAATCATCTTGCACCAAAACCCAATAAAAGGCCTACCTGCAGTCTAGCATGATTTTTTAAACCTTTTTGCACTCTGCCATGAAGCCCAGATTGGTGGAGTCCTGCAGTGATGGTTTACCATCTGGAGTTTTCTCTATATGCACACAGGATTGGGTGTTTCTTCACTGCTCTTACCTAGGCTCTTACCTTTATAAAAAAAACTTTTTTAGTAGCTATATAATAACTATAGCCCGAAACTCATGCTGTAGCAGGTGCATGGCTGTGGACCCGACTGAACCACCAGGTTCTGTAAACTGGTGGCACCATGAATAAACAAAAGAGCTGGAGGAGGTGAGTATAAGTGGTCTATAGTTTTTATAGCCTCCACAGCTATATATATATATATATATAACTAGTTTTAAAATCCAGGACAACCCCTTCAAGCTCCTTCGTATATCAATATCTTGGACACACTCCTTATGTTGACGGGTGCCAACCCCATATAGGCGAATAAATAATAATCATGGTACTTTATTTGGTTTCTGGCTCAAGTGATTTTCTATTGTGGTATAAATGTGTGCAACATTTCGGCCCCCTTGAGGCCTTTGTCAAGCACTACAATAAATCAAATACATTTACCTTACATACCCGAGTATAAGCTGGCAAGAGAAGAAACCCAGGCACTTAATTTTACCACCAAAAACTAGGAATTGACTCGAGTACAAGCCGAGGGTGGGAAATGCATTGGTCACAGCCTCCCAGTATATAGTCAGCAAGCCCCCTGTAGTGTATAGCCAGCCATTCCCCTGTAGTATATATCCAGCCATCCCATTTTAGTACAAAGCCAGCCAACCCCCTGTAGTATATAGCCAGCCATCCCCCTTTAGTATATAGCCAGCCACCTTTATTATATAGCTAGCCCCCTTTAGTATATAGCCAGCCAGCCCCCTATAGTATATAGCCAGCTAGCCCCCTCAAGTATATAGCCAACCCCCTGTAGTATATAGCCACCCATCCCCCTTTATTATGTAACAAGCCCCCTGTAGTATATTGCCAGCCCCCTGTAGTATATAGCCAGCCAGCCGCCTTTAGTATAAAGCTAGACCCCTTTAGTATATAGCCTGCCCTGTGTAGTATAATACCAGCCCCCTTTAGTATATAGACAGTCAGCCCCCATTAGTGTATAGCAAGCCCTGTGTAGTATAATGGCTGCCAGCCCCCAGTTTTGGCAGCACAAAGAAAATACTCACTTTTCCGATGCCTTGGGCAGGTCCTCTTCTTGCTTCAGCTCCAGGTCACCGATGGGACCATGCATACGGCCTGGCCAGCACACACTGTGATGTGATGTCAGTGGCGGCTGATGTCATAGCTGCGCGGCCGCTAGCACGCACCTGCCACTGCCAACTGAAATAGAGAAGACCTGTGGGGATGCCGGAAAGGTGGGTGTTGACTTTAATTTTTTCTTTGACTCGAGTCAAAAAGCATAAACAGAGAAACCAAAATCTCAGAATAAGAGGTATATCCAAATTTAGGTTCCTCGCAGTGGTATCAGAGGTGGAGGACCATGGACTCACTCACGGCTTTTTACAACTTTTGGCCGAAACATTGCACACATTTATACCCCAATAAAAATCACTTGAGATAGCAACCAGTTGGAGGGCCAGGATTATTATTTATTTTCCATTAAGTTCCTTGTTAAAGAACAGAAAGTGGTGCAAAAATTAAAGGAACATTAAACTGTTGGATATGTGCATTCAGTTCACCAATGGTTACAGGGTATATTAGGAATATCCTGAAATTTCACCGACAAGCCAAATAGCCTTAGTGTCACATATAATGCCTGCTACAGTAGTAGGTGTCATATATAGTGTGGTAATCAGTGTTTACTACAGTAGTAAGTTTCACAGATGGTGTCCTGTGCAGTAGCTAGCATTACATACACTGTCCCCTACAGTAATTAGAATCACACACTGGGCTCCCAGCACTGTATTTGGCCCTCATAGTAACACACTCAATATATTGCCCCTTTGGGGCCGCTTACAGTGTTCTGCCCCTTTAAGGATCCCACCTTAATGGCCAACCTCCAGTGTACTAAACCTATAGCGATTACCCTCTACTATACTTAACCCCTAGTACCATCTATGGGATTGTACTGGCTGTAAACATTGGCAGGAATAGAGCCTACTCTGGCATCTACAGCCATGAAAAACATGTTCCTGTGCCTGTTTCACAACCTGTATTCTGCTATGCTGAGGGTCCAGTGGCCCCTCCTTAACCCCTTAATGCAGAAGTCCTATTTCGTTTTTGCGTTTATTGATTGTTTTGTAATTTTTCAAAATGGCAAAAAAGTAACTTTTTCGAATTTGGGTGCTATTTACAGTGACGTAACAATTGCGGTCGCAGCGGTCGCAAACTCCGGCTGGCCCGCCCACGCAAACAAACTCCAGCCGGACCACTCACACTCCTGTCCCCCTGCACTCAGTGATCCACTGGCGCACTGTAACCAATCTCCAAAAGCCATATAGCATCGGGTCTGATGCAAAACCGAGGCTGTCATGGCAACCATTCGCCGCTCCCTGATGATGTCATGGGTTTCATCTCCAGCAAAATAAACTGGCAGCAGTATACAGGTCAGAGAAGTACCGGATCAGGATGAGGTGTACATAGTCAGGTCACAGAACAATAACCGCCCTGGAAATTTATTCAGCCCCTGGATGCTGCCCCTATTTGCTGATTGTATAGGCTCTACATTACTCAACCCACAGCTGAGACCTACAATGAGCTGCAACATTCCAGGAATCAGATGTGGAAAGGTATCTGTCAACCCACTCCCACCAAGGCAGCTCTGGGTGTTGCTTAAAAGCTCTAAACTTAGCAGCCAGAGTCCACTCAGAGGATTCTGACAGTATCTCCCCATCCTTTAACCCCTTAACGATTCGTGACATATTACTATATCATGCGTCTGCTGCGGGTGATTGTTGAAGGCCTGAGCCCTCTCCATAGCTGGTGAGCCGGTGAGCTTGGTGCATATTGCATATTGCAAAAAGAAGCCTAGGGTTAAAGTACCCTCGGGGGTCTGAAAAATAGTAAAAAAAAAATTAAAAAGTAAAAAAAAAATAAAACCTTCTAATCACCCCCCCCCCTTTCCCTAGAACTGATTTAAATATAAATAAACAGTAAAAGTCATAAACATGTTAGGTATCGTCACGTCCCAAAATGTCCGGTCTACCAAAATATAATAACGGTTATTCCTGACATTTAACCTCCATAACGGAAAATAGCCAGTGGCATATCTAGGAGAGGCTGGGCCCAATGACAAACTTCTTCATGGGGCCCCCCTTCTCCTGAAAAAATGTATACATATTTGTACAAACATATTTATACAATTACACACATTTACATACTCATATCTCCTATCTCACAGAGCTACAAGGGGTGAATGAAGAGGGCTCACGGGATGAGCCCTCTTTATACAGAGGTTTGGTTCACTGCATATTGCAGCAAACATCCATTGCTAATGCCCACGATTGCTGCTAGCATTAATTCCTGGGCGCCGCCATCTTTGTTGAGATCGCTGCTCGCTGAACTTGAAACTGTATCTGAGCTGGTATCCTGCCTGAGCCAGTATCCGAAACCCCAGTCTGATCTGTATCTTGTACCCAAGCCTGTATTCAGTCTGTGTTGTTGGCCGGACCCCAGTGTGAACTGTTACCTGTCCTGTTTCCTGGCTAATCAGGGGGCCCTGTTTCTTGCCTTATCCAGAACCCTGAACATGAACCGTTTATCATTCCTAAACCTCAACCTGATGCAAAACCCCAAACCTTGTTTCCTACCTGATGCGGATCCCCAAACCTTTTATCCTAACTGATCCGGAAACTCTAAACCCCAACCTCAGACCTTGTATCCTGGTCTGGAACCCCAAAACTCTACTCAGAACCTGTACCCGGCTCCTGAGCTTGTATGCGATCCTGTTCCCTGATACTCATGTCTGCATATTTATCTGAAACACTAAATTCAGTTCTGAATTTAAGCTTCACGTACATTTTATCCAAACCTTGCATGCCTGAAATCACGCTACTCTCAGATTTCTGTTTTTCTTTGGTCAAAACAGCAGTCTTTCAAATGTCTCTGATTTTCATCCTTGAATATTGACTACAGTGGTAAAATAAAACTCAAGGCTTCTTCTTTCTGGGTAAAAATAAAAACAGAAACTCAATCAAAAGAATTTATTTTTAAAGGAAGCTGTTATCTGGAGCCTTTAAGCGCCAGTTACGAAGCGAAGATTTATGCTAGAAGTACACAAGCATGGTCAGTGAGTCGAGTAGCGTGGCTGGCTAGATTCCACAGACCGATCACAGGACAGCTCCCGCATATATCATTATGCTGCCTGGAGGCCCATCCTCTGCACTGTGGTCACTTCTTGCAATCCACCCAACGCACATTCTGTGATTTATGGACCGACCATGGTCATGTGCTCCTAGCCTTAGGGTCCCAAATCTCTTTAGCTTACCATTGCCTGTGACTTGAACTTGGAGGTCACAGAGATGAAAGTTGCCAGCGGTTAACTCACTAAAGCCCACCTCAGCTTTCTGGTGCTTACACATTGGACCAAGTTTATCAAAAACAAAACTACGTGCAGTTTGCCTGTGTAGTGTGCAGTGGGCGCCAGATTCACCAACATACAGCGCGCGACACTCTTCTGTCGGACTCTGCGTGATAAATGTGTTGCACGTTCCGACTGTGCACCGTAACACTCCCTTTAGTGCAGAATTTTGTGTCGCGTTGGGTATAGTGCTGCCGCCACAGCTGGCGCAGACAATTCTTAAATACATGTGCAAGCAGTTTGCACTACAAAGAACGTGCAAAGTCCAACAGAAGACTGGCAAAGGGCTTTAGTAAATGTGGGCGATTGTGCCCAGTGAAGCTGTGGCCAGTTTATAATTTAAAGGCACATGCTCTGTACATCTGAAAAATTCCAACAATCATCGAAAAATATCCAACAATCATCAAAACTTTAATGTCGTTGTTCTGAACCTCTATCACCTAAAGCAGTGATGGCGAACCTATGGCATGGGTGCCAGAGTTGGCACTCAGAGCCCTTTCAGTGTGCACTCAGGCCATTGCCCCAATTTCACCAAACAGGGCCAAATCCACCAAATCTTCCTACAGTCCCAGGCAACTGCTGCTCTCAGCGCTATTTTAAAGCGAGACTTCATTGACTGTTTGGAACTGCGGGAAAAGTGAGAAGGTGTTGACAGAACAGCATTGTCCTTGGAGGTCCTCCTGCTGGACCCACCATTCTTCCTGGAGAGAAGCTACTATGAGAGTCTGAATTTGCCCACCTTCTTTCAACTGTATTGGTTGGCTCAGGAGAGCCAATACAATTGAATGAGGTTGAAGAACAGGTAGCAATACGTTACTGCTTGAAATGCCATTTTGGCACTTCATGGAAAATAAGTTGATTTTGGTTGTAGTTTGGGCACTCGGTCTCTAAAAGGTTCAACACCACTGACGTAAAGGTAGTGTGAACATTGCCTATTGTCTACACATTTTGTCTGTAGAAGGTAACTTTTATCATCAAAAACATTGATGATTTGTTAATTTTAAGACAAGAAAATTCTGAACAGAAATGAAAACTTTCAAAGAATTGAAAACGTTGACGATCCATTCAGTAAAAAGTTTACCCTTTCCGCAACTAAAATGAGTTTGGATACAAGTGTAGACTATGGGACGGCAGCAGATAGGTGGAGTAGATTGCATAGTCACAGTTTATATTTCATGGGCAAGTAGCTTCATATCTGAGTAACAAAACAATGTCATTATTGGGAACAGAAGACTTAATAAGAGCTGAATGTTGTGTTTCCAACCTTGTAATAACAACACAAGTTCATGCTGCAAAATGATTTTTTAGGAAATATGAAAATGCTGTTTGTTTTAGATAATGGGCCATGGAAATTTATGGGCTGTAAAATGTTTTATCCTAATGATTATGAAACAAGCACATTGCAGACATCTAGCATCTGTGCTGGAACAGGAACAATTGGATTCTTCACGGTAGTTAGTTTTGGTCTCCACTAGATGGCGCTGTATCTCCACTAGACTGTACTTTCTACTATGTCAGGACTGTGTTGCTCTTGGATTGAGTTCTCCTTACATCTGCTTCCATGTAAAACAATAGCCGTGGCTTGTATGAATCGCTCCTGACATACAACAGGGACCATCCTGGCGCTTTTTGTTTTGAAGAGAATAAAAGTGCAATGAAAAGAGCATCAGGTGCAAATGTGAATAGAGCCATTATTTTGTATACAAAATATAAAAACATTCAGAGATATTTTGCATTTCCCTCACTGACTATTGGGAGTTCAGTAAAGCTAAACTAACTCACTTTCATGCCTTCTCAAATGGAAATAGAGCACTTTAAAAAAAAAACGACACTGTACGGTTAATTTTTTTGTATAGAAACATTGACTGTAGAGGCTTTTAGTATTAGCTTTGCAGCAAACAACTATTGATAGCATAAGAGGGGATCTCATTTTGTTGGGCCAGTTTCAGACTAAATGAGGCCTTGGGCAAATTTTTTAGTGGAGCTCTAAATTTTAGAGCACATTTATTAATTTTAGAAGGAAAACACGCCAAGAACTGCAGTAATGATTTCTAGCACTTTTAGATGTGTCTACAACACCAGAACTGGGCGCAGTACAGAAATACAACACCAGAACACTGTTCCATACAGAATTACAAGTTACCAATCTCAATACATGTACACAGTAAGCCAAATGCGGTTACATGTATACAGTCATCCAACCTTGTTATCTTTCATTTATACAATGCCCCTTTAAATCATCATGCCCTGGATGATGATATTGAAATGAGTCAGTGGTTCATGGGAATTATAAAATGACCCCCACTCCAGTGAATAGAGTCATCTGGGTGTTCCAGAGCTGTCTTGAGTCACAATGCAGCAACCACTTCCTCCTCTTCCTCCCCTTGCACACCTCCCTCACACACTTCCTGCTAACCTGTAGCACTGAAAAGGGTGTTATTAATTATTATTATTATTATTATTATTATTATTAAGGGTATGAGGAGAAGGGGGTGTTGCAGCCTGACTCAGTTCTTGACTCAATTCACAGGGTTACAATTTACAATGCAGAATAGGGGGGAAGGGGGAGGGTGTCATTTTATAATACAACAGGAGCCGCTGACTCATTTCAATATCATCATGCAGAGCAGCTCACTACAGAAAATGAGGTAGAACCGTCGGTTTGGGGAGCTAGATGTTGGGGAACATAAAAATATGAAATACATGATAGATGTATGTTCAATTTACATGGGTGAAATATTAGGTTTTAGTATATAATTCCCCCTGAACATCTGTGTGCCAGGATTGCTCTGTGCTTTATCTGATTGTATTAGGAGTGGGCCATCAGTGGCCACATATAAGTCAGTTCTTACTACCCTGCAGATCAGGAATACTGTTCCTACTATCTGGTATCAGGGGCAGCAGTAAAGTGCTGCTATTTGCTGTGATTAGGTCATAGTTCTTCTTTTATATGCCAAATAACATTAATTTGCCTCATTTCCTCTTATGACTTTTTTTCTTTTTGTTCCTCGTATACCAGTTTTGCACTATACGAGTCCACCAGAGGCAGCTTAATGTGTCGCTACTACCTCATGAAGCCCACATGGTGGCAGTGTTGAAACATGTAAAGTAAACCACTCTCTCCAGGTTTTGTGACTCGTAGCAATAGATTTGCAGATCTAAGATACAAAAAACTTTAAGGAGACATTGCTAACCAGGAAATATCAACTTGGCGAAGATGCAGTGACCAAGAGATACAGCAGCTCGACCATTATGCAATGAATTATCTTTAGAAAACAAGTGGAACACAACAAAGTTATAGATCTTCAAGATCACTTTCTAAGAGTCTTGTGGTATCCATAGAAGATGATACATACACAAGTATTTGTAGTCAGTCTACAAATTTTTTGGTTTATTTGTCATTTCATAAAGAATAATATACAGTGCAATAAAAAATGTTGCTGCTGTTACTTTGTATAATAATATGTTGAAATGAGTTGTTAATCTTTCCTTTATGGGAATTTACCAGCTCCTTAATCACTAGTAAAACAAGCATTGTGTAGGTTGTGAGATAAGCTCTGTATAGATACTTTTCTTGTTTCTCATGGAGCTGTGAATTTAGAGAACTTAATTTTTTAACTGTAAGTAAACTAGCTTCTTGTGCACTAGGTGTGGCTGTCATGACTGTTGGTGCACCGGGTGTGGCTGTCATGACTGTTGGTGCACCTGGGGTGGTTGTCATGACTGTTGGTGCACCTGGGGTGGTTGTCATGACTGCTGGTGAACTAGATATGGCTGTCATGACTGTTGGTGCACCACATGTGTCTATCATGACTGTTGGTACACCAGGTGTGGCTGTCATGACTGTTGGTGCACAAGGTGTGGCTGTCATGACTGCTGGTGTACTAGATGTGGCCTTGTCCCTGTTGTGCACCAGGTGTGACTGTCATGACTGTTGGTGCACCAGGTGTGGTTGTCATGACTGCTGGTGCACCTGGGGGTTTTTCATGACTTTTGGTACACCAGGTGTGGCTGTCATGGCTGCTTGTGCACCAGGTGTGGCTGTCATGACTGCTGGTGTACTAGATGTGGCTGTCATGACTGCTGGTGCACCAGGTGTGGCTGTCATGACTGTTGGTGCACAGTTTGGTTGTCATTCTGTTGGTTCCCAGTGTGGGTTGTCATGACTGTTTGGTGCCCAGGTGTGGTTGTCATGACTGTTGGTGCACCAGGTGTGGTTGTCATGACTGTTGGTACACCAGGTGTGGCTGTCATGACTGCTTGTGTGCCAGTTGTGGCTGTCATGACTGTTTGTGTACCAGGTGTGGTTGTCATGACTGTTGGTACACCAGGTGTGGCTGTCATGACTGTTGGTGCACCAGGTGTGGCTGTCATGACTGCTGGTGCACCATGTTGGGTCATGACTGTTGGTGCACCAGGTGTGGTTGTCATGACTGTTGGTGCACCAGGTGTGGTTGTCATGACTGTTGGTGCACCAGGTGTGGTTGTCATGACTGTTGGTACACCAGGTGGGCTGTCATGACTGCTGGTGTACTAGATATGGCTGTCATGACTGCTGGTGCACCAGGTGTGGCTGTCATGACTGTTGGTGCACCAGGTGTGGCTGTCATGACTTGTTGGTGCACCAGGTGTGGTTGTGGTTGTCATGACTGTTGGTACACCAGGTGTGGCTGTCATGACTGTTGGTGCACCAGGTGTGGCTGTCATGACTGCTTGTGTGCCAGTTGTGGCTGTCATGACTGTTGGTGCATCCGGTGTGGTTGTCATGACTGCTGGTGAACTAGATGTGGCTGTCATGGCTGCTGGTGAACTAGATGTGGCTGTCATGGCTGCTGGTACCCCTGTTATCTTCTTTCTACATTTTATTTCTACAGAAGGCATCAATTATTGTAGAAATAAGCTGTACTGAGCCCTGCCTTTGGTGCAACAAACAACATATATGCATAAAAACAAGCCACTGTAAATATAAAGAGTATGACGGTCTTTCAGTCTAAGGTAACTGTACTGAAATGTTCTTTTTGTTTTTTTCCTCAGTAACATAGTATTTTAAAATGTTTGTTAGTTTAAAGGAAATCCATCACCAGGATCCAGGATTGTAAACCATGCACACTTACATGCAGGTGTATGCCCCCTCTGACAGGATCCGCTATTGTTTTAGTAACTTTTGCCCTTGGTTCTAAAAAAAAAATTATTTAAAATGTATGCAAATGACCCTGAGCGGACATTAACATCTATGGAGCCCACAGCCCCTCAGGCCCGTTTGCATAATTTGAAAAGCAATTTTTTCTTTAAAACAAGGGCAAAACAAGCTAAATGAAGAGCGGATCCTGCTCCAGCATGTCAGTATGCTTGGTTTACAATCCTTGATCCTGGTGGTAGATTTCGGGAGGGCCAACTACTGTATCTCTCCTTCCAGCGGTCTTTAAACCAGTTTTTACCACTAAATGACGGATCCTTCAGGTAGAATATGAAATCGACAGCTTATACATTGGCCACATTTATTAAAGTAATGGGTGGTTTGCCATTTTTCTGGTCTGAATTGTGCATTGACAATAACGTGCAACTGCCTAACGCACGATTTAATAAAGTGTTTGTGTCATGGCTGCTCTGTGTCCTGACAAAAACAGAAAATTCTGCACCTTAAGGGGATTTCCGGTGTCGATTCATACTGTGCGCCTAAAAACATTTACTACTCACTTTTGCACTAAACAGAATTTCTTGGCAGCATATGTGGCAGCAGTGGTTCGCACTACGCCTTTCAGCGCTGGGGTCCTGGGTTTTTCAAGTCCCATCCAGGCCAACATCTGCAAGAGTTTGTAGTGGGGTTTCCTCTGAATTCCTCTGGTTTTCCTCCCACACTCCAAAAACATACTAGTGTTGAATTAGATTGTAATCCCCATGGGGACAGGGACTGATTTGGCCAGCTCTGTGCAGTACTGCCTATAAATATAGGGTGCAGAGTGCGCCATATAATGAGATCGTTCCACACTTTTGGTGCAGTGTGGTGCACTTTATGTAAAGAGCACTACAAAATGTTGGGCGCACTTCCTTATCATTGCGGGTGCTCCAATTAATGAAAGACAGAGTTTTCCCATGATCGGTGCAACCTTAGAGAGACCTAATACTGCACTACTTTTAATAATCAGGGCCATAGTAGAAATGTTAGCTGCGATAAGTCCAGTTCCGGACAAATATTTAACGCCTGTAATGTCTTCAGTTTGTAGCTCCCACAAAGTGTAAGTTTGAATGGTTTTCTAAAAGATAAGTTCTTTTCTTTAATATGAGACAAAAATCATGTGTCCGGGTTCTATAGAACTAAACAGCAAGCTTATTGTGCAAAATGACAGAAGACGGCAGCACTCACACCTGAAAAGCGTTGTCTTCTTTATTCAGGCAAGATAAAGTACTCGGCATATTGGCCAACAGGGGTAGAGAGGGAGCAGGGGTAATGCAAAGCGACCGCCTTTTTCGCGCCGTCGCGGCGCTTTCTCTACCTCTTCGGAGTGGCGTTCCCACCTGGCTTAATTGTAGCCGGTGGTTTCCACGGCTCCAGTACCCAGCAACCCTAGCGCTATGTTTCATAGCGGACATGTGTATATCATCTTGTTCGTTGCTCAAAGTGATACATACAAAATGATTATTTACACCTGCAAGTTTTAAAAACACTACATCATTAACAAGGGACGCTCCATTGCTCATATTAGGTAATAGCTTGTCTGTGTGCAATGGGAGTCATGAGGAAAAAAATGGAGCAAAACACTAGCTTCTTTATCTTACTTTAAAGAAGTTAAACCACGAAGATCACCCATCTATTAAGATTTTAGCCATGCCCATATCTCGCGTACTTTACAGAAACCCCCATACAAGCTTATTAAATGACACTGCCCTTGCAACCACTAAACTTGTGAAAAATGAGGTAGAAGATCCATATTTTTGCATGACTTTGGGGGAGTTTTTTTTATAGCAAACATGGTTCGGTTTCACATAAAGAGGGAATGTGAAAGTATTTTCACTCCTAACTAGTAGTTTTAATGGATAAAACCTGCTGACGGTTCCCTTAAACTCAATTTTATGATTCTGATTAGCAATTTATTTTGCTTGTTAATTTTATGCTGTATAAACTGACACATTAATGATGGGGATTTGAAGTTGACGTTGTCTCGCCACGCAATAAACTCTACATTGCACGGAATTATGGATTGGCCGTTCTATTTTATCCCAAATAACAGACAGTATATAAAAAATTTTTCTTCTTAATTTACATCCCTTTTTCCCCTGTGAGTCATTGGGGGATTTGATCATACGCTTGTGCGCCAGCGTATGATATAGCCCCTCCCTCAAATACGCCAGCCCGATACTGAGAGGCGGTTGGGGAAAATAATCGCAAAACTAGCAATAAGCTCGCATCTGCGTTAATTTCAAGGCCTCTGCGCACTTGCGGTGCGTGCAGAGGTCCTGATAAATATCCCCCATTTGTCTCTAAGTTGAAGCTCTCCATTGAAAAAAATCGGACTCCCAAGTATTGTATACACGTCAATTATTACTCTACATTACAGAGTTTGGTATCTATTTCCCTTGCAAGTTTTAATTTCAGAGTAAAGTTCGAATTCCATTTATAACTTTAGCATAAGCTCACACTTTGTTTTTGGTCCAGTTTGGCGCATTATGGAACATTATATATCCCTTGGTACAACTATGATGTGATTGGTCTTGGTTGGCATTGCCAACTAGTAATGGCTGGGACATGCAGTTACAAAAACGTGCTGGGAAATGTTTAACAACTGCCTAATGCAACAATTCTTTAAGTAACACTGAGCAAATGGGGTTAGATGAACACTATATTGCCTATTTATACTTATATTTATCCTATGTATAGGTATTAACATTAAAATGTGTCACAAAAGTTTGGCTTGGGACTCCAAACATGTTTAAATAATGGCAATAACATACAGTGGTCTAGAAAGTATACACCCCCTTTAATATTTTCCCTCTTTGTTTCTTGCAGCCAAACGGTAAGACTACATTATCTATTTTTTTGCTCATTATCCCCTTTGGGGCTTCAGCTATAGTGGTTTAGCTTTGGAACTCCATAACATAGTCTCAGGGGAGTTGGGGTACTTTCAAATTATTAAAAATTTCTGATCCTAATCTTGTGTGTAGTATGAACAAACCGAAATTTGACAAAAATTTAGCAACTTTATTTTTATTTTCACAGTTCTAAATTCTCTACTTTTAAAGCAGAGAGTCCGAGTCATAGCAGTTAATTCATAACTGTACATTTCCCAATGTCGGCTTTATGTTTGGCATGGTTGAAATTTAACATTTCACATGTTTTTACAATATATGTTATGAGGCGTAGAAATAAATAATATCTAGTTCTCCGTAATTAAATTAACGATTAAAATTAACAAGCACTTTTAAAAGTTGTTACAACCCTTTAGGTGTTTTATGGGGTTCCAACAATGGAGGTGCGTACCATCATGTGGGTGTATCCTGCGGTATAGGCACATGGCCCGAGGCATAGAATGAAGGACTATGAGGGGCTTATTTTTGCCACATGAGGAATGCACTTTTTCTGGTTGCATATTTTGGGGCACTATAGCTAATTGTGAGATTTTTATTAACTGTTTTTTTGTTGGTGGAGAATGAAATCATCAAATTTTTAGAAGATTTTTTTTGGGCTTTTACCATATTCTATGGGTTTGCCAGCGATTCTGAAATACCGTCATTTAATTTAGATTTTTAAAACCAACTTTTTTTGCCATTTTACTAAATGGTAAAGTATTTGGTAAAATGGTCTTTTCTATTTTTAAAAGAGCTTTGTTCTTTTTAGGGTCATTATTTTTGGAGCATGTACAATTTTTAAATCCTTTTTGAGCATTTTTTAAAGGAACCTACCATTTTTGATTTGATGCAATTTATGAAAGCAAACATACGTGAGTATGCTTCGGCTACCTGATCAAGGATCATATCTGGTTAATTAATCCTGTGCTGAGCTGTTTTTTACACCTGATAAACGGTATATAATTTAATAGTTAAATGAAGCGCTGTCCTTCTATGGCTGAATTCAGCACTTCCTCCTAGCATGTGAGTTCTTACACTGCATGAGAGCATGATTTAATCCCTGGGTTGTTGCAGAAGGTAGAATCAACAATCGCTGCACCATCCCCCCGTTGCTGTGTATGATGATCCGCTCTGCGGTTGATTAGTCCGTCCTGGCTAACCTTCATTTTTACTTACAATCTCCGTGTCATATGTGTTGATCTAGGCAGCCAGCCCTGACCCGGCTTTCCTATGTCCTGAATGATATAATTATTTTTTCAGCAAACCACGCAGCTCGGGAATTAACCAAGATATGATCCGCATCAGTGAACTACAGCATTCTCATGTATGTTTTTGCCTCATAATCATCAAATCAAATGGTGGTACTATTTCAGCAAAGACTTACCGGTAACACATGGTGCTAGTTGGTGTTATCCCCGTGATCACCGCAGCAATCCTCCCGACCGCTTCAAACAGATGGCAGCGATGCAATCGTCGCAATGACCCGAGGCTGTCTCGTTTTAAATCCATTCATTACAATGTGCGATTTGGCAGAAGAAAACTATTTAATGACTGGTTGAAATCCCCATACACTGCCATACTTAGTATGGCAGTATTATGGTAGGATCGATAGACACCTTTGTTAAAGTATAAAAAACGTATAATAAATGATAATTAAAAAATGATAATTAAAAAACCTAAAAATTCAAATCAACCCCTTTTCCTAGAACTGAATATAAATATAAATAACAGCTAAGGCTCAAGATTTAATAAGAGATGGGAGAAGTTCGCACATTAAAATAAGAATAATTTCTTTATTTATATCGCACAACCAACAATATTAACGCAGCGCTGCACAGCAACTTTGCCAAATCAGGTCCCTGTCCTCATGGGGTCACAATCTACTAACCTACCAGTATGTTTTGGATGTGGGAAGGAAACCAGAGGATCCAAAGTAAACCCACAGAAACAAATTCTTTGCAGTGTTGACCTGGAGTGGACTGAACCCCGGACCCGAGCACTGCATTGCTGTAGTGCTAACCACTGCCCAAAAGTTTGGAAACTATCACTGCAGCTCACCACCAGTCAGGGCTTTATGGCATAGTGTGTCCGGAAGCCATTGATTTCCAAGACATCTGAAAAGCCGCATACATTTGCAAAAAAAAAAACACCTGAAGGGAAACTCCCAGATAATGAGAAATAAGGATTCTCTGGTCTGATGAGATTAAGATTGAACTTTTTTGTGTCATTCGAGAGGTATGTGTTGATCAAATCATGCACTGCTGCCTCAAAGGCCAAATACATCCAACAGTGAGACTGGTGGGTGGCGGTAGCACCTTGGGGATGTTTTTCAGCTGCAGGGACAGGATGACTGGTTGCAGAAGGAAGATAAAATGCGCCAAGTGCAGAGATATCCTGATGAAAACCTCTTTCCACAGGCTCTGGATCTTATCATTTTGGCTGATGTCCTCTTCAAACAAGACCATGACCCTAGGCAACACCGCTAAAATAACAAAGCAGTGGCTTCAGAACAACTCTGTAACTGTACAGGAATGGCCCAGCCCACAGCCTGAATCTAAACCCATTGAGTCATCTCTGGAGAGAAATTTCTGGTGTCCAAAAACTTGTTGGACTCATTGCTGTACTAGCTCAAAAGTTGCCTTCTACTCAATACTATCAAAGAGTCTTGAATCTTATGACCATGTGGTATTCAGTTTTCTTACATCAATTTATCAAAAATATCTACATTTCTTTTTTTTATGTATAGATGGGGTGAGAGTGTATATTAATGAGCAAAAAAAGAGCTTTTTTGATCTTACCAATTGACTGCATAAAACAAAGAGTGAAACATTTAAGGGGTCTGATTTATCCGTCCCATGTATAAATTGTGATCTACTGTTCCATCCACGCATTACAGTAGTTACATTCTCCTGGGGCGAAAGGAGAATCACTCAAAATCAACTCTGCTGGTCATTTCCATATGATGGTGGTCCCTCCAACCGGGCAAAGTTCTGACTCCTCAAATTCAACTTGAACTCTTATGGTGAGGTGGACAGCTCAGATTCATTGTTAAAGGTAAGCTGGAGTTAACTGAAAGATCATTAGGTTGAGAATGAGTCAACCGAATGAGCCTAATCTCAGAAACATGGCATCCGTCAAGAGGTAGAATGTTGAAAGCTTTCATCACCGGAATTGTCATGCTTAAAATCTTTTGGTCAACGACGTGATTTGCTGAGGACATAAGCAACATCCGAGGGGCCCGCGAGACAAAAGGAGAGGGTGACCACCAAGAAGAAGTTGTTAAGTAGGCTGACGAAAGAAGGAGAGCCAGTGCTATGCCTGCCCGAGAAGGTAACATGCCTACAGACCAGACCCAATGAGAAACTGAGTGCCACCCACATGAATGAATCTCATCTTGATATCGCTTACAAGCAACCCATTCTGATGCTGTAAACAGCAGATGCGGCAGCAGTAATTCCCAAACATATACATGACTAAACACACCCACACTCATAAACGCTCTACAGATATGCTTTAGTCATGTAAGATACAGGACTCATGCCAGAGCCTAGTTACAGTCTGAGAATCGTGGTGGCAATCCTTAGAAAGACACTAGACAATGACGGATATTTACAATGACTTATATATCATATGTAGGTTTTTAATCCAAGTCTGCTGGAAAAACATTATTCATCTTTTGGTTCCTTAATATTAATTGGCTGCTCCAGTTTAACCGTCTCCTTGCCCTGAAAAAGAATGTCTTTCGAGCTTGCCCATGTAAACTATGAGTGTTGCACCAGTTTGTGCTGCAGTTGCCCTGTGCCGACAAGTGCACCTAACGTGGCGTGTTAATCTGGTTATTCAGAGTTTACCATTAATCGTTTTGTTTACTGTGTGTTTAAGTTGAAAAAAAAAATATTTGGGGTCCTATGTGTCTCATAGGAAAGATACAAATTGTATGTTGGCCAATTGATACAATAAGAGATACTTTGTTCGGAATAATATATTGGCAACCCTCCAACAACCAATAAATAAAAAAGAGCACAACTGCTCAATCGATACTGTTCCAAACAACAACAACCTTCATAACACTCTCAAGGACTCTGATAGGCTCTACTCTCTGTAATATTTTAATATCTTCTGTGTGCCTTGGTATTCTCTCAAAACCTTTTAAGAGATAATAATACAGATTCGATTTTATATCACTTTTCTGACCAATGGGTCTTAAGTGAGGCCAATTTAAGGCCTTTTTTTTGTAAATAAATGTTACGTGCACACTTCCCCAGCAGTTCAGGGGTTCCAGATAATTTCAGACTGTCGCCACCTGCATATTAGGGAGCAAACTCCACAACTGCCCAACTTTGATAAATCTGGCCAACGTGGGTAGGGCACCTCTATTACAGGATGCTGCTCTAGTTCATTTTTATACAATGCATCTAAGGGGCGTCCCCTAGCAGCTAAATAGTCATATTCCATAGAAGATTATAATCTTTGCGCAAATGCCCCACCATTTTTGAATGTGCATATAATGAGAAGACCATCCCCCTGCACGCCTCATATTGGCACTGCCCATTACTACTCTATTTTTATATATAGGAGCGTTGCGCAGTAAACTTCTGCCCTTATTCTTTCAAGGGTCCTACATATGTATACTATTTCATCTTCATTTTATGGCTGTAGCCCAGCACTACTACTCTTTCTTGCATGTGAATGCTACGCACATGACCACTCTCTCTATGCATATGCAGCTTTTCACATACTATCTGCATATTGGACAACTGCACATTACTACTACTCTCATTTGGGGTCAGCACCTCTGCCAACAGGGCCGGATTAAGGGTGGTGGGGGCCCCTGGGCGCAAACTGGTGGGTGCCCTCCAACAATGATTTTGGAGGGTAGTAAGCCTGCCCCGCGCCCCCTGTAAGTATATCAGCCTGCCAGCCCCCCGGTGTTCAGTATATGCCTGACGCCTCCTGTAGTATATGCCCTTACACGCCTACCTGTAGTCATATAGCCTGCCAGCCCCCTGTAGTATATATCCTGCCATCCCCCCCTGTAGTATTAGCCTGCCAGCCCCCTGTATATATAGCCTGCCAGCCCCTGTAAGTATATAGCCTGCCAGCCCCCTTTAGTAAAAGCCCCCAGACCCCGTAGTTAAGCTCCACCCCCTGGTAGAACAAATCCGCCAGTCCCCTGTAGAAAATGGTGATCGCCCCCAGCGAAGGGAGCTTGTCTCACTGTCACAGCTTAAACCTAACCCTATGTTGACATTGCGAGCGGCCCACCGCAGCTGCGCATATGTGCACAGAGACACAGAGTCAGAGCGAAGTCGCTGACTGTCCTGAAACGGGTGGGGCCCCTTAAAAAGTTAAAGTGGTGGGGGCCCTGGGGCTCGAGCCCCGTAGCCCCTCCTTTAATCCGGCCCATGCCTCTGCACCGTAATCATTTCTCCAAGGTTCATTCTAAGTGCCATCCTTGCAACAGAGTTAACAAACACATGACATGAAACAACCAGAAAGTTCCTTTCATCTCTGTATGCTAGTAAGTTTACAATATAAACTGAAAGGCCTTTCCCATATCATAGGTGGAAAAAATCTACCTAAAACAATCATTTCATAGCTGATGTTTGTGGCCTGATTTGACAAAATCGTGGCTGATTTGAACAGAACTCCAATCATCTTGCCACCAAAACCCAATAAAAGGCCTACCTGCAGTCCTAGCATGAATTTTTTAAACCTTTTTGCAAACTCTGCCATGAAGCCCGATTTGGTGGAGTCCCTGCGTGATGGTTTACCATCTGGAGTTTTCTCTATGGGCACACAGGATTGGGTTTTCCTTTTCACTGCTTCTTACCTAGGCTCTTACCTTTTAAAAAACTTTTTTAGTAGCTATATAATAACTATAGCCCGAACTCATGCTGTATCAGGTGCATGGGCTGTGGACCCGACGAACCACCAGGTTCTGTAAACTGGTGCCACCAGACTAACAAAGAGCTGGAGGAGTGAAGTATAAGTGGTCTACTAGTATTTGTATAGCCCCACGCATACATGGCAGCGCAAAAACAAGAAAGTTAATAAGGAGGGAGTAGTGACGGGGGCATGGATGAAAAGGTAAGGTGGGATGATGGAAAGGATGGAGGAAGAAGGTGGAAGAGGAGGGCGGGAAGATTGTGTGTGTGGTGATAAGACTGTGAATTATCTATAATATATATACTATTTTAAAAATCTACGGACAACCCCTTCAAGCTCCTTCGGATATCATATCTTGGACACACCCCTTATGTGTGACCGGTGCCAACCCCATATAGGCGAATAATAATAATCATGGTAATTTTTTATTTGGTTTCTGGCTCAGTGATTTTCTATATTGTTGGTATTAATGGTGCAACCTTTCGCCCCTTGAGGCCTTTTGTCAAGCACGACAATAAATCAATCATTTACCTTACATACCGCGATTATAAGCTGGCAAGAGGAATAAACCCAGGCACTTTATTTTCCACCAAAAACTAGGGAATTAGACTCCAGTACAAGCCGAGGTGGGGAATGCCTTGTCACAATCCTCCCCGTATATATTCAGCAAGCCCCCTGTAGGGTATAGCCAGCCATTCCCCTGTAGTATATATCCAGCCAATATCATTATGACTATCAATTTCTGCATTACCCCAATACATCAATATCCAGAGCATCTGACGTCCCTTGCCTTAGGATTCTTCTGTATCGGGCCCTCCGGATTTCACAAACAAAAGAAAAAAAAGAAAAGAGAGGGGAAGGGAGAGGTATTCTTCATTAACTCTTTAATCCCGTGTCGCGTCTTTTACGTAGTAGCGAAAAGGTATCGGGCTTTCTGGTGTCATTGATCTGAGTGCGCGGCTGACTCCATCTGTTATTAGAGAGACTCCGTCGATTGTGGATTCATGTCGGTAGCTGGTCTTACCGTATTTTATTACAAAGCCAGCCAACCCCCTGAGTATATAGCCGCCATCCCCCTTTAGTATATCTCCAGCCCCTTTATTATATAGCGATCCCCCTTTAGTAGTATAGCCCGCCCGCCCCCTATAGTATATAGCCAGCTAGCCCCTCAAGTAATAGCCAAGCCCCCTGTCGTATATAGCCACCCATCCCCCTTTATATGTACAAGCCCCCGTGTATATTGGCCTCGCCCCTGTATATATAGCCAGCCAGCCCCCTTTAGTAGTAAAAGCTAGAAACCCTTTAGTATATATACCTGCGCCTGTGGTATATAACCTGCCCTTTAGTATATAGACAGGTCAGCCCCCAATGTGTATAGCAGCACTGTGAGTATAATGGCTGCCAGCCCCCGTTTTGGCACAACAAAAATAAATCTCACTTTCCGATGCTGGGCAGGGTCCTCTTCTTGCTTCAGCTCCAGGTCACCGATGGGACCATGCCATACGGCCTGGCCAGCACCACACGTGTGAGTGTGATGTCAGTGGCGCGATGTCATAGCTGCGCGGCCGCTAGCACGCACCCTGCGGCTGCCCAACTGAATAGAGAAGACCTGTGGGGGAGGATGCCGGAAAGGTGGGGTGTTGACTTTAATTTTTCTTTGACGTCGAGTACAACAAGCATAAACAGAGAACCAAAAGTCTCCAATACGAGTGATATCCAAATTAGGTTCCTCGCAGTGGTATCAGATGTGGGACCATGACTTACGAGTTTTACAACTTTGCCGAAAATTGCACAATTTATAATCCCCAATAAAATCACTGAGTGTCGCAACCCAGTGGGAGGCCAGGATTATTATTTATTTCCGTTAAGTTCTGTTTAAAGACACAGAAAGTGTGCAAAAAAGTTAAAGAACATTAAAACTGTGGATATGTGCGATTCAGTTTTCACCACATGGTTACAGTGATATTTAGAAGATCTCCTGAAATTTCATTCACGGACAAGCCAATAGCCTTATGTCACATATAATGTCCGCTACAGTAGTAGGGTCATATCTAGTGGTGGTAAATCAGTGTTTACTACAGTAGTATATTTCACAGATGGTGTCCTGTGCAGTAGCTAGCATTACATACAGCGTCTCCCCTAGAATAGACACACCACTGGCTCCAGCACTGTATTTTGGCCCTCATATTACACACATCAATATTTGCCCCTTTGGGCCGCTTACATGTTCTGCTGCCTTTAAGATCCCACAATTAATGGCCAACCTATCCAGTGTACTAAACTATAGCGTACCTCTACTATACGATTAACCCCTAGTTACAAAAACTCTCTTGGGATTGTACTGGCTGTAAACATTGGCAGGAATAGAGCCTACCTCTGGCTCTACAAAGTCCATGAAAACCATGTCCGTGTCCTGTTTTCAAAACCTGTATTCTGCTATGAGTGAGGGTCCAGTGGCCCCCCTTAACCCTTAAGCAGATCCATCGTTTTTGGTTTATTGATTTTTGTATTTTTCAAAATGGACAAAAAAGTAACTTTGTTCGACTTGGGTGCATTACAGTGAAGTACACAATTGCGGTCGCAGCGGTCGCAAACTCCGGCGGTCCCGTCCACAGCCAAGACCAAAAACTCCGCCGGACACCTCAAACTCCTGTCCCCCGCGACTACAGTGATCCACTGGGCTTAACCATACTCCAAAAGCATATAAGCATAGGGTCTGATTGCAAAACCGTGATGATGATTGTCAGGTTTTCTCCAGCAAATAAACTGGCAGCATGTATACCGGTCAGATAAGTACCGGATCGCATGAGGTTACAAAGTCAGGTCACAACAATAACCGCCCTGAAAGTTATCCAGCCCCTGGATGCTGCCCCTAATTTGCTGATGTTTAAGGCTCTCACTTAACCCGGGCCCTTTTATTAGGTTACCCAGTGTAACGGGTTGACCCACTTTTGCCTTCAGAATGCCTCAATTCTTCGTGGCATAGATCCAACAAGGTGCTGAGCATTCCTCAGATTTTTGGTCCATATTGACATATGGCATCACACAGTTGCTGCCAAGATTTGTCGCTAGCACATCCATATGCGAATCTCCCGTTCCACCTCATCCAAAGATGGCTCTATTGGATTGAGAATCTGGTGACTGTGGGGCCATTTGAGTGCAGTGAACTCAATTGTCATGTTAAGGAAACCAGTCTGAGATGATTCCAGCTTTAATAACATGGTGGCGCATTCTGCCTCGAAATTGCATCATATGTTGGGTACATGTTGTCTAAGGGAGGACATGGTCCGCAACAATATTCAGGTGGCGTGCGTTGCAATGATGACAATTGGTACCAAGGGGCCCAAAGAGTGCCAAAAATATTCCCCACACACCATGACACCACCACCACCCTGACCTTTGAACAAAGGCAGGATGGATCCATGCTTTCATGTGTTGACGCCAAATTCTGACCCTACCATCCGAATGTCGCCGCAGAAATCGAGACTCATCAGACCCAATGTTTTTCCCCAATCTTCTAACTGTCCGATTTCGATGACTTGTGCAAATTGTAGCCTACAGTTTCCGGTCTTAGCTGAAAGGAGTGGCACCCGGGTGGTCTATCTGCTGCTGTACCATCTGCCTCAAAGTCGACGTACTGTGTGTTCAAGATTCTCTGCCTACCTGGTTGATACGGGTGGCGAATTGAGTGCACTGTTCCTTCTATCAGCTCGAACCAGTCTGGCCGCATCTCCTCTGACTCTGCATCCAACAAGGCATTTCCGCCCACAGAACTGCCGCTCACTGGTGTTTTCTTTGTCGACCATTCCTCTGTAAACCCTGAGAGTGGTTGTGCGTGAAAATCCCAGTAGATCAACAGTTTCTGAAATACTCAGACCCGCCCTTCTGGCACCAACAACCATGCCAGACCACGTTTCAACACTCAAATCACCTTTCCTTCCCCATACTGATGCTCTTTTGAACTTCCAGAGATGTCTTGACCATGTCTACATGCCTAAATTGCACTGAGTGCCCCATGTGATTGGCTGATTAAAATAAGTGTTACGAGCAGTTGGACAGGTGTACCTAATAAAGTGGGCCGGTGAGTTACATTACTCAACCCACAGCTGAGACCTACAATGAGCTGCAACATCCAGGAATCAGATGTGGAAAGGTACTGTCAACCCACTCCCCACCAAGGCAGCTCGGTGTTGCTTAAAACTCTAAACTTAGCAGCCAGAGTCCACTCAAGGATTCTGACAGTATCTCCCCATCCTTTAACCCCTTAGATTCCGTGCATATACTATATCATGCGTCGCTGCGGGGTTGTGAAGCTGAGCCCTCTCCATAGCTGGTGAGTCCGGTGAGCTTGGTGCATATGCATATGCAAAAGAAGCTAGGGTAAAGTACCCCCCCGGGGTCTGAAAAAGTAAAAAAAATTAAAAAAAAAAAAAGTTAAAAAAAAAAAACCTTCTAATCACCCCCCCCCCTTTCCCTAGAACTGATTTAAATATATAAAACATAAAGTCATAAACAGTTAGGTATCGTCGGGTCCCAAAATGTCCGGTCTACCAAAATATAATAACGTTATTCCGCATATTTAACCCCCATAACGGAAAATAGCCAGTGGCATATCTAGAAGGCGGGGCCCAATGACAAACTTCTCATGGGGCCCCCTTCTCCTGAAAAATGTATACATTTTGTAGAAACATATTTATACAATTACACACATTTACATACTCATATCTCCTATCTCACAGAGCTACAAGGGGAATGAAGAGGGCTCACGGGATGAGCCCTCTTTATACAGAGGTTGGTTCACTGCATATGCAGCAAACATCCCTTGCTATGCGCCACGATTGCTGCTAGCCATTATTCCTGGGCGCCGCAATCTTTGTTGAGATCGCTGCTCGCTGAACTTGAAACTGTATCTGAGCTGGTATCCCTGCCAGCCAGTATCCGAAACCCCAGTCTGAATCTGTATCTTGTACACAAGCCTGTATTCAGTCGTGTGTTGTTGGCCGACCCAAGTGTGAACTGTTACCTGTCCGTTTCCTGGCTATCAGGGGGCCCTGTTTCTTGCTTTATCCGAACCCTGAACATGAACCGTTATCATTCCTAAACCTCAACCTGATGCAAAACCCCAAACCTGTTTCCTACCTGATGCGATCCCAAACCTTTATCCATAACTGATCCGGAAACTCTAAACTCCAACCTCAACCTTGTATCCGATCTGGAACCCCAAAAACTCTACTCAGAACCTTACCCCTGCTCCTGAGCTTGTATGCGATCCTGTTCCCTGATACTCATAGCTGCATATTTATCGCGAACACTAAATTCAGTTCTGAATTTAACTCACGTAATTTAATCCAAACCTGCATGCCTGAAGCTATGTCACGCTACTCTCAGATTTCTGTTTTCTTGGTCAAACACAGTCTTTCAAATGTCTCGTTGACTGATTTTCATCCTTGAATATGGACTACAGTGGTAAAATAAAACCTCAAGGCTTCTCTTTTTGGCGTAAAAATAAAACAAAACTCAATCAAAGAATTTATTTTTAAAGGAAGCTGTTATCTGGAGCCTTTAAGCGCCAGTTACGAAGCAAGATTTATCAGATACACAAGCATGGTCAGTGAGTCGAGTAGCGTGGCTGGCTAGATTCCACAGACCGATCACAGGACAGCTCCCGCTATCACTATGCTGCCTGGAGGCCCATCCTCCCCCTGTGGTCACTTTTGCAATTCGCACAACACACATTCTGTGATTTATGGACCGACCATGGTCATGTGCTCCTAGCTTTAGGGTCCCGAACCTCTTTAGTTTACCATTGCCTGTGACTTGAACTTGGAGGTCACAGAGATGAAAGTTGCCAGCGGTTAACTCACTAAAGCCCACCTCAGCTTTCTGGTGCTTACACATTGGCCCAAGTTTATCAAAAACTAAGTACAGTTTGCTTTGGTAGTGTGCAGTGGGCGCCAGATTAACCAACATAGAGCGCGCGACACTCTTCTTCGGACTCTGCATGATAATGTGTTCACGGTCCGACTGTGCACCGTAACACCCCCTTTAGTGCAGAATTTTGTGTCGCGTTGGGTATAGTGCTGCCGCCACACAAATGAGTCGTGTGCCACACATATGTGGCGCAGACACTTCTTAAATACATGTGCAAGCAGTTTGCACTACAAAGAATGTGCAAAGTCCAACAGAAAACTGGCAAAGGGCTTTAGTAAATGTGGCCATGTGTGCCCAGTGAAGCTGTGGCCAGTTTATAATTAAAGGCACATGCTCTGTACATCTGAAAATGCCAACAATCATCGAAAAATATCCAACAATCAAAACTTTAATGTCGTTGTTCTGACCCTCATCACCTAAGCAGTGATGGCGAACCTATGGCACGGGGGCCAGAGTTGGCACTCAGAGCCGTTTCAGTGGGCACTCAGGCTATTGCCCCAATTTCACCAACAGGGCCAATCCACCAAATCTCCTACGTCCCAGGCAACTACTTCTCTCACGCTATTTAAAGCGACACTTCATTGACTGTTTGGAACTGCGGGAAAGTGAGAAGGTGTTGACAGAACAGCATTGTCCTTGGAGGTCCTCCTGCTGGACCCACCATTCTTCCTGAGAGATCACTATGAGAGTCGAATTTGCCCACCTTCTTTCAACGTATTGGTTGGCTCAGGAAGCCAATACAGAATGAGTTGAAGAACAGGTAGCAATATGTTACTGCTTGAAATGCCATGTTGGCACTCATGGAAAATAAGTTGATTTTTGGTTGTAGTTTGGGGCACTCGGTCTCTAAAAGGTTTCACCACCACTGACGTAAGGTAGTGTGAACATTGCCTATGTCTCACATTTTGTCTTGTAGAAGGTAACTTTTATCATCAAAAACATTGATGATTTTTAATTTTAGAACAAGAATTCTGAACAGAAAGAAAACTTTCAAAGAATTGGAAAACGTTGACGATCCATTCAGTAAAAGTTTACCCTTTCCGCACTAAAATGATTTGGATACAAGTGTAGACTATGGACGGCAGCAGATAGGTGGAGTAGATTGCATAGTCAACGTTTATATTTCATGGGCAAGTAGCTTCATATCTGAGTAACAAAACAATGTCTTATTGGGAACAGAAGACTTAATAAGAGCTGAATGTTGTTTCCAACCTTGTAATAACAACACAAGTTCATGCTGCAAAATGATATTTTAGGATATATAATGCTGTTTGTTTTAGATATGGCCATGGAAATTTATGGGCTGTAAAATGTTTTATCCTAATGATTATGAAACAAGCACATTGCAGACATCTAGCATCTGTGCTGGAACAGGAACATGGGATTCTCACGGTAGTTAGTTTTGGTCTCCACTAATGGGCGCTGTATCTCCACTAGACTGTACTTCTAGTATGTGCAGGACTGGTTGCTCTTGGATTGAGTTCTCCCTTACTCTGCTTCCATGTAAAACATAGCCGTGGCTTGTATGAATCGCTCCTGACATACAACAGGCCCATCCTGGCGCTTTTTGTTTTTTGAAGAGAATAAAAGTGCAATGAAAAGAGCATCAGGTGCAAATGTGAATAGAGCCATTATTTTGTATACAAAATATAAAAATCGAGAATATTTTGCATTTCCCTCACTGACTATTGGGAGTTCGTAAAGCTAAACTAACTCACTTTCATGCCTTCTCAAATGGAATAGAGCACTTTAAAAAAAAACACACGTACGGTTAATTTTTTGTTAGAAACACATTGACTGTAGAGGCTTTTAGTTTGCTTTGCAGCAACACTATTGATGACATAAGAGGGATCTCATTTTGTTGGGCCCGTTTCAGACTAAATGAGGCCTGGGCAAATTTTTTAGTGGAGCTCTAATTTTAGAGCACATTTATTTAATTTAAGATGGAAACACGCCAAGAACTGCAGTAAGGATTTCTAGCACTTTTAGATGTGTCTACACACCAGAACTGGGCGCAGTAACGAAATACAACACCAGAACACTGTTCCCTACGAAATTACAAGTTACCAATCTCAATACATACACAGTAAGCCAAATGCGTTACAGTATACAGTCATCCAACCTTGTTCTCTTCATTTATCCATCCCCTTTAAATCATCATCCCTGGATGATGATATTGAAATGAGTCAGTGGTTCATGGGAATTATAAAATACCCCCCACTCCATGTGAATAGAGTCATCTGGGTGTTCCAGAGCTGTCTTGAGTCACAATGCAGCAACCCCTTCCTCCTCTTCCTCCCCTTGACACCTCCCTCCACACACTTCCTGCTAACTTTAGCACTGAAAAGGGTGTTATATTATATTATTATTATTATTATTATTATTAAGGGTAATGAGGAGAAGGGGGTGTTGCAGCGCTAACTCAGTTCTTGACTCAATCACAGGTTACAATTTACAATGCAGAATAGGGGGGAAGGGGAGGGTGTCATTTTATAATACACAGGACCCGCTGACTCATTTCATATCATCATGCAGAGCAGCTCACTAACGAAATGAGGTAGGCCGTCGGTTTGGGGGACTAGATGGTGGGTACATAAAATAGAAATACTGATAGATGTATTCCTTTACATTGGTGAAATATTAGGTTTTAGTATATAATTCCCCCCGAACATCGTGGCAGGATGCTCTGTGCTTATCTGATGTATTAGAGTGGGCCATCGTGCCAATATAGTCATTCTTACTACCCTGCAGATGGAATACTGTTCCTACTATCTGGTATCAGGGGCAGAGTAAGTCTGCATTTATGCTTGATTAGTCATAGTTCTTCTTTTAATGCAATAACTATTTGGCCTATTCTTTATGACTTTTTTCTTTTTGTCCGTAACGTTTTGCACTATACATCCACCAGAGGCAGCTTATGTGTCGCTACTACCTCATGAAGCCCACATGGTGGATGTTGAAACTGTAAGTAACCATCTCTCAAGGTTTTGGACTTCATGCATAATATTGCGATCTAAGAAAAAACTTTATGAGTGCAGAGAGGTACGAGTACATGCAATAATAAGTGGATCAGGAGTATAACATGTTCTGTCCAGCGCTATACGAGGCCTCTAGACCTACCCATCCATGCCAACATTGACCCCCCACAACATCCAAACACAACACTGATAACCAGGAACATTGGCGAGATGCATGACCAAGGATACAGACAGCTCGACCATAATGTCAATGAATTATCTTTAGAAACAGTGTGATACAACAAAGTTATAGATCTCAGAATCACTTCTGAGAGCTTGTGGTATCCTAGAAGAGATACATACACAAGTTATGTTGTATCAGTTCTACAAATTTTTTTGGTTTATTTTCATTCATAAGAATACTATACAGTGCAATAAAAATGTTTCTGCTGTTATTTGTATAATATATGTTGAAATTTGTGTTAATCTTCCTTTATGGGAATTTAACCAGCCTCCTATCCTAGTAAAACAAGCATGTGTATGGTTGTGATATACTCTGTATAGATACTTTCTTGTTTTCAGGGATTCTGTGACATTTAAGAGAACTTACTTTTTAACTGTAGTAACTAGCTTCTTGTGCACTAGGTGTGGCTGTCAGACCTGTTTGGTGCACCGGTGTGGCTGTCATGACTGTTGGTGCACCTGTGGGTGGTTGTCAGGACTGTTGGTGCACGACTGTTGGTGGTTGTCATGACTGTGGTGAACTAGATTGGCTGTCATGACTGTTGGTGCAACCACACGTGTCCTGTCATGCCTGTTGGTACAACCAGGTGTGGCTGTCATGACTGTTGGTGCACAGGGTGTGGCTGTCAGACGGCTGTGTACTAGATGTGGCTCTATGTTGTGCACCAGTGTGTGACTTCATGACTGTTGGTGCACCAGGTGTGGTTGTCTGACTGCTGGTGCACCTGGGGGTGTTTTCATGACTTTGGTACACCAGGTGTGGGTGTCATGGCTGCTTGTGCAACCAGGTGTGGCTGTCATTAACTGCTGGTGTACTAGATGTGGCTGTCAGACTGCTGGTGCACCAGGTTGTGGCTGTCATGACTGTTTGGTGCACCAGTTTGTGTTGTCATCTGTTGGTCCAGTGTGGTTGTCATGAACTGTTGGTGCACCAGGTGTGGTTGTCATGTACTGTTGGTGCACAGGTGTGGTTGTCATGACTGTTGGTACACCAGGTGTGGCGTCATGACTGTTGTGTGCCAGTTGTGGCGTCATGACTGTTTGTTACCAGGTGTGGTTGTCATGGACTTGTTTGGTACACCAGGTGTGGCTGTCATGACTGCTGGTGTACTAGATTGGCTGTCATGACTGTGTGCACCTGTTGGCGTATGACTGTTGTGCACCGGTGGTGGTGTCATGACGTTGGTGCACCAGGTGTGGTTTGTCATGACTGTTGGTGCAACCAGGTGTGGTTGTCATGACTGTTGTACACAGGTGGGCTGTCATGACTGCTGGTGTACTAGGTTGGCTGTCATGACTGTGGTGCACCAGGTGGTGGTGTCATGACTGTTGGTGCCCCAGGTGTGGCTGTCATGACTGTTGGTGCACAGGTGTGGTTGTCATGACTGTTTGTTCCACAGTGTGGTTGTCATGACTGTTGGTACCCAGGTGTGGTTGTCATGACTGTTGGTGCACCAGGTGTGGCTGTCATGACTGCTTGTGTCCAGGTGTGGCTGTCATGACTGTTGGTGCACCGGTGTGGTTGTTATATGCTGGTGAACTAGATGTGGCTGTCATGGCTGTGGTAACTAGTTGGCTGTCAGGCTGGTACCTGTTATCTTCTTTACATTTTATTTCTACAGAAGGCATCAATCTATTGTAGAAATAAGCTGTACTGAGCCCTGCCTTTGGTGCAACAAACAACATATATGCATAAAACAAGCCACTGTAAATATAAAGAGTATGACGTGTTTCAGTCTAAGGTAACTGTACTGAAAGTCTTCAATCTTTTTGTTTTTTCCTCAGTAACATAGATTTTAAAATGTTTGTTAGTTTAAGGAAATCATCACCAGGATCCAGGATTGTAAACCATGCACACTAACATGCAGATGTATGCCCCCTCTGACAGGATCCGCTATTGTGTTTTAGTATACTTTGTGCCCTTGGTTCTAAAAAAAAATTTTAAAATGTATGCAAAATACCTGAGCGGACATTAACATCTATGGAGCCCACAGCCCTCAGGTCCCGTTTGCATATTTGAAAAGCAATTTGTTTCTTTAAAACAAGGGCAAAAAACGCAAATGAAGACGCGGATCCTGCTCCAGCATGTCAGTATGCTTGGTTTACAATCCTTGATCCTGGTGGTAGATTTCCTTTAAATTAGTACTATATCCTATGGCAATTGTATTCCTGTCTATTCCTTTATGTAATACAGTGAACTGTCTCTTCCTAAAGACTGCTCCCCACTGATTTGGATATATAACTCTTGTGTAACGTATACAAAGTCAGCCTAGGTTTGACAGCCACTTCCTCTCCCACCTATTAGTGCTGACAGTAAGCAGCTCCAATTTGGTGAAGATGGTAACAGACTATTTAAGCTTCTTGTTAGAGCTCTTTTTATCTTCTGACAGTTCCTATACTTAGTATCAGGGCTTAGTATATTTAGGATTATTTCATTCTTGGTGTTTAAAAAGTTCTAAAAAGCATTTGCTTGTAAAGATGTTATAGAAACAGCAGGAAAGACGCAGAGCCCCATAATGTTGAAATTCTTATGTTACAGTAAAAATAAATTAAAAACATGAAAAATATTATTGACTTGCATGGCTCAATTGTCTGCACAGTAGTTCACATACTAGAATAGGGCTTATCCCATGTGTCTGATTGTTGGAGTCTGAATCCACAGCAATTACAGAAACCCATGTTCTCAAATACCCCATGAAGTTGTATGCATATTGAACCACTACTCTATTTACTATGGGAAAACCGTAGATCACAGTCTTGAAAGTCCCAAAGATGTTAATGAGGTACTTGTAGAACTCTATTCTTGTGATTTGTTGGATCATCAGCGAACAGACAATTATCCTCTATCCTGTGAATAATGCAGTAGTGTTGTTAGTGGGAAACCCTTTAAGGATGTATGTCAACAGACAAAAAAATTAAATAATCATGTTTAGATAGCTCAACAATTGAATTAGAATACTACCTGAAAAAAAGAATGTTTAAGATGTGCAAAATGAAGCATGTATGGTTTACAGTTTTATACATTCATGTATGTAACAGATCTTGTGTCAGATCTGTAGTACAAATAGTGGAGGGTAGACTATTCAAACTCCCGCCCCCCGTGTGTGATTCACTCCTTTTTTTATTTTATAGGTTAATATTTGTTATGAGAGTGAAGTATATTTATTTAAATGTTCTTCTATAAAGAATTCTTTAAAATGTCTTATAAAAGCAATATTTTCAAATATCTAATGGAAAGATGTCCTTCTGATGGACCTGTCACTTCAATTAATGGAAATAGGTGAGCGTTGTGTTCAGTGGAAGTTCAGCAGATGTACCGCCACCGATCAGATTGTTTTCACCTACCACCAGGATGAAGGATTGTAAGCCAAATACACTGACATACTGGTGTGTGCCACCTGTGGCAAGGTCTGCTCTTCTTTTATCCTCGTATTCCCTGGTTTTTACACAAAAAAAAGCCTTTTAAACTTATGCAAATGAGTCTGAGGGGCTCCAGGCTACAAATATGTATAATCCATGTGCATCATTTTCAAACTTTTTTCTTAAAAACTAAGGTTTAAAGAAGAGCAGATCCTGCCAGAGGGGCACACACCAGTATGTCAGTGTGCTTGGTTTACAATCCTGATGGTAGAGGTCCTTAAAGAATAAGAGCGGAAAATCACAAATCACTTTGCATTATGTAAGTACAGCATCATAGAGTTAAGGGAGGATAAGAGGGTGGAATTACAATATACAAGTCAATTTAGATAAGCAAGGGAAGGTTCACAATAGGTTTTTATTGAAGCCAACAAATCCACTTCAAAAGTTTCTCCATATTTACATGAGATTTTAATGAAATAGGAAATAGGGGGGTACCGTATATACTCGAGTATAAGCCGACCCAAGTATAAGCCGAGGCCCCTAATTTTGCCACAAAAACCCGGGAAAGCCTATTGACTCGAATATAAGCCGAGGGTGGGAAATGCATTGGCCACAGCCTCCCCAGTATATGGGCTGCCGGACCCTGCCTAATAATATATAGCCAGCACCTGCCCCCCAATATATAACCTGCCAGCCCATATCCCCCAGTATACAGCCAGCCCCCTGTCCAAGTATAAAGCCAGCAGCAGGTGAGGTTTGATATATTTTTTTTACTCGAGTATAAGCTGAGTTTGGGTTTCCAGCACATTTTTGTGCTGAAAAACTAGGCTTATACTCGAGTATATATATATATATCTCTTCTTCCTGAGCACTTTTGCGGTGGTCATTCCTTTCCATCTTAGGACTGAGTGATACCACATGTAAGTAGATACAATTGCAGTTGCTTTGGTGTGAATACATCATGTTGTGAACACCACACTGTGTGAACAGGATTTTGAACTATAACAATCAAAAAGAGCCATACATATTTATTGGGGTGTTTTTTTTTTTTGCTCGCTGGTTTTGTTGCTGCCCTTCAACCTATTTCCTTTCCTCATCATGAACCTTTTTGTTAGTTTTATTAAAGGGGCAAGCCCAGGGGAAAAACTTTTTGTGCAGATATAGTTGGAAAAACCTTCCTCTTTACTTCTTAATACTTTTGAAAATCATTCTTTAATAAGCCAAACATGAGTTAATGAGGTGATTCCATGCCTATACTTTATTCTTGTCTAACAAGTGAGACCTTATAGCTAGGCCGCTGAGAATGGAAGGAGATGTCTAAGTGCTGTGGTACCATTGAGACTGGTGATAAAGCAGATGCTTTCAGCGAGCAATTAGTGGGATATTTACGGATTATGGATACATAGGAATAATCGGAACCTTTATGAGACCCTGATGTGAGAAAAGGGATTTGTTACACAGTTGAATCAAGCTATCGGCATAATGTGGCTTTATACAGATCACTTAGTAGATACATATAGAAACGGTTCACACAAGTAGCACGAATGAGTTAAGTAACAACAGAATGCAAAACTGTCTTATATTCTGACACGTTTCCAGATATGTGGGCGTCAGGCCCGGAAATGTCCGAGGGTCCAAGCAATTTCTATTAATCCTGAAGTTGGTTATAAGGATAAGTATGTGTAGGCAGAGACTGTGTGTGCAGGTCACACTTGTGTGTGGGCAGCATCCTAGCTACCGAACGCAGAAAATAAAATCTTAATACGTCTTATGTTTAGAGATAAATGCAGTGATTTTTCAGAAAATGAATGTTTATGGGAAATGTGGCCGAGAAGACTTGCTCTTTCTGACTTTACTAGACCCGCTAATTTTATTTGAACAGTCTGTATGCAAACTTTCGTTTACCAACTTGCTGTGGGTTTATTGCAAAGAAGAATAAATTATCCAGCTTGTATCTGCTGCTTTTCTGACCTCATTATTATTGTTTTTGCCAGTCTCCTGCCCTGTGCAGTACTGGACTGTCTTATGATGTCTTTGCATAGTGATCTATATTATGCCCAAATAAAAAATAGACAATAATAAAAAAAAGATTAAGGATGCGTGAAAATTTGTATTCACTTTAATAGATTTTTTTATAAAAATCAAGCATGAAAAACCAGAGACACTAACTCACAGATCCAGGCACTGTGACTGTGGTAATATGCTTTTATGTGTTACCCATGGAGTAAAATTATGCTAATGAATCACAAAGGCTCCAGGGATGTTACAGAGCCCCCTGTGCAGCATCTCCACATGCTGTTACACTGTGTAGGAGCACTTCCACATCACACTGTGCGCGGAAACATCCTCTACTGCAGTGAGATAACATCAGGCTGAGAGATTTAGGAAGTGCTAATGAAGCAGGGGGAAGTTGTGAGGCTTGTGAGGCTGCAGCACTGTGGGGCTCTGGTAACAAATATAAGAAGATTACCACACTCACGGCGCTCCATCTAAGAGTAAGTGTCCCTGGTTTATCATGTTGCAATTTGATAGTGGTAAATTTCACCTTTCCCTTATAGTAATGCAATTTTTACAGAAAAATGTAGTAGGTCAGTGGAAATCAAGCCAATATATAAGCTTCGTTTCATAAAAGTGGTACCGTTTGGAATTAACTACATTAAATATCATTATAATCATTAAAATATCATTGCATGGCGAATGCCATGGCAGTTCCGTAATTTTGCCCTTTTCGCACCATGTACATAATTTTTTTTTAAAGTGGGTGTAGTGGGCTGTGGAACAAAGTGGGCCTGGGCTTGGATGCTTTGGCCAGTCAAAATTGCTGTAAAATGCTTAAAAAAGCAGAGGTTATAGCTAAAATGCATGTCAGCCCAAATTTTGCATAGATTTGGTTTGTGTTCTCGAATCACAAAGAATTTGTTGTATGTTGCTGATCAATAAGCACCAAATATTGTCTAAATATTTAATTTTTTCGCTATTGTTACGGAAATAAAAATAAAAGGTAACAATGTCAACAATAATGCAGTAGAATCAATAAACTTGGAGAGAAGGAGTTTGTGTATTAGATCCTTTGTTTTCTGGCTTCAGTATTGCCTTAATCTCCCAGGATCATTTATCTACACTATGTTATTGAAAAAGATTCATTGCCAGGAACCTGGTACTTAACACAGGACGCAGTGTTTACATGTCCCTCTGGAGTAGTTAATTATGCATTTGTTAATTATTCACTAGCATGCTATCATTCTATGAGCCCTATGGGACTATCAGTACTTTTCTCTTATAGCCCCAGGCACATGTAGGCTTCTCCCTTTTACCATCTTTGTATGTAAATGTTCCAATTGTTTTTTATTATATAAAAGTGAAAATAAAATAATAAGCTGCAGGTTAATGCATCAAGATTTGTGGTCAGAATTTTGCAGGATTGTAAATGAAGCAAAAGATGAGAGTTAATTATTGTATAGCAAAAGTTGTAAAATGAGATTAGCCAAGAAAATGTGAACAAAACATATAAAATATTACATTGTTTTGCCTGTAAATTGCATGTATATGTGACATTGTAAATAACAATTATAGATGGAGTGGATGTCACCAAAATTTGGGTTTAGGCTTTTGGTATTAGGTTAAAGGTCTAGATGTCACTGAAGGCCACCAGGCAGAGTGTAAAATCTGAGGCAGAGGTTTTTTTTTATTTGTAAAACTCAAGAAAGTAGGTCAGGGCAGGCAGAGCAGATACAGAAGGTCCAGTGACAAATCAAAGGGTCACAACAAAAGAATACAAAAGCAATAGAGAATACCTAAATAGTAAGATAGGAATATTTGCTCAGGCAGCCTCCTGTAAAAGAAGCTGCTTTAGATTCACGTCTTCAGGCAGCCTCCTGTATAAGAAGCTGCTTTAGATAGTTCACGTCTGTAGCAAAGTGTCTGCAAGTCTTCAGCCTAATAATGGACCGACACACTATACAGGCAAAAGCATAAACATATTAGGGCTGTTTTATTGAAGATGTCTTAAAGTAAGACTGACAGTCATATACTGCCCCGGATTTATCAAAGGGTCTGATACTGGCTTCTGAATTTGTTGTATACTAGTATATTAGTAGTATTTGTGCCTCCTATTAGTTGGTTCAGAAAACGCTGATGTTTTTGTTGCAATTTGGCAGTACCCTTTTATTGTCAACATCCTTCTTCTACACCGCTTCATATACAAATAGACTGTGTGAATAAAGGTGTTAGATCCCGTAGGTGCTGCTACTTTTTTTGGCATGTAAAAGTTCACATAATAATTCATTCTAACCTTCTATTATACTTCCATTGGTGGTGGCACAAAAAAGTTCATCCTTGTCTATAATGCCCACGTTACTTCAGTAATTCTATTCTCTAATTCTCTACTTTTGTTGCAGGAAATAGACCCTGGGCAGCTGACCCTGGAGGAGCTCTTAGAAATGAGTGATGAGCAGGTCTGTGAAACTCTGGGAAAGTTTGGTGCTAGCAGTGAAGAATGTGACCGCTTAAATGCCTCCCTCTCCTGTCTGCGGAGTGTGCACAATTCAGGTGAGCAGATGGATAAGACAAATCATGAATGCACTACAAAAATAAGTCTGTGCTTAAATTAATTCCATATATTGTGGATAGGATTTGAGGTCTATCTGGGCCCCAAAATGAATGACACCGCAGACTGACGAGTAGAGAGCACATCAACACATTTTTACTCCTTTCGAAAAGCTCCATGGGGACAAATCGGCATTAAACTTTTCTACCCTTTGCTGCAGCCACTACACATTCCTTTGCTGCTGCAGCTAGCGGCCCAGATGTAAGGTCATGTGCCTGGAGCTCAGTAATTCATTATCCGGTCACATGACCTGTCTGTAAGGCATTGTGTGCAGGAGTGCACGTAGTAAAGGGGGCTGATAAAATCACTCCCCTGTCACAGCACTGTGCATGATCGTGCTGTAGATCCAGTGACATCAGCGATGTCTTCCCATGTGTATCCTCCCTGAATGTCTGTGTGTACATATCTCTGGTAATAGGGTTACTTTACCAGTACTGGTCTGTTTCCATTAGATTACTGCTACATGTGATCTGTATTAAAAAACAGCTCCCTGTTAACTGGTACCTCCCAAAAAAAATTTGAAAGAAAAAAATAAAAATAATAATTGAACTGCCCGGTCTGAGGGGTTTATAGGGTTTTATACTCCTATGGAGTTTTACTATTACTGAAAATATTATACTCCTCCTAGGCTAAAATGATCCTTTAAAATGGTAAAAGGAGTATTATTACTCTCCTAGAAAAAGTTTTGCGTGACCTCTGCGAGTATTTAAAAGTTCCACACTCCAAAACAGCATGAACTTGATGGAATACAGTTCACACGCATGGTTGTCTAACCATACAGATCTTTTAATAAAGAGCATATATTCCTCTGTAGCATATGTTTGCTTTCCTAAAAGTCAGATTCTATAATTAATTCCACATACTTTTTAGATTTTAGATATTCTAGACCAGTGATGGCAAACCTTTTAGACACCAAGTGCCCAAACTACAACAAAAACCCACATATTTTTCACAAAGTCCCAATATAACTATTTAAGCAGTAACTTATTAAGGCACCTGACGACACCGATACAGTAGAAAGAAGAAGTTTCGGAATATCATTTAAGCTTCTTTCAGGGTCGTGGGCTGCTTGGGACTGCTAAAGGCCTTGAGTCCTGTCTGGCGAACTCTGCTCGGGTGACCGTATGGGTGCCTATAGAGAGGACTCTGAGTGCCACCTCCGGCCACTGTTCTAGACCTTGTGTTTTAGTGTTTACAACGGGCATTAATCATCTCACAAAGAGCACCCATTGAGCTAAACAGAGCACCCATCAAACTAATCAGTTGTCCCATATGTATAAGTCCACTAGAGCGAGATCAATCACATAAATGGGGCCCACAAGTGCCTATAGGACTGCAAGGTCGACTTAATGAAAATACAGATTGGTAATTTCATATGGAAGAGCTGCCAATGTCTGCTCTGCTGATGAATAGATTGATGGATTGATCTTGAAGAAGGTGCCTTACTAGATGCAGGGAATGGTGCACTTAATTACATTGCAGTCAATAGGAGGCAGTGTTTTTTTCTTCAAACAGGTCTGTATGCAACTAGAAAAGAAGCGACATGCCCTGTATTCTGAATGCAATCTGACCGATTTTTCCACAAAAAAATCTAGGGGTGTCAATCAAAAAATGTCAAGTCCATGTCAAACTCCACTGTTTGAACATACCTTTCTTTATCAGTTTTTTTTCTAGCTGCTTATATTTCTTCATCCTGTTCTCCCTCCAATGCAAGACCTTTAGAGTATATATTATTTTTCCTTCTGCTTGTATTAAATGCCGCCTTCCTATAGAGGGCATCAGTAACACACTGCTGGGAGAGAATACAATCCAGAGGATGTATTTGTCTATGGAATATACACATTTGTAAAGTTTCCTATGTTGTATATTTAGAAAGATGGGTCACTAAATGAGATAGGTGGAGGTGTGACACACAAAACTACTGATGAAAAGCTGTTTCACAGTATGGATAGATCCAGAAGCGCTGTCCTTAGTGAAGCAGATGTCCTGCTGCTCTCATTCATTCAAGATGTCTGAGTTGCTGCCTTCCTGCTCCTTCTGGTGTGCACTGTCTGCTCTTCCCCCTGCTCCTTCATTACTCCCCCCCTCTACATGCTGTAATCTCACACAGTGGGAGGGGGAAGTGCTCATGCACAGCGTAATGGCCTCTGAAGCTAAAGAACGTAGGGGCTCAGGTGAAGTTATCCAGAACCCTTCAGGCTCATTAGCATAATGTTAAAAGTTGATTTTAGAAGGAAGGAGGCCAAGGATAATGAATATAAAAGATTACCACAGTCTCAATGTCTGGACCTATGAGTAAGTGTCACTAGTTTGGCATGCTTGATTTTGATGGTGGATTTCCTTTAAGCCAGGGTTATTATCTGCCTTCTATTGGCCATGCCCAGGTTTACTATTTTTGAGCAAGCTGAGATCTGTTTGCTTTTCCTTTTGTAAAGGTGACTGTTGTCGCCGCTCCTGTAACCCATTGTCTTCCTACTTCACCCCATTAAGTTTTAGTTCTTGTCACTGGGAAACTGTCCAATATGTGGACATTAAGTAATCGAGAAGTATTTGTTCTGGCTGATATATACCGTAGTTGTAGAAAACATTCAGTACAGATTGTCATTTATTCATTCAAACCTCTGCAATGGGAGGTCCTAATCAGTGATTCACAGCTATCTATGTATGTACAGTATTTATCTGATGAGACCCCCCCCCCCCACACCCAGTATACTCCTGTATCCCATTTAGATGAACAAGTTACAAGTTTTAGTTACCGTATTTTTCAGACTATGAGGCGCACAAAAAATCCTTTGGTTTTCTCAGAAAAATAAAAGTGCGCCTTATAGTCCAGTGCGCCTTATATATGAACCGTACTTACAGACAACACGCCTTGAACTGTGCACAGGTCTGCCACCTGCTGGTCATTCATCCTTATACTCAGGTGCGCCTTATAATCCAGTGCGCCTTATATATGAACCGTACTTACAGACAACATGCCTTGAACTGTGCACAGGTCTGCCACCTGCTGGTCATTCATCCTTATACTCAGGTGCACCTTATAATCCAGTGTGCCTTATAGTCCAAAAAATACGGTAATCTCATACAAAAGTATGCATCTGTCTGCTCAGCTCTCTTGCTCCATAACACACTACTTGCATGCCGGACTGTGGTTCAATTCATTAGGACCTCTTTAATATTTGCAAGACAGATTTACCTTTAAAGCCATCCTTGCAATAGTTCTGGACCCACAAAGCGATTTGCAGCTGATTCTCCTAGATCAGATGAAAATTAGATGGTTTTAAACTGTCTCAGCATCCCCAGGGCACTAATACAGTTTTAAGCTATGGCATAGCATGGCAGATAGACAGAGTTGTGCTTTGGTATCTATAACATGGATGAAATGAGTGTATTTTCTTTTTGCCTCTTTGCCATGTAAAAATGTGCAAAAACAAATGTAAAAAAAAAACCTGTATTATCCAGTAAAAATTTTTGGTTGCCTTACTAGGTTTTGTAAAACGGTTGCAGGGAGCCATATTCTGGTCAACCCAACATTTAGATTAATAATTATGTGGTGTCCTCCCATGTGTGAAGTAGGTGAATCATTGGTAAAGACCAAAGCTATTAACTATAATTAATCATTAGATCTAGTTCCATGTATCAACATACAGACTTTTACTATTGATAGTGGTGAGTATTTCTTATTAAAGAATAAAGATAAGAACAATTTATTAGGTATAACCAAGCATATAACGATACCTCAAGCATTATATGTGTTACATCTATAGGATTGGCTAATTATTTAACACCAGATTGAACAGATCACAATGTCATGTAGGTATTGTAAGAATAAACTAAGAATATATTCTCCAGCTTCTTTGCAATAAAATATCAAACTATTAACACTATCAAGATATCAAGATAACATAAGCAAAAATAGAACTTCTCCTAGTGAAATTTACAGCAAAGTATCCCTGTCTGTGGTGGAAGGGCCTCTCCTCTTGAGTGTAGGATTTTCCCTTGTAATGGCCGTAGTATAAAAAGATCCTAAGAAATATCCCTGCACTGTCCAATCAGATATTTGTACAGTGTAATGAGGTCTACCCGTCTTTTTTCTAAGATTAATAACCCCAGGTGTAGTAATCTATCATTGTATACTATTCCTCCCATTCCCCTAATAATCTTTGTAGCTCTCCTCTGCACCCTTTCTAGTTCTACTTTCTCCATTTTAAACACTTGAGCACCCCTCCATAATACACATTTTGTATTTCCTTAACCGTGCCAACCCTAGCTAAAAGAAACAAGATCAAAAAGCTTTATTAACCCTAAATATGTCCAAATAAAAACTACGGGTCTTTCTGCAAAAAATAAGCCCTCACATAGTGACATTGACAAAGCAAATAAAAAGTTATGGACCTTGGAAGGCTATGATGGGAAAAGGTTTTTTCCATACAATGATTTAATTATGCAGATATTTAAATAAAAAAAAACTATAAATTTCGTATCATTGTAAGCAAAGTTTTTATGTTACTTAGGCTAAACATTAAATGCTGAATTTTTTTTTTTAGCAAAAAACAACATCAGATTTGTGTACTGTTTAAAAATATACTGCACAGAAGGGGAAGGACATATGAAACCCAAAATTGTGGTATTAAAAACTACATTTCATCCCCCCAAAAAACAAGACCCAATTTAGCTATGGTGATCGGAAAATAAAAAAGTTAGCCTGTAGAAGGCATTGACAAAATAAAACTAAAAACTAGCCTGGTCATTAACTTGAAAAACAAGTGCAGAGATAAAGGGTTAATGGATGAAATTAGACTATTTTGTCTTTTGCTCTCCACCTTGTGGGTCTACAGTACTGTATTTTGTTCCTTGCCATATGAAGTTTTTACAGAACGTATTTAGAATTATAAAGAGTTTATTTTTGGGATTTTCCCCATTAAGATCCTCCATTAGCAGCTGTAGATTTTCTCTCTTTTCCCTCCTGAAGTTTAGAGTTTATGCAACCCCTGCATGACACTGTATACTTAAGTATAATTAAACATGAATGATGTTGTGGTCACTTTTACCCAGATGTCCCCTTAACTTTTAATTTTGATACGCTGTGGGGTCTTTTAGTTAAAGGAATTCTACCACCAGGATGAAGGATTGTAAACCAAGCACACTGACATACAGGCGTGTGCCCCCTCTGGCTTGAAAAACTCTTCTTATAGCTTCTTATGCCCTTGTTTTTTCTAAAAAAAGGTTTACAAATTATGCAAATGAAGCTGAGGCTCAACCTCCAGGCTCAATTAACAGCAATGGAACCCGGAGCACCTCAGGCTCATTTGCATATTTTTTAAAGCCCTTTTTTGTTAAAACAAGCAGTTAAGGAGATCAGATAAGAGTGGATCCTATCAGATGAGGCACATACCACTATGTCAGTGTGCTTGGTTTACAATCCTACATCTTGGTGGTAGATTTCCTTTAAAATAAAGTCTACAGCCTCATTTGCATATGGTTTAAATGTAGGTTTTCAAAGTATACAATACAATATAATTTTATTGGTCCCTTTCAGGAAATTGTGTTGTACACACAAAGTGCTATTTACCCTAAAGTTTACTTACTGTTTCAGTAACAAATACTGCCGCATGTTACTGGACTATACAGAAATTTCTATGGGTACCCCTGTGTAACATCACTACGCTGCCCTTTCATAGATTTCCTGCTCTGCAGCTATTGGCTGACGCTTCACGTAACAGCCCATCCCCAGCATTAAATACTTTGTAGCTTTCTCCTGCTATTGGAACAGAAATCTGAGAAAAGTACCATAAATTGAGCAGAACATTTCAAGCAGTACATACTGAATTCTCCAGGACAATCCTAGCAAGAGACCAGGGCTTGCCCCTAAAGTGTAGCTTCTCAAGGTTTAAGGAAGGTCCTGGCAGTCTTGGGTGGGCAGTCCTTGGGAGGTAAATATGAAATGGTAATTATGTGCCAAGCACGTGAGCAGAGCAGGAAATACGTTTCATCTTCAGCCACATCACTTTTCCTTGTGTAGATAATAAAGATGGTGCTATATAAATATAGATTATTACTATTATTATTATATAGTGATTTTTTTCACATAAAAACAATATTGCATGTGAATTTGAAACATATCATTTTTATTTGCAAATTTTAGAAAATATGGTGTGCAGCTTGATATTGTTTAGCCTTCAGAAAAATATACCCCAGCAGTTAACTACCGGTAGAGTGAAATTACCACAAAATTAATAAAAAATGTATGCTTTTTACTTCAAAGAGAATACAGGAGTCTATATTGTAATGATCAACCAAAATTCTACGTGCCAACCTGCATGTGCTTTTACTGATCTATTTCTATTCACTTCATGTCGTCTTTCCATCAATACTATCTCATTTTGTTGCTCTTTATTACATCCATGTTTTATTCTCTATTGTATTGTTTGTAATGCTTAAAGGACAGAAGATTGTGTAAAGGAAGGAAAACCCTTTACAATTATCGGTTGAACAGTTTGGGGAAAGTAATTTTCACCTGAAGTTTTTCATTAGCAAAAAGTAGCAAAATGTGTTTTATTTATGGATTTAATTCACCTGAGAGTAGACAGGAGCTGGAGGGGGGAGGAGATTGTTCGGAATGAATCTTCTGCTCGCTGGTCGCATCCTCCCTCTTATACTCTTTTGCATGTCATTAAACATGATCTAGTGTGTATGCAAATTATTGTTGTTTGCTTAAGAATCCGCTCTCTTCTCACTTCTTGGGTAATTGTTCAGGTTCTTTAATAACCTTGGAGAACTAAATCTTAAACATTCATTAAGTTTTTCCAACTTTTGCAGAATGACAGAAATGGATGCTGAATTCCACCATAAAATTCTGTGCTCGGTCATAATGAAGAAGCATATATTAGTAAATAGTTACAACACCTTTTTGTCTGCTATTTATCAAAATATATTAATAATATCTTACTTAAATTAATTGATTATAATACATATTTAGGATACATTTTATGTTTATGTCTTGCATACCTAACATGGCTAGATAATGGGGCTAATTAATGGTATGAGTGTAACATCCGTGCTGGCGACTTCTTCTCTGTTAAGTATCGGGGTTGTGGAGTGGGAGTCGGGGACCATTTTAGTGAAGGTGGAGTTTTGATAAAATGGACCCACACCACAAATATTAATAAATGGTCAAAATGATGAAATTTCCTTTAAATGTCTGTTCCATTTCTGATCTAAGGATTCTGACCAGGGGTGAACAACATTTATTGTTTCAGGAATAACCTTGCCATACCGCTGAACCTTAAGAGGCTGCACTAGTAACGAGCACCCTAGATGCACCAAAACGCACAATACTGAACAGAATTCCACTGCAGAGATTATAAATACCACAGTGCAGCAATAAATACCACCCCAGCAACCAAATACTGCATTCAGAGCATACAAAAATAGTGGAGACCCCAGAGCAGACAAGGGTAATAACAGGGGAGACTCCAATAATAAAAACAACAATAATAATAATGGAGAGAAACCCCAGAGTAGACAAATAATACTAGAGACCCATAGCAGATAATAATAATATTGGAGACCCATAGCAGTTAAGACCCCCAAAACAGAATACTATTTCTGGAGACCCCATAGGAGACTTCAAATATTGAATACTACCCCCAAATTGACAAATAGAACTGAAGACCCCATAGCAGACAAATACTATTACTGGAGAGCCCCAAAGCACACAAATACTGGAGACCCCTGAGCTGACAAAAAAAATCCTCTCCTTTCCTGGCACCTTCTCTCGTCCCTGCATCAAACTGCAGCTTCTTCTCTCCTCCAAGTGCCACTCTGCTCTGCCTGCACTCATCTCAGCACCGCTAGACTGATTAAGAAACCAGGACTGTGGAGTTGGTGTCATGGAGTTGAAGTTGCCAACTATTTTGGTGGAGCAGAAGTCGGGGTTGGACTTAGGGAAATAGTGGAGTCACAGTTGAAGTCAGAAGTTTGGTTTACCAACTCGACAGCCCTGTAAAGTAGAGCAAAGGATGTGCTAATCCAATCCAGCCTATCCAAAATCATCGTTCATTTTCCCACAGCTGTTTATGAAGTTATATTTGAGTTCCGATTGGTTTCCATGAACAACTAGGACAGTTTTACCTCAGTCACTTCTGATTGTTCTCCCCCTTTGTTTCACTGTTACATTGCTAATGTTAACATTGGTTTATAGTCATGGCTGCAGTGATTGATTTGCACCACACCCATCTGTCCCCTACAAGCTCTTCTCTAATTCATCAATAGTTAACACACTGTTACTGACAGAATGTCCCTCTACTCACATTGCTCCCTTGCTGTTCTGTCTTATTTGGATTTCAGAATTCTGGTCCAATCACTTCCTGGGGCCTGGACACTGACTTCACATAAGAAGTCTGCCTGCCCTAGGTTCTGTTGTATCATAACTTAGTAAATTACTATGTGCAGTATTCTCTTACTCTCTATCCTGGTATTTTGACCCTTTGCTTGTTTTCAGACTATCCTTTTGCCTTGTGATTTTGTTCAGCATTTTTCCTCTTGGTTCTGACCCATTTCTGAGAACTATCTTCTCTACTTGTTTTGTCTTTTTATTGTCTCGGTGTTTTGTACATGGGCACAGGTTCCAATATTTGATTACTGAAAGCGAATTGTAGGCTTCATGCCAGCGTTACTCACATCCACTACTAGGAATGTGGGACTATGCTATTGCTTCTGTATACATAACAGGGACACTACTCTTATAACACAGAGAGTAAAAAAAACACAGACGTGACTGCCTGAAACCAATGGTCTTCATGTGATCATAGTACAAATGGCTTAAAGCTCATAGAACATAAGGTAGGGTAGTTTTATTTTGACACAGCATAAATCTATGGACATTGCTCTCCTGTCATTCCCATAGCAAATTCATTTTTTAAAAAGCTTGTCATTTAATAATAAAAGTAAATAAATGCAGTTGATTTTTTTATATTACATAGCTCAACTTGCATAATAAAGATGGTGGTAATAATGTCATTATAAATTAACTGCATTCAGAAAATACTCTGTGTTAATCCATAATCCTTTGACTGGGCCATAGGAGGCAGTTAATGATGGAAGGCGTTTATTCAGTTCTAGGGTTTCCTAAATGGATACAAACAGTAATATATTTTTTGCGATATAATTAAAAAGTGAATATAGTATCATATTCCCAAAACAAATCTTCTAGTCTCCAAGGCCAATTAGTAAAAGCAATTTGCCTCTGTTACCTAATGAGCACCAAATGAAACTTGGATTCTGCAAAAGAACGGCATGTGAATACTCCTTGTTTCATCCTTACTGTCGTCTTCCATGTTCTAGAAGAGACCTCCTGCACAGATGAGAAAGATTAAAGCTGCATGTTTCCTGGCATCATCACCATCGCTGAGACAGAGAAGGGAACTTTACAGATATTTCACATGTTTTATCAGCAGCTGTGTTCCACATAGACCCAGGTGTGCCTTAAGAATAAACCTGTAATGAACAGATGTCATTTATGGGAAAACCCCTTTAATATGAATATCAGGTGGGTGCAGTATTAAAAGCTAATGATATTTTAAATGCTTGTAGGGAGTCACCTTATTGCCCTGGATCATTTGTAAGTTTACCCTTTTCTCAGGGATGAATTTCCTTTAATAAGATAAAAAATAATCAGATGAATGAATTGTGATACAAAGGAATACACACAAGATTAGAAGTGATCATGCTATAAGTGGATTGTGAACACTGGTTTGATATCAGGTCAGATGATGACTGAAGGCCAGTTCTAACAGGTATGATATGGTAATATTCTTCTGTAGAAATAATTCATATTATTCTGCATTTCCAAAAAAAAAAGAAATTCAGTAACTGAATCCTCAGTAAATTCGGTAGATATTGGTGACACACCAATGACTTAGAGCAGAATCTGATGACAATGATAAAGACTAATTGCTCCCGGGAAATGAAATATTTCATGTCAGCGCCAGTTAAGACAAGCAAGAAGAAAATAAGGAGAGAGTTGATCCGTGTCTCACCTTCTCTCCGAATCTTTACATGTAGCAGTTTATGCAGCTCACTAAAAAGCTGCCTTCTTAAAGTGGACTTTTCACATTCACATCGGGGCACATACTGTGCTGGTGCCAGGGTTTGATATATCCCATTATGAAACATGGGGATTCAATGCCTGATCTCCAGTCATTGATAGGTATTAGTTTCGCATATAGTTGCTGGAATACTATATTTTCGGCAATATTAGAACACTGTACCTTTAAGGAGTAATGTAAATAACCTTCCTAAATGTGTATTTCTGATGAAATCGAAATATTTGCAGGGATCCGGTTGTTGTAGGCAGTGGCCCAACTCTGGTCCTGCCATCCGTACAGAAGTTAGTGGTTACTCCGTATTTTTGTACATTTATTTCAGACCATAACCATCTTCTTTTATGAAAAGTTAGTGAATGTTTATGTAAAGCTTTAAAGGGGTTGACCATTTTTTTTTCAAAATTAGCAAATTTTGCAGAAATATTTGAGCGCATTAATGAAGTTCTACTACTATCCCTGACTCGAACAATAGATATGGCAATTATTGGGAGGATAAGGACTGGAGAAATAGGAGAAGAAAAGCAGGTTCTATTGGCAAGACCAATGGCCAGGGCCGGATTAAGGTTGGTGGGGGCCCCTGGGCGCAAAATCTGGTGGAGGCCCCTACTGATTACAGCCTGCATACACGTCCTCCTGCTCACTTTCCACTATCCCAGCTGTCACACAGCTACATACACCCACCTCGCCCCCAGTAACACAGCTACACACAGCCGCCTCGCCCTCAGTAACACAGCTACACACACCCGCCTTGCCCCCAGTAACACAGCTACACACAGCCGTCTTGCCCCCAGTAACACAGCTACATACACCCGCCTCGCCCCCAGTAACACAGCTACACACAGCCGCCTCATCCCCAGTAACACTGCTACATACAGCCACCTCATCCCCAGTAACACAGCTACATACAGCCGCCTCGCCCCCAGTAACACAGCTACATACAGCCGCCTCGCCCCAGTAACACAGCTACATACAGCCGCCTCATCCCCAGTAACACAG